>BLSH010190069.1:257857-289352 GCA_018402905.1 Glandirana rugosa
ATGCATCTAGGGAAAAAGAATCCACTTAGAGAGTACAGCATTGGGGGTACAGTGTTAGCCAGCACTACAGAAGAAAAAGATTTGGGGGTGCTTATTTCAGATGATTGCAAAATGAGCAAACAGAGTGACCAGGCAGTGGGAAAAGCAAATAGAATTCTGGGATGTATCAGTAGAGGGATCACCAGCAGGAGGAAAGAGGTTCTGATTCCTCTATATAGATCTTTAGTGAGACCTCACTTAGAATACTGTGTCCAGTTCTGGAGACCTCACTTACTAAAAAATGTTGATAAGATAGAACGAGTTCAGAGACGGGTAACAAAAATGGTGAAAGGTCTGGGGGATAAAACATATCAAGAGCGACTTCAGGAACTTAATATGTACAGTCTGGAGGAAAGAAGGGAGAGGGGAGACATGATTGAAACCTTTAAATACATCAAGGGGGTGAATAAGGTTCAGGAGGGCAGTCTTTTCAATATGAAACCAAAATCAAGAACACGGGGACATGACCTCAAACTAACTGGAGGGAAGTTCAAAATTAATCTTAGAAAGTATTATTTTACTGAAAGGGTGGTTGATGATTGGAATAAACTACCAACAGAGGTTGTGAGACAGTCAACAGTAAATGCCTTCAAACATGCTTGGGATAAACATAAATCTATAGTCAGACAACAAGGTTAATGTAAAAAAAAAAAAAAAATGTTTTAAATTAATAAATAAATAAATAAAAAGGGGCAGACTCGATGGACTACTCAGTCTTTTTCTGCCATCACTTTTCTAGGTTTCTATATATAAATATATATATATATATTTTTTAAAAACTGTTCAGTTTCGGTCACGTTCATCCTGAATTTTCAGTTTTGGCATTACAATTTTCATTTGGTGTACCTCTACCAAAAATCATAGGTGAAATGGTGGCTTTAGCTTGCGCAGGGAAGTTTGGGAAATTGGACGCTCTGTTGGTACTTATGTGGGTCAAAGTTGAGGGAAAATGTGTTGTGTTCAGAAAATCATTTTAGGAATGTGTATTGCGCAAATTACCAGGCTTGCTTGCTCCGTCGTGGAGACATGTCCCCTTTCAAAACTACCAAAGGACCATCAGACATCCTTTCAAAAAGTATTACATTTAGGCTAAACATCAAGCGTTATGACTGCGTTTTTGCCGAGTTCTCTCCGTGTTAGCGATATAATTAGCGCTAACGCCCATGCGTTTTTCAATCGATTTTCAAGCGTTTTTGAAGCACTAGCATTAAATAAATGGCACATCCCCCTACATTACATCCTATTTACTTCCTGATATTTTGACCTTTCCACAAACTCTGGGCGTTTTGCTGGTGCTTTTAACGCGCTTTTAAAGCGATTTACATTAATTTCAATGTATATGGGCGGTTTTAATGCGCTATTTTAGCGCTCAGAATAAGCACAAAAATCATGCTTGCAGGACTTTTTTTTAACGTGATGCCAGCGCGACGCCCCAGTTTGAATAGGTATATTGGAATTAATGGGCAGCATTTTAGAAGCGCTATTTTTAGCACAAAAACGCTAGGAATACGCCTCAGTGTGAAAGTGGCCATAGTCAGAAGAGTAGAAGTTACTTCACCACAGGATGAGCAGGATTCTGACAGATTTGAACCCAGCTGTAAGGCACCTGTGGTAGGTAGTGTCCAAAGTGGAGCTTGTGCGCTGAGGATTCAGATGAAAACGTAGTCTGGCAGGTCAGGTGGGCAACAGATCAGGCAAAGCGGTACAAAATTGAAATCCAGAGAGTGGTCTGTGGACAGAGGTCATGCTCGAGCTGGCGGTGAAGCACCAAGTTAGCAGGCAGGAGAGTGATCAAGAATTCAGGCAGAAGTTCATACATGGGAATCAGAATCACAGAGCTATGAATACTACAAACAGGGAGCAAGTCTAAACAAACGGGCACTGAGTAACAGGAAGTGCTGCTATTTATGGGCTGCTTGATTGTACACTGTCTGCGGCTGGCAGCAGGTGGGGTCAGTGAGTCCAAGGCAGTGCATCAAGCTGGGAGAACATTGCGATAACTCCAGAGCTCCCCCCTTGGCACAACAGGTAAGGCTGTAGCTGTGGGACCAAGAAAATGCCGGTTGAATGACACCCAGTTACATGACTCCAGCTTAGCAGCATCTCTCCTTAATCTCAGCATATTAAAGGCATTTGTAATTTCACCCAGTCCAACAACTATTCAAGGTAAACTCACAGTTATATTACCAGTTTCCCCCCTGGGACAACAAAGTAGTCATTGTCCTAGGAAAAAAAAGGCACACATTCTCCAATAGCGAACAAGTTTTTAATTTGGTCTCTTACAAATATTTCAAACCTCTTACTCCGGTAAATAGTGTTAACAAAGCCTCGCTTTCTACAGTGTTCATTTCGTCGAAAATGTCTTTCATAATTTTTGACAGTTACATGTTTTCAGTGAAGAAAAATAAAAGAAAAGAAAATTAGAATTAAAATGGAAGTGTAAAGCAAAAATAGCTGTACTTAGCTGTTTTGCAGCTGCTCTGCTCTGCTGTCTGTGGCAGCTTCACTATGTAGGCGTGTGCAGGAGAGGCAGCTGACAGCAGAAGCCTCATAGTGACTCTATGGGTGATGTCACTTCTTAGCTGTTGTTGGTTCTCTCCTACACACAGCTTCAACCGCTAGAGACCAGACTGGCTGCAGAACAGGTATGTAGAGCGATTTTTGCTTTACAGGGCTAGATAGATTAGTCTTAGAATGTGGCAGAGAGTAGGATTAGAGTTAGTTAGTTTTTGCCTAAACTTCCACTTTAAGCCAACTCACGAAAACTACGACAAAAATCAATTCCAATTTTCGTCAACGAAAACAGAACAAAAATGTGAGGGAGGGATGTGTACCCACCTGTCCTGAACTTCTGCTTTCCTTGGAACTCCGCCTGTTTGTTAAAACCCCAGCCCCCTGACAAGCTGTATTGGCTGAGAGACGCAGGCTCCCTCTGTCTGTCTGTCTGCTGCCTGGGAGTTCCGGAACAATTCCCTGCAAACTACGTGGTTAGCGTTTCCCCGCCCAGCAAGGTAGCAGCGCTTAGCACTGTGTAAGATAACAGCCTCCCCAAACCAGTTCTCTGCCCCGTGCACTCCCTCACTCCCATTTACTTCCCCATCCCCACTCCCTCATTCCCATTTACTTCCCCACTCCAATACATGTTATTCGATTTTTACTCCAGGAGTATAGAATGAGTTTGGACATTCTAGAGAGATGCTTAAATAATGCATTACAATTTAACTAAACCCATTAGATTTTAGATGACTAAAATGTAACAAAGCTTTAACCTCTTTGCACCGGCAGTACGCATACATGTAGCCTCTGGGCAGGTGGGTCTTAACGCAGAGAGACCTCATATACGAGTACCAGAATGTAAACAGTGTTGTGTCGAAAGCGCGCTCCCTGCGTGCTCCTGGAATAGATAACAGCGGCTAATGGAAAGCTCCCGATCATGCATTACAACTTAACTAAACCCATGTGATTTTAGTTGACTAAAATACGACTAAAACTAAAACGGCATTTTAGTCAAAGACTGTGAAGAAAACTAAATCAAGATTTGACATCAAAATTAACACTGGCTTGCAGGTTTGTAGGAACAAAATTACACTATAACTTAAAGGCAAATTTTTTTTTTAGTTTTAGATAGAGTGGAGAGGGATTAGAAACCTGTCAGTTTTTATTGCCATCTGTGTCCTCGTTAGGGAGATTCATCCTATTTGTCCTGTTTACCATTATTATTGAAAGTTAATGAAAATACCAAATTTTACAAGGTAATAGAGGGGAAATTTTCCCATAGGGACACTAGTTCTGGTAACCTGGGGGTCCCCAAGAGATTCCCTTAGTTTGCTGGGATTTCCTCTCACTTCCTGTTTAGATATGGACAGAAAGTGAAGGGAAATCTCTCCAATGAGACAAATATGGCAAAAATAAACCTTACAGGGGTTATAAACCCCCCTTAGCCTGCAGTCATCCTGGGTACCATTTAAAGTAGTGCGATTTAAAGTCCGACTTCAACACTACATCAGCACTACTTCTGTGAGATTAGTAACGATTTGATAAAACTTCAGTGCTACTTCGGTGAGAGGGGCTGTCCATGTCACAGGGAGGAACAGTGATGTTATGAACAAAAGGTTAACTAGCAAAGGGTTAATATTTGTCTTCTTTCAGGGCTAAAGTATTGCTGATATAGACACAGGTACGATTTGCAGCACAATTTACATTATAGTCTATGGCAGTGAAATCGTGCTGAAGTCCTGAAAAGTAATACATGAACTACCTCTCCAATCGTACTAGTCAAAATCATACCTATTAGGACAATGCCATAGAAACACATTAGATGCTACTTCAGGTACAATTTGTAAGTCACATTTTGTACCTGTAAGTCAAACTGGTGTGACCGGGGGCTTACTCTATCAAAAATATATATATAAAAAATGTTTTGCCTATAGTTCTACTTTAAATACATAGGAAAGAAAAATTCATAACTGTGGGCACAGACAGCAATAAACTGACAGAGGTTCTAACCCTCCCAAGATGCCTTCTAAACCAAAAAAAAAAAAAAAAAGGATTTAGCTTTACTCCTCTGTATTTGTAAAATTGTTCATGTATTGAATGCTTGGTATATATATATATATATATATATATATATATATATATATATATATATATATCTCTTACCAAATGATTGGAAAAATGACCTGACTCCAGTTTTCACCAATACCATGAATCTGAAGCCGAATGTCCGGCACAGTTAAAAGCATCAACTACGTTTAAGGCTAGGTTCAGATATGAATAGATAAGGGAGATGTTCCCTAGGCCAGCGCAAAAAAACTTAATATAGTAGAGGTGCTGGTGTAAATTGGTTTACCCAAAACGTTTGTAATGATTTATGTGTTAACCGCGCTCTTTAACCTGACCACTAGGGTAAGGAAACAAAACTTTGCATAACAATATAAATATAAAGTGCATAAATCTATGAATCTAAGCCAACACTTAAAGCGGAGTTCCACCCAAAAATGGAACTTCCGCTTTAAGCACTCCTCGCCCCCTTACATGCCACATTTGCCATGTCATTTTTTTTTTTTTGGGGGGGGAGTGTGTCCCCAGGTTTCAGAGGGACTTCCTGTCCCTCTTCCGCCTTCCGTTTCTGGGCCGCCTAGGCGACGACTCCTCTCCCCCTAGGCGGCCCATCCCTTCTGGCAATCTTCTGGGACACGTCACAGGTCCCAGAAGATTGCCTGGCCACTAGGAACGCGCAGCGCGACTCACGCATGCGCAGTGCGTGCCCGGCCGCCCACACTTACAATGAGGGCAGAGAGGAGGGGGAGACGAGCGAGGCTTCGGGCGCAGCCATCGCTGGACCGAAAGACAGGTAAGTTACTGTTTATTAAAAGTCAGCAGCTACACTTTTTGTAGCTGCTGACTTTTAATAAACGGAAAAAAGGAGTGGAACTCCGCTTTAAATCATTGTCAGTGCTTACGTGCTTATGTTAAACACAACACGTAAAGTGCATCAATAAGACTGGCCCCTAGGGGTCAGAATAATCAGACTTAACGTGCATATCAACAGAATGTCCAATGTGATTACTGATTCAATGTGCAAAAAGGCAAACTATAAATCAAGTCACTGTGCAAGATTTGCAAAAAATTGTGATTCAATTATAAAGTCCAACTCAATGTGCAACTTCGGTAGATCCATTGGATATATAGGTGAGTATCAAATGCAAAGTTGGATGACTTCGCAATCTCCAATAAATTGCCAGAACTACAATAATCCAGGTCTAAGATGAAATCAAGTGACTGTGCAATCCTCCACCAGTGTAATTGACAGAAATGCCTACTTACCAGACCTCGGTGATCCCCATCACAGAGATCAAAAGCGCTTGTGGGTAAGTAGGTGTTTCCATGGCTCTGCGAGGTCCACTCAGCTCATGCAAAAAACCAAGGAGGCTTGCATAGTGAAGTAGGTTGTGGTGTTTATTTAAAATGGTTTAAAAGATGACAGGCAAATATGAGAATCCAAATGCAGGGGATGCGCCGAGCGCTCCACCTGTGTTCCAGACGAGCGGAAGTGACGTTCGTTACGTTACCCAACTGCGTTTTGTCAGGTGGACTGGCGTAATCAAGGATCACGTGGTGTATTTTTTCGTGTGCACATTGTCGGTACAGCAGCCAAGGGTAAATACACTGCATTTGCTGATGTGTGGGGGTGCCACTCAGAATTAATGGCACCCTCACATGTATGCTAAAGAGCAGCGGATTTTGCTTTTGGGTCAGGAACATGCACGATTGTGCAAGCATTCCTGACCTGCACAAGCGTGAACTGAGCCTAGCACCTTTTTTCAGGTTATTTTAATATTTAGGTTGTAAAATGAAACATGGTCACATTCCCCAACAGCTAGAGCTGCACGATTCTGGCCAAAATGAGAATCACAATTTTTTTGCTTAGAATAAAGATCACGATTCTCTCACGATTCTCGCGGCGTAATATATGAAATATACAAAAAATTTGGGCTAACAGCACTGTTTAGTTTTTTGAAAGGGTAATTTTTCAAAAAAAAAATTGCGTTTAAAAGTCCGCTGCGCAAACAGCGTGTGACATAAAATATTGCAACAACCGCCATCTTATTCTCTAGGGTCTCTGCTAAAAAAATATATATAATGTTTGGGGGTTCCAAGTCATTTTCTAGCACAAAATAATGGATTTTTATTTGTAAACAGCAAGTGTCAGGAAAGATTTAGTCTTTAAATGGTTAAACCAAAAATCTATACAAGGGGAGTTCACTCAGAGTTCATGCCTTTGAAGTAAATTACTTTGTATAAATGGTAACTCAGAACTTGGCTCTCTGCCCAGACTTGGCTGTCTCCCCTGAGGCTCAAGTCGCTCCGACTTGAAAAGACTTCAGGAGACTTGCATTGACATTTATTACGGTCAAGTCGCGCTGAGTCGCCCCGCAAGTCGGACCCCATTAACTGCACTGAAAAATTGCGGTAATGCCCAATGGAGATGGGGGGGGGGGGGTGTAGGTCGAGATCGCGATTTTAATACGATTAATCGTGCAGCTCTACCAACTGCCTACCCTGAAACTACCCCTTACTTAGCTGAACCGTGGGGTGCTTTTTCTGGTAGCATTTGGTTTTCTTTTTGAATTGGGTGCTGCTGCTTTGGGATCTGTGAATGGAGAGACTAAAAGTTCCATCTTCCACCACAGCAAAGGGACTCGCAGATCTCAGTGGGGTACAAGTGTCATGGTTTACTTCTTTCAGCCCCATAACAGAGGGTCTGCACCTTCATATGAAGCTGGGGGAAGAGACTGCAGGAGTCTTTGCATTGCAGCAGTGATGCAAAGATCATGGTTGCAATGCTATGCAGATTTCAATGCAAACATTTAATAAATGCTCTATTTTATTAACAAAGGTGGCTTTACTACATTCTAGCAAAAGGTGGACTATGCCTTTAACCAGTTTGTTGTACATCATTGACGTCCTCCTGAATCGCACCTGGTGCCGACTGACTGAACTACCGATATATTGCAAGTACCATGTGATCGCTGTGATCACAGCAGATCACATGACAATTGTAAAGAATGTATGGCTTCCTTTCATGCCATCCATTGTGTACAATTGTGTTGCTAGCTGTGATTGGTCACAGTGATCACATGGTACAGACAGGGCCAATCAGAGCCCATCTGTACCATGTGATTAGCTTTGGCATATCACAGCTAATAACAGCAAAACACACTAAATTAATCAGTTTCATTCAGTAAAAATTGTTGCTTATACCAGTGAAATTTATGGTTATAAAAAATCATAATGTGTAAAAAAACAAACCAAAAAACCCACTGTATTGTTCTGGTCAGTGTGTAAAAAAAAAAAAAAACACCTTTTTTTTTAAACATTCTGTTACCAGTCAGTGTCCTTGATCACCGCCACACCCATTATATGATAACGCTGTACTACAATGATGACAGTATGCAAAATGTTTTTAATTTATTCATTTTCCAAAAAATTACAACTTCAAAAAAATGCCCTTTCACATGGGCTTGTCCGTTTGACAGATTCCGCTTGCTCAGTGAGGGATTGATCCGCTGATCCCCACTGAGCAGGCGGATGACAGGTCCGTCTCAGCTCACTGTGCTGAAATGGGCCTGTCAGAGCCGCGCTCTCCTCTATGGTGAGATCGGATGAAAACGGACCGTCTGTCTGTTTTCAACCGATCCGCAGACGGATGGAAATAGAATGCATGAAGATAAAAAAAAAAAAAAAAAAACCTTCTGCATGGTTGAAACGTGTAGGCAAAATAGCTGTCATGGAAGACCTAATTACACCAGTCGAGAGAAAACACGGACACATTTTGCAAAATCTGGGCATGCTGGAGACATTTTATGGAAACTAGAGAATATCAGCTTAATGAACCCCGCACCCCCCACCCTGACTTTACTAATTTAAAGGGTACTAGCCGAAACTACAGGGGCTTACACGGTCATTAGATACACTAAGCCATCCCTACTTCCTTCTACAGTCTCACCTCCCCTACCGCACGGTCACAAGATCCCCCCCACGTCTCGACTATAATAAAATACGAAAGATATAAAACCACTAAACTTAGGGAGACTCGACACTTGAATGAACCCAGAACCTCTGGTACAGTCTTGAACCTCAAGTAAAACCTATCTTCGCCCTGGCCCACTTACAGAAAGGACCCGTTAGGGGTGTTTGGGTTTTTCAGAGGCATCACTATTGGCTCAACACACTTCCTTTAACAATCCTCCACTTACGTTAACTTGAAATGAGCCAGATGCACAATACCTCACCCCCTCTTCCCCTCCTCAGGTTGTATACTGTTTACGGTTTGTTAATTAAAACTGTATTTGAGAACGCAAAGGGGGCTCTTTCTATCTACACTTGTACTTTTGGCTATTTGTATGTACATATATGCTTAATTGAGCTTTCCTGACACAGCTTTTCTCTTTTTCTGTATCACACCGTCTTGTTTACACTGCAAAGTTTTCAATAAAAATACTTGGAGAGAAAAAAACAAAACAAAAACCTTCTGCCTTTACAACCCCTTTAAGCACAATAAGTGGTATGGGTGCACAAATCAGCACTATAAGGTGGCATAATGAACTGGTAAAGGGTCCTTAATGACCTTATCATCGGTTCAGTTTAGAGGGAGATATTATGGCAACATGTTTCAATTTAAAAGTAGCTGCAATTAACAAGTAAGGGGTCACAAGGGCACAAACTCATGTTTGTTACGCAAGTGGTGGTATTTAATAACTATAAAATGGAAAGTTGGAGATGCGCTTCCTTCAGATTTTAGTGACATAGGGTTGGGCAACAGTCTTTTATTCTAAGTGCAAAACATTTAAAAAAAAATAAAAATAAAAAAAACACATGCAATATGAAAAAAAGGGAATATTAAACTGTGTGCATTAATATCTATGGAATAAACAGACTTTTTCATTTAGAGCTTCCTACCTCCACCAGTTGCATTAGGTTATCAAAGTATGCTTCTTCATCGATGGTAAGCTTTCCAGCCTTATAGATAATGCGATAATGTTCCACTTTCCCTTCACAGCTCACACATAGTGTGTAGTCCCCTGGATAGTTTGTGCTCTCACGCACAAGAAATAGCCCAGTTTCTGGTGGATAGAGGAGCCGTTCAGCCTGTTCTCTGGTTATCTTGCCATGAAACCATCTAGAAGGAAAAAAGTGAGATGCTTTAGGCAGATGTGTAGTGTAGCCAAGCCACTATATTCACAACTGAAATACATGAGTGTGGATTGTCCTATCTTCCAAAAGTTTGGAACTCTCTTCGGATAATTTTATATTTCAGACATCCCCGTCAGACAGCACATCCAAGCTCTGACCCAACCTTTATCTACTGCAGTTAAAGCAATATATCTTGGTCAAAATCTATCCCGACTCCCAAGAGCTGCCAAGGTATACCCACTGATCCTCTACCTGCTCTAATAGAGCATGTGACCTTTCTCATGTGACATAACTCAAGCCTAAACAGTCAATTGCCACAACATAATTTCATGTTGGAATGTTGGAAGAGGTGCAATGATGTCATTCTCCTGGGTAAGCTTTGACATTCCTGTAATGGGGAGGTTTCAAGGGTGTGTGGATAAGTAAGCATAACTTGCAATCAAGAGAAACTTTCACTTTGCCCTGAAGACACAAATTGACAATGCCTCTTTGAAGTAGGTAGGGTGTGCAAAAAAAAAAAAATTATATAACACACAGACACAGACACAGACACACACACCATTGAAAAGAAGAAATTTGTGATGAGGCAACACGAAAAAAAAATCACCACCACCACAGGATCCAATACTAGATATTACAAAAAGAATTAAATGAGGGTAAAAAAATCAGAACTCAATAGATAAATGAATGTTTGGTATTGAAAAGTTTTTCTTTTTCACATATAAAATCCTCAATATAATCATAAGAACATTGTTGGTTGCAGGGTGATGTCAGACATCAGTAATCTAAGCAGGATATACAAATCCTCTATCAAAACAAAATCAATTTAGTATTATCTGATATTATACAGGCTGGCTATGCATGGTACACTTCTCACTAAAAAAAGAAACAAAATCTTCTACAAACACATTACAAGCATTTCATAGAAGAATAAAGTTTCAGTCACAGCCTACTGATTGGACAACCATTTAAGGATAAAAATAAACTTTAATTTTGGCTATGCTCAAGGGAACAGGAAGGGCTAAAGAGGAAGAAAAAAGCAGTAGAGCTGAGGGCATTAGAATGTCAAATGTGTATGAAAATAGTAATAAATAAGAAAGATTGACCCAAGCAAGTATAATGATGGTGTAACCTCCAGTTTACACTTCTGCTATATTTCTAGGACTCTTCCTAACATTCCCTTTAAATGTTAAGGACCCGTTCACATCATGTGCACAGACTACAGGCATTCTGCAAAAAAAAAAAAAAAAAAAAATGCAATTGTTCTCTATGTGCCCTGTTCTCACCAAACATAGGTATCACATGTAGATTTTTTTCTACACAGGAATCTACAACACGTATAAAACTCACCGAAGCGCATGATAATGGATATAAACTTGTGTCTCTGCAAGTGAAATCTGCGCGTCAGTTTATGTGCACGTTTGGTGTGAATGAGGCCTTAGTTCACATTTTCGGGCAGTTCACTTTTCATAATGAATAGAAGTGTTTTCTATTGTTATTTCTAGCCCAGCCATCCCAATGTGTTTTTCTCTCACTTACCTCATCCACAGAATCGTTGAAATTTCATTGGCGGACGCAGCAGCTCTTCATGACATATGGGGTTATCCACCTTATCACTAGGAGTGGACTAGGCAGAACACAGAAAAAGCAGACAGCCCCTCCCAAGGGGCGGTCCTCACTTGGTATAACCCCTCCACCCTGCTAAGCACACTCAGTTCGTAACAAGGAGAACAAACTCAAGAAAGAGGGGTGGGTGCTGCGTCCGTCAATGAACTCAGAGAAATGGATTTCATGGCAAGTCAAAAAATCCAGTTTTCTCTTTCGTTCATTGACGGACACAGCAGCTCTTCATGACATATGGCGACGTCCCAAAGCAGTGTCAAATCGAGGGGTGGGCAACGCAACAACAAACCTTCACCCAACACAAGAGCATTCTTGTGAGAGACTAGACGTGCCTCACACAGTCGCCTGCAAAACCTTGAAGCCAAAAGCAGCATCCGAGGATGCTAAAACATCAACGTAGTAAAACTCTGAAAGGGAGTGCACAGAGGACCAAATAGCCGCCTTGCACATTCGAGAGACGGATGCCTGATGTTGGACGGCCAAGGAAGCGCTAAACGCCCTGGTAGAGTGAATCGTGACCGAAAAAGGGGGCTCCAGACCCCTAATAGTAAAAGTATGGTTCACCTCCTGTCGAATCCGACGACAACAAGTGGCCAACGAGGCCGCTAAATCCCTGCCTAGACCATCCACCACCACAAGGGGCGCGTTTGACCCCCGAAAAGGAGGCCGTGTACGCAAGGTATACCTGCAAGGCTGTAACCACACCCAGGGAGTGCAAAGCAACCTCCTAAGGGTGAGACAGGCGTGGGCACAGCAAAGGAAGGACAATGCCCTCATTGACATGGAAAAATGATACCACCTTAGTCAAAAAAGAAGGTGATGGGTGCAAAACCGCCTTATCCTCGTAGGACCAGATAAAGGGACCTACAAGACAGAGCCGCCAACTCAGACACCTGCCGAGCAGGTGTGATCGCCACCAGGAAGGCAACCTTCCGTGAAAGCCATTGCAGGGAGATATCCCTGATATTCTCCAAAGGTGGCTTCAGAAGCACCGAGAGGACCAAACAGGTCCCATGGTGCCAAAGGCGACCGCACCTGGAGGGGGCGACATGTTGAACCCTCTGCATAAAAGTACAGAGCACTGAGTGCGTCGCCAAAGGATGCTGAAAAAAGATCGCCAGGGCAGAAACCTGCCCCTAGATAGTGCTCAACGCCAGTTTTCAGTCGAGGCCTTGTTGAAGGAAGGCCAGAAGCCTACACCGAAAAGGGATGGGGGTACCACCCCCCCGCTTCGCACCAGGCGATGTAAGTCTTCCAGGTGCGGTGGTATATCACACGTGAAGTGGACCTGCACAGCCCATGTCCAAGGGAACCCCCGGAGGGGGTGAGGGGAGAAGGACAGCGGTAGTGCAGCACCGGGGGGTGAAGAAAGGGGGGAGGGGGGAACCAGCCCGCCAGCCTAACACCCCAGGGGGGGAACCCGCCTGCCCCCCCACACGCCAACGGGAGCGGGGGGGCGTACTTACCCATCCTGACGGGCGGAGCGGGTATCCCACCCGAGACAGACTTGCCACACCTGCTACTCCGGGGGGAGCTGCTGGCCAAGGCAACACCCGTGACACCTGGTCCTAAATGCGCCGGCGGGACGTTTAACCCGCAGGTCGGCTCGCGTCCGTTGGCCGCGATGGGGAGACTACCTGGATCTAGGATATCCAGCCTGTCACCCAGCCGGCTACTTGATTGAAGTCATCAGAAGCAAAAATAATTAAAAAAGAAAAAAAAACAGGGAACACAGGTCCCAGCAGGGAGCCAGGTCTTACTCCTTGCACTAGGCAGAAAAAACTGCCACACCCACTACTCCGGGGGGAGCTGCCGGCCAAGACGACACCCGTGATCCGGGCCCGACATCCGGTCCTAAGTGCGCCGGCAGGACGTTTAACCCACAGGCCGACCAGCACGGAACGGGGCCCGACGCGGCCGACCCAGCGCGTAGCTTAAGTCAGCTCCTGTTCGCTGGCCGCGCTGGGGAGACTACCTGGATCTAGGATATCCAGCCTGTCACCCAGCCGGCTACTTTTTGAAGTATTCATCAGAAGTAAAAATTCTTAAGAAAAAAACAGGGAACACAGGTCCTACTCCTTGCACTAGGCAAAAAAAAAAAAAAAAAAAAAAAAAAGTGTGCTTAGCAGGAAGGAGGGGTTATACCAAGTGAGGACCGCCCACTGGGAGGGGCTGTGTCTGCTATTAGCTGAACTGTGTTCTGCCTAGTCCACTCCTAGTGATAAGGTGGATAAACCCCATATGTCATGAAGAGCTGCTGCGGCCGTCAATGAACGAAAGAGAAAATTTTTAGTTTCCATCATTTCCTGTAGGTTGACATCCAGGAAGCTTTGAAACCCAGAATGCATAGCCTTGCTGCATCACAGAAAAGTGTGTGATAGGGCGTGTTCACCACTCTGGACCACACCTCCCTCATTACTATACCACCTTCCACCTATTTCCTGTACAATCTGATTGTACAATCTTTTTTTTAGATCTACATCAGCTATGTAGTGTAAGGGCCTGTGTGATTTGATACAAACTAAATAGATTGTAGAAACTCTAGAACTTTTAAGAGCAGATTGTGGTGTGTTTGTTTCTGTGCTTTCTGGTGCATTTGTAGTGCATTTCTGAAACACAAGGCAAAGTGCGCATTTTCTTTGTGGTTTGATGTATTTGGAAATGCACATATGTGAATGGAGCCTCATTGTTCTTGTGTAAACAGACCAATTTCTCTTTCAGGCCTCATTCACATCTGGCATGATGGGACTGTGCGTTTTTTGTCTCGTTTTTCCCTTTGCACGCATAGGGCAGCCCATTTATTTCAATGGGCTGCCCTGCCTGTGGCAAAGTAGCTCATGGCAATAAGCTCATGGGCTCATTGGAATGATGCGGGTTGTACGTTTTTTTACTGTGCATCTTGCTGCATTTGTCACTCGGTTTTCAGGTGGAAAATGTGTGTTTGCTTATGCGTTTGGTGTGTTGTTAATTAATAGCACTGAAAGCGCAATTAGTTCATTTTAGGTGTATAAAGGTAGCCATACACTATACAATCTGATAATCTGATGGTACAATTACCTTCAGATTTACCAAAACTATATTATAAGAGGACAAATCATCTATTCAGAATTTCTTGTATCCAATCAGGCAGGCCCTTGCACCATATAGTTTATGGTAGACCTAAAGGAGATTGTACTATCAGACTGTATAATGTATGGTGAGCTTTACAGAACCCAGGACACACTTCTGTTTTCAAAACTATAGCTCTAATTCACATAGGAAGTTATCTGATTGCTCGGCTCCTGCACACACTGCCAAATGAACGATCTATTCAAGATGAAAGTAAGGCAAGGAAAAAAAATTGAAGTCTGTGTATTTAGTGAAAACGGTGATCACTGATTGATTGTATTGGAAAACTGTGCACCTGAGGTGGTGGGTGAGAGTGATCATCTGGAAGGGGATGGAAGCTGCAGGGTGTGTGCTAATGAGGTCAGCTGGCGGACTCCTTCCTGTGTCTTAACAGTTTTCACTTCCTAAGGCCTGTTCAGGAAGTAATGGAGAAGTTTATTTTTTTTAAATAAAGCCAGCTGGACACTGAGGTAAGGGCTGTGTAGGATAAATAGAAAGCTTTTTGTTTGCTGCATAAGAAGAACATTAACGGTGTATTGGTACATAGGGGAGCTGGAATTTAGAAAGAAAAAAAAAGTGAACTTTATCTTCCTGCTGAAGACTGCACACTAAACAAACATTCCACAGGCATGGTTTCTGTCAGTTTTCTCAAAAAGAACATATACATTTGTGCAATTAAAGAAAAATCACTACCTGTATACACTACCTGTACACAGAAAAATACATCTGTCTATGTGGAAAGTTATCAGAAATTTGCATTTTTAGACATTATTGTGTCAAACAACCCACATAAACAAAATGGTTTGGAATGTTTGCCAGCAGGTAAATGCTGGCACAGTAAGACCAAGTAAAAGAAGTAGCATTGCAGAACAGTTCCTCTTTAGTTACAGTCCAAATTGTATAAAGGGCCAACACCACTGGCAATTAGGCAGATTTACCAAAGTGACACTAAATATTTAAAAAAAATATTCACATCCACTACTTAATAAAACAAATTTTTCATAAAATCATTTGTTGTGTTTTTCTGCCTCCTTGTAACATCCTCTGTGAGCTCTGTTTACTTCTTAAATGAGCAGTGTACTTAAGTTGCAGTTACATGCACTGTTCTATGCACACTACACATCCCATAGTTCATCTTGGAAGCGTGGAAGAGGATGGCGATATTCCTACATACATAGGAACCATGAAAAACAAACTTCTAACAAGAAGTTGGATGACAACAATGGAGAAAAAAATTAAAAATACATTTTTTATTTTTTGCACAGGAGCTTGTAAAGCATTGTACCTGCGATCGGTTGTAATGTCAGGATCCTGCAGACTCAGTGCACTGTCTGCCCATACTTCTGATACAGGCAGGCAGTTATTCAATGGCAGGAAAAATAAATGGGGGGTATGGCCTAGCACCAGACCGAGATGGCAGCTTAACTCACGCGCTCTGACTGCTAAGGCTGCACCTTTAGCTTCAATCAGCGGACCAGCTTCACTAACTGAACAAGGAGATGGCTGGGTGAAGCTCCCCAGCAGGACAGGTGATCCTCTACCATTCACAGCACTTAGCCTGCACTGCTTCTCAGCATGACTGATATGCAACTGGTGGCGATGGACATCAAAAAACACCCTCTGCAGTGATTTCAGGCCCTAAAACAGACCTCAGGGCGATGGCCTCCAGCCTTGAACATGTGGAAATGGCGGCCATGACACACGGAGCAACCATACAGCAGGTACAGCAAGTGACTAGTGTCCATGCTCATCACCTCATTGACATGCACCGTCACATCGAGGACATGGACAACAGGGGCCGGAGGCGGAATCTTAGATTCAGGGGGATCCCAGCTGCAGCAGGTAGAGTGGGCAATTTGCAACACTTTACTGGGCAGACTACCAGACGCACCCATAGAGCTGGAGCTGTGTCACAAGGCACTCAGACCTAAAGGCCGGGACACTGACCCCCATAGAGATTCAATATGCTGCCTAGTTCGCTTCACCCAGAAGGAGGACATACTATGCCAAGCACGCAACCAGGGGCAGCTACAACATGATGACCATCCCATACAAATCTTCCAAGATCTATCTGCCATTACATTGCAACACAGGAGAGAATTACGCCCTCTGCTCAATGTCTTACGGGACAGGCATATTGTGTACCACTGGAAGTTCCCCTTCTGTCTGACAGCAATGGTGGGCAACCACACTGCCTTTCTACGCACACCATTGGACCTGCAAGCCCTGACACAAGGATTCCCACCCAAGAGCTGACCCCACACTCACACCTTCACAGGCAGAGATGCCATAGATCCTCTTCAGACTCGTCTCAGAGAGGCACAGATGCAATGATCACGGACCGTGATCCCAGATCTTCGCCCTCATCAGCCTGACAAAAAGATCGCTGAATCCAGACCATCAAGCTTCGCACACTACCCTCTCACCTGGCTTTATATTAGTTTGTTGACAGGTTTGTCATTTCTCATTGTTCCCACTTGATACCCAGAGCTTTGGGGATGCTACTGACTTAGACTACCGAGGCCCCTTACTGTTTTAGCCTCCCTGGTCGGCGTAGCACAAGTTCACTGTGTTGTCACACCTTTAACGTTAACAAACTCACCTACTCTGTTTGGACACCTTCCTCCTATATGGGCCCAGAACATTTAGGCTCCTATGGAGGACCGACACAAATACCTCAGAGTAGCATTTAAATCCCTAAACGTATGACAATCCTGTCTCGACCTCAAAAACTTTACTGAACGTTCTGAAACCGGATGTGCCTTTTACAAGTACAAGTACTTTTGCACTTACCTAGAACATTTTTCCACTGAAAACAGCCTCGGAACAAACAACTTCACGAATTAGAGACATCAGGGGGACCCGGGTGCTCTTGGCTTTGGATTCCCATTCATCCTATTGAAATGCTGAGCTTCTAAACGAGCAAATTCTACTACATGACCTACAGGCTTGTCTCAAAAGACCTGAGGGTCCTTATCTTTGTTTTTTGCTTGCTTTCCCATGACTGAAGCATTTAAATAGACAAATTGAAGTTACAGACCCTCATAAGTGTACAGTTAATTTTTAGGCAATGTGGTGTATGCTACAGTCTCGTATTTCAATGTATATTATTCTGGGTTGCTGGGGACATGCTTCCGAATCTGCCACAGGCCATTTGGCTACTGGATCCTTACTACCTAGCTTACACTAGGGAGCGGGTCCCTTGGCAACTCAGATAAATAGGTCTTTTCTGGGTCACCTCCTTTCATTATATTACAATGTACGGGGAGGACCACAACCAGAACCTTCTCAGCTGGAGGGGGTTCCTCGCTGCTCCTCCCCGCCTTCTAATTGCTGAAGCTCTTCCATAATGTTTTTTTTTTTTACAGTTTGCATGGCTTAGTTTGTCACGTTTATTTGGTATCCAGGTGTTAGACTTCTCTCCCACCTCAAAGAGGCAGGCTTCCCTTTGACGGTGTCCGACTCACCTTCCCTCTTCTATACGCTATCCTACCCCCTCCCCACCAGGAGGATCGGCAGGCTACTCCCACCTGTGATAGTCGATTAGCGAGCTTCCCTCACTGTAGGTGAACCTCCTATAGCCATTTCTCTTTTCTCCTTTTTCGTGCCCCCCCCCCCCTCCCTTTTTTTTTCTTTCCAGCTGCCCTCTCCAAGTACAGTGTGTTCAGGTTACCCTAATGTAGACCTAATTAGGTCAGCTCTTCTCTCTCAAGGTACGTTCCCTTAATGCTAAAAGGGTAAATGTCCTGGAAAAAAGCAGCAGTATCCTTGAAGAGGCACACCGACATAGAGCAGAAATTCTGTTATTTCAAGAAATGCATTTCAAATCAGGATCAATCCCACGTTTTTATAACAAACGTTTTCCTACAGCAATCCTTGCCACTTGTTCCAATTCCAAGTCTAAGGGTGTCTCAATCTTACTCTTGAAATCCTTTCACCCCAATATTACTGACCAACTACGAGACCCAATGGAGAGATTCCCATTCTTAAAGGGCACATGGAACAATAAGCCGGTTACACTATCCAATGTGTACTGTCGCAATTCAAAACAGGTCACCTTTCTAAGAGAGGTCATTAGGAAGCTTACGCTTTTTCAATCGGGGGGGTCCTGATACTGGGCGGTGACTTTAATGTCCCCCTGGACCCTCTGACAGACACCTCTACTGGAACGTCTTCCCTTCCCGTCGCCAAATTAAACTGCAGTTAGCCTCCCTCACTTTACATGACACTTGGAGGACTCTCTACCCCAGGGATTGGGACTACACGTTTTTCTTCCCTCCCCACAAATCGGTATGCATGGATAGATTATCTTTTCTCTCCCAATCTGACTTATCTTCCCTACATAACGCTTCTATTGAGAGTATGGTACTTTCGGACCATCACCCTATCACGCTTACCTTCGTGTTTCCAGTGTCACCTCCACCAAGATCTGGAGAATGGATGCATCCCTTCTCACCGATCCTGGCGACTCCACAGCTCTAAGACAGGAGATTAGGGATTTCTTCCTCCACAATGACACACCTGATGTTTCTCCCATGACACAGTGGGAGGCTCAAAAGTGTGTCATCAGAGGCCAGTTACTATACATCTCGGCATTGGAAAAAAAGAAAACATCATGCATTGGTTTTGTCACTCTCTTCCAAGATACGCACTTTGGAAATTCAACAAACGCTCATTGGCAGTTGAAACATCACAGGAATTGCTGGAAACGAGATCACTTTTAGTAGAAGAACTATATAAATGGGTGCGCCGTCGTAATGTTCTATCCCAAAAACTGTTCTACAAACAGGGAAATAAACCAGGCAGACTACTGGCCAGGGCTACTCAGCAACGTAAACTCACTTCCACCCACTGTAAAAATAAACATATTGCCCAATTCCATTGCTTCTATAGTGACTTATATAATCTCCACTTAGGGAACCCAGACTCGGCTTTGTCTTCTAAGCGGGCAGCTATAATAGGTGACTTCTTGAGTCGTTATGGCCCTTCTGTCTTGTCAGTTGCTGACTCTCAGGCCCTAGAAGCCTCACTGTCAGCAAAAGAATTTATGGCGGCACTTAAAGCCACAAAACCAGGTAAGAACCCAGGTGGCTTTACGGCCCAATATTATAAGCACTTCTCGGATCTACTAACGCCAAGCTTTCTCAAAATGTTCAACTCACTTTCCAACAATCCCTGTGGGTCAGAGAGGCTACTGGAAGAGTACGCTTCTGTAATCCCCAAGGAGGGGAAAGACCCCACGAATGTTGCTAAATTTCCTGCTTGCCATGGGATAGGAACATTTGAATCTGGACGCATTGACACGGTGTATGCTATATGTGTGCAACAGGTCCAGTTGAATACTTGAGTGATTCTTCCCATACCTGCCCAACCAGATCCCTCATGATCAATGCTGGCCATGTAGGAACCTCCCCACCTCATGGAAGAATATGTCTAATCCCTAGATGTGGTTCACTTGGTTTTTCTTTTTCTTTTTTTTATTGATTGTGTACGCTTCTGACTATGTATGTTACATGGACTCTTTTTTTTCTTTTGTATTGCCTGAAAAATGAAATTAACTTTTTTTTTTTTTTTTTTTTACATAAAGAATCAAGGCTCCCTTCACACACACGGAGTCCTTTTTGACAGACTCCACTGCTCAGCGGTCCGTTGATCCCTGCTGAGACAGACCTGTCAGAGCCCTCTATGGGGATCGGATAAAAACAGATCCGCCTGTTTGTTTTCATCTGATCCCCCAGAGGGATGGAAAATGGGGTTTCCATCCGTCTGTATTTAGCGGATTGGAGCGGAACAGATGTCATCTGCCGCTCCATAGAGGAGAATGGAGCGTCCATTCAGGTCCACCTGAAAACTGACAGAAGGACCTGAATGGACTTCAACAGCTCTCACAAGCACCTTCGCAATTTATTGAGAACAAGCAGCCATCAGTTGCTGCACTTTTAGTTCATTCATTTACAGAATCCCGATGACACCCACTGTGATTGTACTGTGTACACATTGTCCAATCACAGCCCAGAGCCGTTGACATTCAACACAAGGCTCTGTACAGAGGGAACAATCTCTCCGTTTTTTCTCCAGAAGAAAAAAAAAAGGTGTAGAAAAAAGTAGCACACACACATTACACAAAATAACACTTGTTCGGCACACATTTAACCCCAGCCAGTGTCATTAGTACAGTGACAGTGTAGAGCAGGGATATGCAATTAGCGCACCTCCAGCTGTTGCAAAACTACAAGTCCCATCATGCCTCTGCCTCTGGGTGTCATGCTTGTGGCTGTCAGAGTCTTGCTATGCCTCATGGGACTTGTAGTTCTGCAACATCTGTAGGTCTGCTAATTGCATATCCCTGGTGTAGAGTATCATCACTCCCGCCATTAGTATATATATAAAAAAAATGTATGTTTATATATATATATATATATATATATATATATATATATATATATATATATATATATACACACACACATACACACACACACACACATACATATACATATACACACATACATACACACATTTTCCAGTATATATCCCATAGTTTGTAGGTGCTATAACTTTAACACAAAACAAATCAATATACACTCATTGGGAATTTTTTTTACCAAAGACATAGCAGAAGACATTTTGGCCAAAATTTATGAAGAAATTAGATTTTTATTGGATATGTTTTATAGCAGAAAGTAAAAAAAATTATAGGCGTTTTTTCCCCAAATGTTTGGTCTTTTTTTTTTTTTTCCATTTATAATAAAAAATAAAAACCCAGTTGTGATCAAATACCACCAAAAGAAAGGTCTATTCCTACTAAATTCCTACCAAGGACCTGTGCACATGGGACGTACTAAAGCGTACGCCTACGGGGTATAAAAAATAAATTTAGCGATGCTCAGGACAAAAGAAGTTAAACTTAATTGGAGCAATCAGTTCTGTCATCTGAAAGAAATATTTAAAATAGGTGTACTGGACTCCAGACTACTGCAGCTTCTGAATCCTCTTGGGGTGAGGAGAAAACCGTAACATTGTTTATTATGAGACACACAAATTAAAATCCATTGGACTCACATGGGATGGCGAAAAAAGCGACATAGAACATCCACAATGGCAAGAGTCAGTTCTGGACCTCAGGTGTGACACTAGGAGCTTGAGTGGGCTGTAATGAAAGTCCACAAGGATTGAATCCTTGCGTGATACATGAAGTTAGGCAGACAGTGTCCACAGGAGTGTCCGATACACACTCACAGGCTGCAACAGAAACAGCCCAAGACTCAATCCCGGAATGGTCGAGCTCATTGGATGGCTGTTCACAGCGTTGTCAAGACAACACGTTTCGATGGTGGATCCTTCCTTTATCAAGTCACATAAGACTTGACAAAGGAGGGATCTGCCTCTGAAACGCATCCCCATGGCAACGCTGTTAACAGCCAAGGTACTGCGCTTTTGTTTTGTACATCCATGATTACCTGCATGGGCCATGTTTACCTGCAAGGGTGTCCTATGCATCCCTGTGCAGGCAGTTCCATGAGAAGCAGCAGCTGCAAAGACAAAGCCACTGCTCCCCATTTGACATCTATGTGGGTGTAGGTGCACATTAATGTCAAGTTGGGAGCAGTAGCATATATATATATATATATATATATATATATATATATATATATATATATATACACACACATATACATTTTTTTTTTTATATATATTTTTTACAATTGTTTTGGTTTGGTAAGATATCAGGGGTCTAAACAGACTCCTGTCTCTTTTTTGAGACCAAGAAAGGGACTGAAGACAAATGAATAAATATAAGCCTCTGTATAAAGATACCTATTTATTCACAAAATGAAGCACAGTAAACAAAATTTACTATGCTCCAGTGATGAATGAACACAGGAGTGTTCATTCAGAAAAGGGAGCTGGTAAACACAGGTTTACCAGCCACCCCCCCCCCCCCCACTGCTCTCCATCTTGACATCTCCCAAATGTGCCCCAGCAGCAGATAGTGGAAGGGGGAGGAGGGGAAGACAACAAGCAGCGCTGCAGGCATGGGGTGCTGGGACGAATTGGTGCTTCTGAAGTGACCATGAGTTTATAGCATAGGCAGAAGGAGAAATGCTTATAGCAGGACGATTGCCAGGTCCATAGGGCGTATGGACCTGGCCAGCTGGAAGCCGTTCTATAGGTCTGCAAGCATATGTCTTAAATTCCCCACTTTGAAATATGCCGGCAAACAGGTTCACCTACTAAAACATTTGTCATTTTGTTCATCTGTGATGATCGGGTTTGTTGGAATTTTTTTGGGAGGAGTTACATTGTTCCCTGCTCACAGTGCCTGAAAAAGACTTTTTAACATTACATACTAATATAAAAAGCTCCCCTCAAAGAAGAGGTGCATTTTGTTGAACAAGGAATGATGAATTAGTCAATTTTCAAACAATCAAAACAATGAACAGTAATTGCTTCTACACGTTTTTAGTGCATTTACAATAAAAAAGAAAAGGTTTGAATCTCCTATAAGACAAAGTACACTGTAAATATTTGTACCACCAGTAGATTAAGCAGCACCACCAATATTTATGAAGGACACACATGAAGGAAACCATGTACTGATGCACAAAATTCAGTCACGTAGCAAATTTCATGTGTGCGTTACAAAAGGCTATGGGCTTGGTTTTATCACACAGAAGCAATGAGTAACACTCACTGGTCAAATTTTGTTGTTTTTAGCCGAATAGGATGTTAATTGTCTGACTAATTGTTTAGGCTAAGATAATGATTGGACACATCACATAAATTATCGTTGTTGTCGATCCCAGTCTCAATCACACACTCCCAAATGTGAGCGTGATATAGAAATCCAGCCCCCGTTGAATATGTATGCATTTGGTAAACATACTAATTGAATACCACGTGAACGCTCGGTTCACACTGCTGTGACATGAGATCCGACTTGTGAGGCCCCAAGTCAAATGCAATATTTCCCTATCAGAGCAGTCTTAACCGATGCTACACAAGTCAGTCCAACTGTAGGAAAGGTTCCTACAATACTTTAGTCAAACTTGGGTGCGATTTCAGCCCTTGTACAGGCTCCTAAATAGCATCCAAGTCAAAAAGAAGTCGCAGGGCAAAGTCGTATGACTGTGCTGCCGTAGCAGTGTGAACTGAGCCATAAACACGACAGGAAATGCCTTGATAGGACTGCTTATTTTAGTCATGCTAGTGTACAACGTGTGCAGGCCAGCTGAAATAATCGGGAATGACCACAGACAAGGCAAAACTGCACTGCTGCAGTAACAACCATTTTTGTCCTAAACATATTTGTGGTTTGCCAGGACATGTGTATTCTTGCATTGAATATTCATGCATGTACTAACAAGTGAAACTGCAGCAAAGATTACCAACTCGAGATTAAGACTTTTCACCGATTAGAAATCTCTTATCATCATAATACCTCTGGGCCTTTTTGGTGCTACACAAGTAAAGGCAACCATACGCTATACAATCTGATTGTAAATTCTTGTTTAGCTCCACCATCAACTATGTAGTGCAATGTCTGCATGATCTGATACAAATGCAATGATTTGTTTAGATTTGTCCTGTGATTACACAGGTTTGGTACGGCTAAGGGCTTGCTCACACTATGTGCAGTAAGCGTTTTTTTCTACTCTGGATAATGCAGGTCGCTGCTAGAGCACACGAAAAACAATTGTTTACTATGTTATGTGTCCCCTTCACACCACAACACTGCTGTTATATGTGGTGCAGTGCAGTACCACACGTCACTACACAGCAGTGCAAAGCTATGCGATACATCATAATAAAATGAAATGTCTGGCTACTTTTTGCAGTTACAGATGAAGAACATTTTTTTTCACCTAAGACTCACAATAGGGGTTACATAGTTATCGGTCTAAAAAAAACTGTTTAGGCCCCTTTCACACTGACAGACCAATCAGGTCCACCTGTAAGTTTTTCAGGCTGACCCGATCGGACCATTCATTTCTCTCTACGGAGTGGCGGATGTCAGCGGACATCCGATACGATCCTGTCTGCTAAAAACAAACAAATGGGGATCCATCTTCCATCCATCTGGAGGACAGGTGGTTCGTTTACATTCGACGGCCCATAGAGGACAGCAGGTTGTGTCCGCTCTGCATCAGCAGAGCAGACACAGACCTGCCATCCGCCTGCTCAGTGGAGAGATCCCCTGCTGAGCAGGAGGTTCCGCCAGCATGAAAGGGGCTTTACAGCACATTCAAAATACTTTACCGAAAGTCTGTGCAGGGACTGAAAAAAGCATAAATAAGCATACAAGTATTTTCACATAAAAATGATTATTTTGAATTAACAAAAATAAAGAAAGCCATGGAGAATCAATTCTTTGCATGATCTTTGAAAAGACAAGCAGCAAATGACTAAAGCTGGGTACACATGGATCGAAATTCGCCCGGCTCAGCAGGGACTGAAGGAATTTCAATCTATATGTTGCCCTACCTGTTCAATGGAATTCGATCGGTAGATCGTTCTGTCGAACGGGACTGCTAGAAAACCTTCATTCGATCAGTCGATGCAGTGCTGATCAGTGTATTCTGACAGTGGAGGAGCCCCCGTTGTCAAAACTCAGCAGGGATGCCTCTATCCACCTCACTTGCATGGATGCGTCCATGGTAAAATCCATGCAATCCATAAATTCATGGTTGAAGCCGTTTGTTTTTTTTTTTTTCAGTCCACGATCTGAATGAAAAAAACCTAAGCATGTATACCCAGCTTTACACACAACACTATAAAAGCAACTGCATATTTACCTGTTTGCTGCAACCTTTGCAGTAATAGACACCGGCACTTTGGACATTGCAGCTACTGAATGCAGGTACGGCAGTTACAGAACACGCTTGAGAATGGCGAGTACGATGACTATTGTGCACAAGGAAGTACAAGTGGAAGCATTTTTGGAATGTGTATGCAAAAGCAGGGCAAAGGACAAATGATAAAGAAACAGGTAACAAACAGGAAAAAAGGAACAGATCCAAATAGGTGTGACTCTAGCAGAGACAAAGATTGATAGGATGCTGCAGGAAATTTCAGACTATGACTGATCGATTATAAAAATAAAATGGTCAAGATAGTATGAGACAACCTGGATCACAAGGATGTGCTCAAAATTACAAATGCAAGTAACAAAATTAAACGTATAGAAGTTTTATGCTGTATAGGCAAGATCCGCAGATAACACTAAGGAGACTTTTCCACTTGTCTAAGAGAATTAAGGTATATGAAGGAAGTCACTAAAATTAGCCACAGTTTTTCAGTATTAATGCCATACAGAACATGAACTTCCTTCCTATGGACTCAATGCGGAAAATATGCCAAACAATCAGAATTAAAGTTTCTTTTTTATCTCAAGCACTCAGAAATGGTTGAAAATTTTTCATGCATACTTCTAAATATATGTCACAGTATGATTTATTCATATCTTATATTACCCATATGCCATCTTGCACAGTCTGTTCCATTACCTCTCTTTATTATTTGTGGGAGGTGATGAAGAGGGTGCTACTTGAAGTGAGAAGTGATGTAATCATTTACTGACAAAGTTTTGCGTAGGAACTACTTTTATCTTGTGTCAGGAAATGGATATGTAGTGGGGCAGTTCTATGCTCACCCTAATCCTCCCTCTTCACTACACTTCTCGATGTTCTTGTTTTACTGCAAATTAACCAAATAAGAAGGTGCTAAGAACTAAGAGGAGTCACACTTACGTGCAGAAATGTGTTCTGCCTCTTACACCAAGACCCCTTTCACACCAGTGCCGCCCGAGCGTTAGAGGTAAAACACCGCTAATTTGAGGCTCTTTTAGAGTCGCTTTGGTGCCGCTATTCGGGCGGCAGTGGTGCGCTTTAATCCCCCCCCCCCACAAGGGGTTAAAAGTGCCGGTTAGCGGCGCTTCGGAAGCGTTGCCCCATTGTTTGCAATGGGCAGGGGTGGTGGAGGAGCAGGGTATACACCGCTCCCACACTGCCCCAGAGATGCAGTTTGCAGGACTTTTTTTACTGTCCCGCAAGCGCACCGCCCCAGTGTGAAAGCACTTGGGTGGAGTTTTTCAGACGCTATTTTTAGCGGTAAAACGCCCGGAAAATGCCTTGGTGTGAAAGGGGGCTTATATTGGAGCATGAGGACACACTAATGCTGGCCACACACAGATTTCTTTTGTTCAGCACCGATGGATGAATCTCCCCTGCCAGCTACGGTGTCTTGAAAAAGTATTCATACCCCTTGAAATTTTCCACATTTTGTCATGTTACAACCAAAAACGTAAATGTATTTTATTGCGCTTTTATGTGATAGACCAACACAAAGTGGCACATAATTGTGAAGTGGAAGGAAAATGCTATATGGTTTTCAAATTTTTTTTACAAATAAATATCTAAAAAGTGTGACGTGCATTTGTATTCAGCCCCATTTACTCTGATACCCCTAACTAAAATCTAGTGGAACCAATTGCTTTCAGAAGTCCACCTGTGTGTAATTTAATCTCAGTATAAATGCAGCTGCTCTGTGAAGCCCTCAGAGGTTTGTTAGACAACCTCGGAGAACAAACTGCATAATGAAGGCCAAGGAACACACCAGCCAGGTCAGGGATAAAGTTATGGCGAAGTTTAAAGCAGGGTTAGGTTATAAAAAAATATCCCAAACTTTAAACATCTCATGGAGCACTGTTCAATCCATCATCCGAAAATGGAAAGAGTATGGCATAAATGCAAACCTACCAAGACATGGCCGTCCACCTAAACTAACAGGCCGGGCAAGGAGAGCATTCCTCAGAGAAGCAGCCAAGTGGCCTATGGTAACTCTGGTGGAGGCGCAGAGATTCACAGCTCAGGTGGGAGAATCTGTCCACAGGACAAAATAAGCAAAACGTCAGGGAAAAATCTGCGTTCTTTTTTGGCGTTTTGCATCGGCGTTAATGAGCGTCGGCGTCGATAGGCGTTTTTTAAAAAAAAACAAAAAAAAAAAAAAAAACATTCCTCTGCTATTTTTTTACCAAAAAACGCCGGTGCGGCGTTAGTGGGCGCTTTGCTGATTTACAGTCAAAAACGCCAAAACGCTACAGCCTCGGAACGGACTGGTCCCGCTCTCTAGTTACAGCTCACTAATGCCGACGCCCTCTACTGCTCAAAAACATCGGCGTTTTCAGAGGGCCATTGAATAACATGGAGACCTGCACAAAACGCCCAAAAACGTGGCGTCAAAAAATGCCCGTGTGTATGAGGGCTTAGTTGTGCACTCCACAAATCTGGCAAGAAGAAAGCCATTGCTGAAAGAAAGCCATAAGAAGTCCCGTTTGCAGTTTGTGAGAAGCCATGCGGGGGACACCACAAACATGTGGAAGAAGGTGCTCTGGTCAGATGAGACCAAAATTCTATTTTCTGGTCTAAAATGAAAACGCTCTGTGGCAAAAAACTAACACTGCACATCACCCTAAACACCATCCCCACTGTAAAACATGGTGCTGGCAGCATCATGTTGTAATGGGATGGGGAGATGGATGGAGCCAAATAGAGGGCAATCTTAGAAGAAAACCTGTTCGAGAGTCTTGCAAAAGACTTGAAACTGAAGCGGAGGTTCACCTTCCAGCAGGACAACCCCCCTACACACACCCAGAGCTACAATGGAATGGTTTAGATCAAAGCATATTCATGTGTTAGAATGGCCCAGTCAAAGTCCAGACCAAAATCCAATTTAGAATCTGTGGCAAGACCTGAAAATTGCTGTTCGCAGACGCTCTCCATCCAATCAGAGTTGGAGATATTTTGCAAAGAAGAATGGGCAAAAATGTCACTCTAGATGTGCAACGCTGGTAGAGACATCCCCAAAAAAACTTGCAGCAGTAATTGCATTGAAAGGTGAGTTCTGCCTCAGGGGGGCTGAATACAAATGCATGTTACACTTTCAGATATTTGTAAAACATTTTGAAAACCATTTATCATTTTCCTTCCACTTCACAATTATGTGCCACTTTATGTTGGTCTATATCTATAACATAAAATCCCAATAAAATACATTTACGTTTTTGGTTGTAACATGACAAAATGTGGAAAATTTCAAGGGGTATGAATACTTTTTCAAGGCACTGTATTGTATTCTGACTACCGGAAGCCAAGGCTGTCAGAATACCCGATAAGCGACTGAACCTGATTGCCTGGCTCCAAAAATGGGTAGTGCCAGCAGTCACCCTCAGATCAAATTTCAGCTAATTCAGCAGGAAACAAAAATATGTGTGTATAGGCAGCTTAAGGCCCCTTTCACACGGATGGCTAGAATTCCGCTTTTAGCTGCAGATAGATGAAGTTATCTACCGCAGCTATACTCTGACAATGCTTACCTATGGCCCCATTCACTCTTTGCATTTAGCAACGGTTTCGTTACAGACGATTATGTGCGATTAGAAAAAATAGATTTGAATGCGTCCGGGAACAATGTAGCGCAGCTATCTGCACATAACTGCATGTAAACGCACGTAAACGCAATGTACAACTGCAATTAATCGTTGTGCCTGGAGTCTTGGAATTTCAAAATAACAAAACATGCTTTTAAAGCGGTAGTAAACCTGCGAGTAGAGGGAAAAATAAAAAAAATGACCTGCAAGACAATAGCATAATGTGCTAATATGCATCGCATTAAAAACACATTATGAAATACTTCCCTTAGAACGAGGCCCCCGATGCCTGAGTCAGTCAGCGCTAAAGGAAGCTGACATGATGGTCCTCTTCTTTCTTCCGGGTACACGGCTCCGGCGCTGTGAGTGGCCGGGGCTGCGTGACGTCACGCAGCCAGCTCTGATTTTCCAGCAACCTCCGCCGGATCATCAGAGCGCATGCGCCGCTGACATCAGCGGCTGCATGCAGGGTGAATATCTCCTAAACCGTGTAGGTTTAGGAGATATTCATTTTACCTACAGGTAAGCCTTATTATTTTCCAGCACTGCCTTAACCCTCTTGGGCATGGAGTTCACCAGAGCTTTACAGGCTGCCACTGGAGTCCACTTCCACTCCTCCATGACCACATCACAGAGCTGGTGGATGTTTGAGACCTTGTGCTTCTCCACCTTCTGTTTGAGGATGCCCCACAGATCGGGTTTAGGTCTGGAGACATGCTTGGCCAGTCCATCACCTCTACCCTCAGCGTCTTTAGCAAGGCAATGGTCGTCTTGGAGGTGTGTTTGGGGTCGTTACGTTGGAATACTGCCCTGCGGCCCAGTCTCCGAAGGGAGGGGGTCATGCTTTGCTTCAGTATGTCACAGTACATGTTGGCATTCATGATTCCCTCAGTGAACTGTAGCTCCCCAGTGCCGGCAGCACTCATGCAGTCCCAGACCATGACACTCCCACCACCATGCTTGACTGTAGGCAAGACACACTTGTCTTTGTACTCCTCATCTGGTTGCCGCCACACATGCTTGACATCATCTGAACAAAATAAGTTTATCCTGGTCTCATCAGACCATAGGACATGGTTCAAGTAATCCATGTCTTTAGTCTGCTTGTCTTCAGCAAACTGTTTGCGGGCTTTCTTGTGCATCATCTTTAGAAGAGGCTTCCTTCTGGGACGACAGTCATGCAGATCAATGCAGTGTTGTGTATGGTCTGAGCACTGACAGGCTGACTCTCTCCCCCCACCCCTTCAACCTCTGCAGCAATGCTGGCAGCACTCATACGTCCATTTCCCAAAGACAAGCTCAGGATAGGACGCGGAGCACGTGCACTCAACTTCTTTGATCGACCATGGCGAGGCCTGTTCTGAGTGGAACTTGTCCTGTTAAACCGATGTATGATCTTGGCCATCGTGCTGCAGCTCAGCTTCAGGGTCTTGGCAATCCGTTTATATCCTAGGACATCTTTATGTAGAGCAACAATTCTTTTTTCAGATCCTCAGAGAGTTCTTTGCCATGATGTGCCATGTTAAACTTCTAGTGACCAGTACGAGAGAGTGAGAGCGATAACACCAAATTTAACACACCTGCTCCCCATTCACACCTGAGACCTTGTAACACTAACGAGTCACATGACACCGGGGAAGGGAAAATGGCTAAGTGGGCCCAATTTGGACATTTTTACTTAAGGGTGTACTCACTTTTGTTGCCGGCGGTTTAGACATTAATGGCTGTGTGTTGAGTTATTTTGAGAGGACAGCAAATTTACACTGCTATACAAGCTGTACACTCACTACTTTACATTGTAGCAAAGTGTAATTTCTTCAGTTTTGTCACATGAAAAGATCTAATAAAATATTTGAAAAAATGTGAAGGGTGTACTCACTTTTGTGAGATACTGTAAGGGACATTGCATCCTACGAGTACCATATCAGTAAAGTCACTTTAAAGGGTCAGTCCATTCAGAGCTGATATTTCAAATTTGATAGAAGTTTGGAGAATAAAACTGGCAAAACGATTTCTTCCTGCGCTAAGGGGATCTTCATAGCTTCCAACTGTTTTAGAGGTACTCTCCCTCTTTTGAAATCAAATTCCTGTGTCCTTCATCCTCAGTTTTCCTTCTTTTTGGTCTGATGTGTACATTTATATACAAAAAGTATGTTTTACTACCAAAACTGTTACGCTGCACTAAAATTTGAATACTTCCTTTATATTACTGCATTTGATATATTGAAAAATCAACGTAAAGAAAACACAGAGGTCAAAAAAGCACTTGGCTTGTTTAGCCAATCATTTTCTGCACATTAGATATTTGTGGTCCATGAAACTGGGGCTGTGGCAGGGACGTGTCCTTAGCCTACATAAAGTGTGCTAAAAGGTATCATTTCAGAAAGTTGGGAAACATGTATCTTGGCACTTGTGTTTCTATATACTAACAACTGCCGTAGCAGGTTAAAAGAGCCAGGATCTGCGTCAGAAGGGTTTTCATGCAGCAGCTCTAACATTGCAATATTTACATATAAACACAATAGTCGAGTAACACAAATATACATTTATAACGTTACAATCTCGACGACGTACTTTTGGGAAGACTGCGTCTAGGACCGA
>BLSH010190069.1:352391-366131 GCA_018402905.1 Glandirana rugosa
ATCTGGCCGACCACAGGACCACGTCACGGTTGTTGGACCTCGAGTTACGGGTCTTCTGTCACCTCTACTAGCACCTGAAGTCTTTTCAGTGTCGAGGAGACGGGGGGGAGCGGGACTGTCTGGATGGGCAGTGGTGGCACCTGAGGAAGGCGAAGGAGCCCTGGTGGTAGTGGGTGCTGGAGTTCACCCTCGGGTGGTAGCCGAGGGAGTAGTTCTTCCGGGTCGTCTCCTACATGAAGGATGCCGTTAACTCTTTTCGTTTCGACGGCCACGTCTACTACCACGTCAAAATGTGCCGGTAGTAGCTTAGGTAGGAGTGGAGGAGGTAGTGGCACACCATGCGACCTCGGTGTCGGTCCCTGTCTGTCTCTGACGTCGCGTAACACGCGAGACGTCTTTTCCACTAGCCGACGTCGGAAGGTAGGTAGGTGCTGGACATGCAGAGGTCCTGAGCCCCTGCTCGTCCAGCCTAGTGTTTCCTGCCTGAGGGGAGTGGCTGAAATAGTCCATGTCCAGGGTGAGAAGGGTCGGTTGTGATCCGACCTGCTCGTCCCCGAGTCCTGGAGACGTACAGGTCGTGGATGGATGGAAGGCTGCAGCCGATCACCTTTTCTGCAGAGCGCACAATGCGCTGCAGTCTCTGTCTGTCCCTGGCTGTGGCTCCAGCGTACCACACGGTGATGGAGGAGGTGAGGATGGATTCGATGATGGCCGTGTAAAACTGCACCATCATCTGCACCGGCAGCTTTGCTTTTCTCAATTGCCGTAGGAAGTACATCCTCTGCTGGGCCTTCTTGATGAGGGAGCCGATGGTGGGCTCCCACTTGAGGTCGTGGGTGATGGTGGTCCCGAGGAAGCGGAAGGAGTCCACGGTGGTGACGGGTAGGTCTGTCAGGGCGAGGGGGGGCAGAGGAGCTGTGACTTTTCTGAAGTCCACGATCATCTCCACTGTCTTCTGGGCATTGAGCTCCAGGTTGTTGGCACTGCACCAGGACACCAGCCGGTCTACCTCCCTCCTGTAGGCCGACTCATCACCGTCTGAGATGAGCCCGATGAGGGTGGTGTCATCCGCAAACTTAATCAGTTTGACGGACTCATGGCTGGAGGTGCAGTAGTTGGTTTACAGGGAGAAGAGCAGAGGAGAAAGTACACAGCCCTGTGGAGCTCCTGTGCTGATGGTGTTGGTGTCCGAGACATTCTTCCTCAGCCGCACGCACTGCCTCCGGTCCGACAGGAAGTCAGTGATCCACCTGCAGGTGGAGTCAGGAGGAAGAATATAAATCGGCCAAAACCGATGAAAAAAATGTTTTTTTATATTTTTTTTTGGATTTGGATTTTAGCAAAAAGTAAAAAATGTGTTTTTTTGCAAAATTGTTGCTCTTTTTGTTTTTAGCGGCGATCAGAAATGACGCAGCGGTGATCAAATACCACCAAAAGAAAGCTCTATTTGTGGGGAAAAAAAGGACGCAAATTTCGTTTGGGTACAACGTCGCACGACCGCGCAATTGTCAGTTAAAGCGACGCAGCGCCGAATCGCAAAAAGGGTCTAAAGCTGGAAATCCTTCCAGGGCTGAAGTGGTTAAAAAATTGTAGCCAACTTACAAGGTAATGTGTGGCCTTTTTTTGAGCTTTGTAAATGGCTAATTCAGAAAAGGGAAAAATGAGAAAAATTAAAGAGAGAGTCAAACATCACTACAGGAACGCAGAACTAAAACGGATTTTAAACGCAACTTTTAGCATGCTCCATAATAATAAATAGGTTGTTCACATCCTTATAAATCTTCCATTACATCCTGGTGACTGCAGCTTCATGTGGACAAATGAACAGAGGAAAAAAAAAAGAGATATCTGCATCGCAATAACAAGGCAAACCATATAAATATTATAAGGTTTGGTTTACACCTACAGTATGTACTGCAATAATACAAGATTTTACAGGGGTTAACGTGTTGCCATTAAGGTAACCCATTCATTTGAATGAATGAGCTGCCTACTGCACCAAAATTGCATCAAAGAAGTGCACATACCTTTTTTTTTTTTTATATAACGCAATGCATCGCAAAAAGGTCACCATGTATTGTGGTGCTTTGATGTGTGCTGCTGAAACCACTGTGCACAGATGTAAGTAAATTCTAAAACTGGTCATACATGAATCCAAATTCGGCCAGTTCAGCAGGGACCAGCCAAAGACTGACTTCTGTCCAATGGCTGTCTGATGATCCAAGTGGAACAGCTCTCTTCTTGGTCATCTCTATACAGTTTCTTCACAAGATGTTTGATACGTGTCCTGCACCCTTTACACATGGGTGATGCTTGTCAAGTTGTCCCTAAAGAAAGAAATTTGTTTCTAAAACGCATCAAATAATCTCCGCTTGACTGGTCCTGAGCAACCATTTCTTTTGTCAACAGACTGTAGAACACCTTCTTATGTTTGATTCTGCCTAGGTTCACACTGAGTGCGGGAATGAAATGGTGCCAGTTCAGCTGAACACTCACCATTTCATTCCCACAGGTCAGTCCCGATTTCAGAGGCGATTTCACAGGCATCTGTGCGGGTTTCTGCACAGGTGCCTATGGAAATTGCACCTGGAAATCGCAAAAAGGAGTACAAGAACTACTTTTTGAAATCGGTGCAGCGCCGCACCGCACCAATTAGGACGGTTCCATTGCCGCAGATTTGCCATGCGATTTGACATGTCAAATCGCATGCCAAATCGTGTCAGTGTGAACCAGGGCTCAGAGTGTTTTTGAGATCACATCATACCAACCATAATTTGCTTTTAACAATGTAATGGTTGCCAAATAAGGTTTGTATCTATGCGTTATACTATATTAAATTCTTTTAGGTTTTTGATCATCTTGGTCCTTTAAAAGTCCCCAAGGGGGGTTTCTGCTCTCTGTCTATTTAGGCTGTGTTGAATAAAAGCCACTTGATCAGTGCTGCAGGCAATCAGCTGCAAGGCTGTTCTGTGTATTCTGACAGTGAGTCTCCTAGCTGTCAGAATACAATGGTACAGCAGGGAAGATTACCACAGCCACCTTAAGTGCTGGTTCACACCAGCATGGTGTGGGAATCAGTGAAATTCCACTGCCGGTTCCCACATCACATAGAATTCGCAGAAAGTTACTGCCATCCCCAAATTGGTTTCCATATTGCAGTGCGAACGGTCAATTCGGACTGTCAGTTGGTGTAAACACCCATGCAAGCCGATTCTGGTGCAGACAAAAAAAAAGGGGGCCTGCACGATTTTGGTCCTAATGTGATGCGAATTCAGGCACACAATCTGTATGGCTGAATTCGCATCGCACAGACATTGCATGTGATCTGAACAGCAGTGCAATGTGAATCACATGCGGTGTCTGAGATCACAGAAGTGTAAACGGGCACTGAATGTGTGGATGGGGGAATTGGTCGCTAAGCAAAAAAAAAACCAACGACGTATGGCCAAGCTTGAATTCTAATCTCAGACACGGGACATTGAGAAAATCTGCTCAAGCAGAAAAACAAAATAAAAAGGTTACATTTCTAATCACTTACATTACAAATAACAATGGGAAGACCTCATGCACATGCATACAAACTGTATGAAACTGTACAATCACATCGCATTCGCACCAAAATGGCGCAGGGCCCTTTTTTTGGTCCGCACTGGAATCGGTTCATATGGGTGTTCACCCCCATGCGATCCGATTCCTGTACCGTTTGACAGTTTGCACTGCGATCTGGGGGTGTCATTAACTTTCTATTGACACCCGCAGAGGGCAGTGTGAACTACCTGTGAGTGACATGCGATGCTGGAACCCGCACAGGATTCCCATGCAAACCTAGGGTTCCTCCAAGGGTTACTAGAGATTCCGAAAGCAATGAGCAATTTCAGCCTGTCAGAAACGTAACTGCTGATGCCAATAATCTTTTTAGTCATCTTTAAGGAGGTATTCGTCCAAATGAACTCAAGTGAAAAAGAGCATTGCTCCCATTGATCACCACAATAGTGTACCATGAGCTGTAAATCTAGTAATTATTAGCAGGTTTCCTGAGACCAGAAAGTTATTTCAAGGGTTCCTTCATGCCAAAAAGGTTGAGAAATGCTGCTCTAAATGCACCCCTATGTTAGACTATGTGGTCATGCGCACACACACACGTACGTTTACAGTCGTATCAGAAAAGCAGATAAAGTTTGTGTAGGGCGCTCTGAATGAGTAATCGGCAGAAGGCAGTCTGCAGCAGGAATGGAGGCATGTAGTTCTCAAACACTAGGTCAGCAATCTTGCTAGGGAAGCAATCTCTAATGGAACAAATAAAACAGAAAATGAGGCGCCTCTAAGTGCAGTATTATAAAGGACTTTAATAGTGCAAAAGTTAAAAAACTTATAAGACATCAGATGTAAGCTGGCATGAAGGAACCAATCAGTTGTTCTGAAAAGCGTCCCGCCTCCAATACCTCACTTCCGGTTTGTGGTCTATGCTGATTGCTGGTCCCGTCCCGCAGACATCACTTCTGGGTTTTGCGGTCCATGCTGGTCCCGGCCAGCGCGGCTGACTCCCTGGGAGCCTCCACTGCTCTGACTTTCCTCTGCTGGGTAGGCTGGGATTCCCTACAGCAGTTTGGACTACATTTGGGACCTCCACCACCAGGACCACCCTGATGCCAGACTTACACCTCCCCATTCAGTACCACGATGAGCCGGCATACATCTAATGTCTTGTAAGTTTTTTAACGTTTGCACTATTAAAGTCCTTTATAGTATAGCAGAGGCACCTCTTTTCTGTTTTATTTGTATCAGAAAAGCGGCATTTAGAGATTGAAAAATAAATAAATAAAAAAAAATAAAAATCAAGAGAGGAGCGTTTGGGCCAAAACAACAGATTTAGCTTTTTCGCATTCATTCATTCATTCCAATGGCCAGAATAAATTAATATTCTGGCCTTTGGCATGAATAAACACTGCAATGCTTTAGGCGCTCTTATTTTACCTGCTTTGAGGTCTTAACTTTGTGTAGGTTGAAAGCTGCATAATTCTTGTATGCATAATTTTAATCGCTAAGTGTATGAAACTCTGTTGCATATAGCAAGGCTTGATTCACACTCTTACACTACAGAATAATTTGTTGTTTTTTTTTTGCCATGAAAAACACAATTATAATTATATTGAAGGTACAAGGGTTTGGAACTAACCAGATCCTATGAAAGGCACACGCGCAATGAAACCGGGGCGCTGCTACTCATGAACAAAGCACTGGTCTATTGTGAAGCTTTCATCATTATAAAGCAGAGAAGGAGAAGAGGGGGTGGGGTCAGGGTGTTGCTGGACACCTGTCATTTGAAATGACAAAGCAATTACAAGTTACTATTTTTCCCCCCTCTGTTGATGGTTTGGTGTGCTACTTTTAAGCACTGGTGCCCCTTTAATCAACCAGCAAAAGACATGTGATGCTTCATATAGAGGCTGGGATTACCATAAATATCTGTCATCTAAGGTTATTAATAACAGAGGTTGATTTGGAGCAATGGCTCTCCCCAGAGAGCACTGTACACTGGGAGGACAAACACACCACAAGCTCAGCTGCACAGGAACAGTGCAAGGAGATAATTACCCCCCCCCTCCCCCCAGGCTCCACAGACATTGATGGGGCAAAGAGGAATATTTAAAAGTCCCAGCTGTTTGCGGCTATTTTAGGTAATTATTTGAATTCTGTGGACGCAGGAAAGGGAGGAGAGAAAAAAGAAGATTCTAGCTTACAGGATATATTTAAAAAGAGCTAAAAACAAAGAGAAACCAGACAAAAGAGGTTTTTAAAAGAATGAAAAGGCACATTATATAGATGAAGGGCTGAAAGAAGGATTTAATTAGCAAAGGGAGAGAAAATGAAGTTACAGCAAGACTCCAAAATGTGTCCCCTCCACCATACATTACAGCCATCCCAGCCATTGTTCAATGGGACCGCAGTGCCGGACCTGATGTGTTCATAGCCGCATGGATCGGTACAAATAGGACTCCTGCACACAGGTGTAGACATTTACACAGGATCTTGCTGGAATAAATCATTAGAAAGATCCGCATGACCCTTGTTTCTCTTAAAATCTTGCATTAGGAAAGCCATAGTGTAAACTACAGATACAGTGACAGTTGACGCATTTCAGCCTACACTGCTTTATTCATAACTAATAGGCTCCATGCACACTGTATCTGATAAACGACAGTTTTTGGTAGTTTTGGCATTTTTTTTAACAGCCCAAAAACGCCACTATGTTATCCTATGTGTCCATGCACACATGGACGTTAATTGTCGTTTATAAGCAGTGGCGTTTTTGGGCTGTTATCTGAACGCCCTGAATTGGCGTTCAAAAGTCATTCTTTTGACCACAAACGCCGCTAAACGCTCATAAACACCGGTAAATGGCTGTTTATCGGTGTCCGCGTTTTTTGCAGTCAATGGAAGCGAATGCAGAAAAAAAAAAAAAAAACATCCACAAACGCAGACGCCGATAAACGACGGTAAACGCTGCTTACAAAACGCTGCAAAAGAACGTTTTGTAAGCAGCGTCTCCTGCGTGACACCGAGAGCCCCCAGATAGCTTCCAGTGTGCATGGAGCCTTAGTGTTACATGAAACTACAAAATATATGGCAGTAAAGACAAACGTAGGTGCCATTTCTTCTGGTTCTTACATGTTTGCTCCCATCTGTAAAATGACTTGTGAGATTTTGCAGTAATGTTCTTGAAGCCGCTCTCTTATCGTATGTGTAGATTTTAAAAATATATTTTGAATGAATAAAAGCTTTTTTGATTTTATATAAAATCCGTTTCAGCCTGTGCCTTCAAAATCCCATACAAAGAAGGTCCCTTTTGGTACTATATACAGTATTTTGTAGTTTCACATGACACTTAGTCCTGACTAAAGCCGTGTAGGCTGAAACGCGTCAACTCACTATCTGTAAGGACCCATTCACACCAGCAGACCGATCAAGTCCGTCTGTCCATTTTTCAGGTGGACCTTATAGGACTACCCATTGTTCTCTATGGAACGGCTGATGTCAGCGGACATTTGTCCACTGACACCCGCCAGCATATGATCTATTGCCATCCGCCTGGCAAATCGGATCGGCTGACAGTTGGATTGAAAACTGAAAGGTGGTCCGTTTCCATCCGACCGCCCCATAAAGAGCAGATCCCCCCCTGAGCAGGCAGATTTGCTTGATGGAGACCGCCCCATCTGAAAGGGGATTAATTTGTACACTGTGGCTTTCCAAAGGCTTTCCAAATAAATGCAATACTTTAATAGCTGCAATGGTCGTGCAGACCTTTCTAATGAAGAATCTTACAGAGCTGAGCAACTGTGGATCAGGCACCTATAAGCTATTTGAATGTGGGATTATATGGGTAGCAGCACCAATATTGTTTTAGGTTTCTTGCTGGCATAAACCTGGCTGACCGCAATGTGCATATATTCATGTAAATGTACCATGTAAAATACACTCAAAATCTCATCACGCTCACAGATTTTTCTACTGTAGATTTACACAGCACAAAGCTACAGGGGAATAATGGCCTCAGCACAGCTGTGGGCATGGATACTGCTCCATCACAGCACGGATCTGAATACAGCATTTTCTACACCCGTGTGCATAAGCCCCATATGGGCAGTGGGTGTTTTGTAGAGCACTGGCATAAACTACATACTGAGATGTACTGCTTCTCCTCAAAGAAGATCAGACAAACTTCTATGCTTCTATGAAGCTTCTATGATAGCATGGGCATTGAATGCTCTTCTACACCCAGGGCCCTTGTAAACCAATCCTAAGAACATAAGCCAACCTTTTCCACTCAAGAAGCTATAGGACAACAAATCCATCGCACAAAATGTAAGAGTTGGTAAGCTACCTTTAGTAGGCAAACTGGCAACAATCACAAGCAAACAGTCCATTTACACATACACAAATAATGGAAAAATTAAACTACCAGGTCAAAGATTTTATTAAAATTTCTTTAAAAAGCACAAACAATCAGCATTGGGGTTGGTTCATACTAGCTACTGAACTGTAGGGTAGCAGATGGTGTGCGGTACGATCCAACTGAACACAGCACAGTAATGAAACGCTCGACTTGGCGGATCGCACGCTTTCCTTTCTTGGTTCCAACAAACTTTGAGATGTCACAAAGACATTTCATAAAGTTCTAATGCTGGTTGCGTGGTGCGAGGCAGTGGATTGCCTCGCTCTGCTCTGGAAAAACACTCCATGCTGTACTGTTTTTCAGGTTCTCAAAAACACTCTTTTTATTAAATTTAAACATGAAGTTCAGTGTAGGTTTCAAACACCTTCCTTTGTCCCTCCCCACAGAAAGAGCTTTGCGGAGTCTTGGAGAAGCAGGAAAGTCTCTGGCACAGGTGGAAGAGGGCTCAGCGTGCCCGTTCACACAGGTGAGAGTTCTTAAAAGGAATGCGATGCAGTGGGAAAGCCATAAATTATGCAATTTTTTTCCTTCCACCACTGACCGTGTTGAGGAATACACTCTCGTGAAGCTATTCTGTTCTGCTGGCAGAACACAATGATCACTGCCAGCTGCTACAGCACAGTTAGCCACCAGTAACTGTGCCAGGAGCACGCAGGGTGCGCGCTCTCAGCACAGCTTTGTTTGCAATGCGGTACGCAAATATGTGGCTGCTCGACACCAAGACAGACCCACCGAGAAGCTGCATATTTGCGTGCTGTTGGCACCAAGACATTAAATGTGTTGTCACTCAGAGATTGGGGCGCTTGTTGGGAACCTTATTTGCAGTGTTCAGCAGCAAGATCTCACGAGTGTTGTGTGCACACAAAATCACGTTATAGGCTCTGTAATGCCATTCATTTTTAATGAACAGCAAGTGCTTTTTACAGCACCACAACACAAGGTAACATATTATAGTGTGTGCTGTGTTTTGAAAAAAATTGCAACAGTTCTTTGGTGCGATATCTGCCCATTCATGCAGACGGTAACACGCACAAAAACCCGCATCAGTACATGTGCATTGATGTGAGCCTACCCTAAAAGGATCCATGCTCTAGCTCAACGTTTCTCGACCTTTTTTCAGTCAAGGCACCCTACAAAATTATGGACAGTTTTGAGGCTCCCCTTTCTAAAATGTAAAAACTACTCTGATAGACTTACATAATGCAGCAACATCAATACACATAGGACAGCCAACATTAGAGGTGATTTTATTCTTTCAAAGCAAATACACTTTTGCAAACCGGTACTGACTAGTATTCCGATGTTTCTCTTCCTCAGTTTATCTCCATCACTTAGCTAATGAGACTCCAACGCTGAGGGAGAGGGGCACAGGAGGGTTAAACAAGGATGATATGTAGGCAACGGACATCCTCCTTATCAACTGATGAGGTCATTGGTCATTAGGAGGTTGGCAGCTGGAGGGTTGTAATGATGCACAATGAAAACCTGAGGCTTGTGTAACTAAAAGGCAGGGTTCGTCCACCCACTAATTTGTATACAATTTTGGGGCAATTTGTAGGTATTTTTCCAAGGCACCCCTGAAGAAACCTCAAGGCACCCTGGTTGAAAAACACTGCTCTAGCTTACAGGTTTGTCAACATATTCCCAAATCTTGAGCACCTTTGTGCATGTCTCTAACCAGGATCAAGTATGCAGAAAGAGCTGTGACTTAGTAATGACTTTCTGATCTAAATGCTTGTTCCAGGTCAACGATTTAAAAAGTACAGAAAGAGAGAGTCTGTATTACTGCCAGTATTTACATAAAGAACTCAGCAATGGTACCCCTATTTTCCTCATGAGAGGTTTACTAATATTTCTTCAACCATTTAAATGTGAATGTATGCTTCACCCAAGCAACAGATTCACTTTAACACCAGCCCTTACTTTCCCTAATCATTGCATTTGCCTGCAGCAGTGCTGCCATTGCCTCCATGTGACAGTGCTAGGTGCTAGTGGCCAACCACCAACTGAACCGTCACATGGAAGGACATGGTAGGTCACTCCTTTTCACCAGGTACTAGAGCTGCACGATTCTGGCCAAAATGAGAATCACAATTTTTTTGCTTAGAATAAAGATCACGATTCTCGCAGCGTAATATATTAAATATACAAAAAAATTGGGCTAACAGCACTGTTTAGTTTTTTGAAAGGGGAATTTTTCCAAAAAAATTGCGTTTAAAAGTCTGCTGCGCAAACAGCATGTGACATAAAATATTGAAATAAACCGCCATCTTATTCTCTAGGGTCTCTGCTAAAAAATATATATATAATGTTTGGGGGTTCTAAGTCATTTTCTAGCACAAAATAATGGATTTTTATTTGTAAACAGCAAGTGTCAGGAAAGATTTAGTCTTTAAATGGTTAAACCAAAAATCTATACAAGGGGAGTTCATTCTTTTAAGTAAATTACTTTGTATCTTTTTTAGAGTCTTTTATCAATGGTGATTCAGAACTTGGCTCTCTGCCCAGACTTGGAAGCCTCCCCTGAGACTCAAGTCGCTCCGACTTGAAAAGACTTCAGGCGACTTGCATTGACTTTTATTACTGTCAAGTCGCGCTGAGTCGCCCTGCAAGTCGGACCCCATTAACTGCACTGAAAATCGCGGTAATGCCCAATTGAGATCGCGGGGGGGGGGGTGTAGATGGAGATCGCGAATTTAATACGATTAATCGCACAGCTCTACCAGGTACACAATCTGACAGGGAAATGTCTAATAAGCACCTGCAAGGGGCAAACATCAAAATGAACCTGCTGCTTTACCCTGCATGGGCAAAGCACAGGCGCACACTAAAAGCCAAGTACACAATGGGGTGATGTGCTGACCTCAAACGGGTTCTGAGCCCTTAAATACCATGAAAACGACAACTGCCAATCCATGGCAAGCAAAACTGGAGAGTGAAGCAACGGGTTACTTTACTATGTTTTTCAGCTCTGGTCCTTGGGGGGCCACTTATGCTTCCTGGTTTTCTAGGGAGCTGCAAAGGTGTTATCAGGATAGGTACTAAATCATTTGAGAAACAAGTCTGAACAGAAATGCCCTGCTTTGGTTCTTCTCAAATCCCAATTGGGGGTGCACATTGTTAAGCACACAGCCTGTGTTGACCAAAACAAGGAATGACTGAGACATTAAAAGGAAATGAATTAAAGCATGCCAGGACTTGCAGCATCCTTTATAATCAAAGGAATGGACCACAGCGATCATCTGCCATCAGTAGATTACACATACCTCCCAACATTCTGAGATGAGAATGAGGGACACCAATTAGCAAAAGTATGTAGGTATGGGACACACCCCCCACCACGCCCCTTAAAAGAATTATACAAAAAAATGATTGGTTAAACCCAATAGGTGCTTTTTTTACCACTACTATTCCTTTATATTGGATTTTGAAATTCACAAATGCTGCAATATAGAATTTGGATGAAAGGTTTAGCACTGTAAAATACTTTTTGATAAATAGTGCATTTTATATGCAACTATATAGATTAGACCAAAATGAGGGACAAATGAGGAGGAAGGAGGGACTTTTTTCCAAATGAGGGACAGTCCCTCGAAATCATGGACAGTTAGGAGCTATGGATTATATAATACTGTTTCACAAACGTGGGGCAACTAAACTGAGTATTCCTAGGCAAGTACTGTACATTTTAACCTACTTTTTCTGAAGCATGCTCCGCAAAATGCTTGAAGGGTCAGTTAGTAGGGGCGGATGTTCTCCATTCTTTACATTCCTGCAGCTGTCTAAGCACAAGCAGTTCAGTAGCTTCTGAGTTCACAACAGCCTTCTAGCAGCACGTACTACCCTCCCAAAGTCAGGCTTCTTGATGACAGCAACACAGAAGCAAGAACAGAAAACGATTGCAAAGTAAACCGGTCAGGACGAAACAACATGAGCGGAGTTTGTATTTTTTTTTGGGTGCAGGCTCTATGGCTCTCATCCCGACGGTGACAAGAACATATTTAGGTGTCTTTTTATTAATCGTACTCTCCATGTACTTATAATGTCTATCTTTACTGTGCAAAGGTTTAATAAACTGTGATGAGTAGTGGTGATGATGTTCTCTGCTTCTCATCCCAGCTCAGTGCGAAGCTGCCAGTGACATCAATACAGACAACCAGCTTAACCACTTGCCTACCGGGCCAATTCTGACACTTATTTATTTCAGGTACTTCTATAGCGCAGTCAATTTACGCAGCACTTTCTATATACATTGTACATTCACATCAGTCCCTGCCCTCAAGGAGCTTACAATCTAAGGTCCCTAACTCACATTCATACACATACTAGGGCCAATTTAGACAGGATCTAATTAACCTACCAGCATGTCTTTGGAGTGTGGGAGGAAACTGGAGTACCCGGAGGACCACGCAGGCACAGGAAGAACATGCAAACTCCAGACAGGTAGTGTCGTGGTTCTCCCATATATGTAAAAATCAGTTTTTTTGGTAGAAATTACTTAGAACCCCAAAACATAGCAGTTGTTGCAATTTTGTATGTTACACAGTTCTTGCGCAGCGATTTTTCAAAGAGTATTTTTATTTATTTATTTTTAAATACACTTTGACGAGTTAACCACTTCAGCCCCAGAAGGATTTAACCCCTTCCTGACCAGAGCACTTTTTGCAATTGGCAATGCGTCGCTTTAACTGACAATTGCACGGTCGTGCGACGTTGTACCCAAACAAAATTGACGTCCTCCCCCCCCCCCCCCCCACAAACAGGGCTTTCTTTTGGTGGTATTTGATCACCTCGGTTTTTATTTTTTGCTATAACAAAGAGCGACAATTTGGAAAAAAACCAATATTCCTTTTTGCTAGGATACATATGCAAAAAAAATATATATATATATATAAAAAACAAAAATGTATTCATCAGTATAGGCAGATATATATTCTTCCTCAAATTTTTGGTAAAAAAAAAAATCCCAATAAGCGTATATTGATTGGTTTGCGCAAACGTTGCCGTGTTTACAAACAATGAGAATTTATGGGGTTTTTATTTATTTATTCCTTTTTTACTAGTAATTGTGGCGATCTGCGATTTTTAGCGGGACTGCGACATTGCAACGGACATATAGGACACTTCACACTTTTTGGGACCATTGGAATTTATACAACGATCAGTGCTATGAAAATGCAGGGATTGCTGTATAAATGTCACTGGCAGAGAAGGGGTTACCACTAGGGGGCGATCAAAGGGTTAACTGTGTTCCCTGGGATGTGTTACTACAGGGCTTGACAAATTTGCTTTGAATCTAGGAGCCAGCTAAAAAAGTTAGGAGCCAGTTTTTTTTATAGCGTAGTGTTGGGTTGTCAGCGCTCAGGATAAGGCGAGTAATGAGACGGTCACTGTAAATATGTCGTTAGGGACGTAAAAGTATCGTGACTAGCAACATATTTAAGGTTACCAGGGTTTTTCACACTTCACAGGATATACAGGCAACGTTACAGCGTCAGGGCGATTTTTAGCGTCTAGCGGTGTTAATGATCATTTTTTCCTTATTTATTTATTTTTGGGGTATTTAAGAGTAACAAACATTTGTGCCGTTGCAAACGCGTTTGGTTAGTTATATGCGAATAACCCTAAAAAAAAAAATGGTTTTTAAACTCCTTCTTATATATAGACGGATATGACTACTTATGTAAAAACAAAAAATATATATATATATATAAAAAAAACGTATACATAGGATCGTTTTTCCTTATAACCAAAAAAAGGTTTAACAGCGAGAAACAATATCGTTT
>BLSH010190069.1:367669-378110 GCA_018402905.1 Glandirana rugosa
CACCCCAACAGTCGCGGTCCCCATTCTGTTCATTAAACGCGGGGATTTGGGATTGAATGAGTGTCGTCTCGTCGGTCAGTTATTGAGGTGGTAATGTAGTCCCAATATCCGACCGGTCTTTCTCACTGTGATTTTTTAGACAATAACCCCTTTGAGGAATAATACGGCTTACGTAGCACTGACGCCGTACATTTTGCGGGAGTAGAGGACGGATTACCGAAGTGGCTGCAAAGAGGCAGCAGAAGATCAGCAGCGCTGGAATACTTTTCACCTTTTTTTTTGTATTTTATTTACAATGTCACTAAGGCTTTGTTTAGATGTGCAAGTTGGGTGGTAATAATGTGCGGTAGAGACATGTTTTTGCCACCCTTAAGCTCCATTAGGCAGGAGATGAGGGCGTTTTACATGCCGCAGTCACGATGCATTCGGCATAATAAGGAGTTTCCCCAATAACAGATTTTTTAGTGTCACTCTTTCTGGCCAGCCTATAACCCTGATGTAATGGTGGAGTTATTGACTGGCTGCTCTGCTGTGAGTAAGTTAGGGTTTAGGGGCGCAAATTACTTGTCTTACCCCTGGCGCTGACAACCCCACACTACGCTATAAAAAACTGGCTCCTAACTTTTTCAGCCGGCTCCTAGATTCAAGGCAAATTTGTCAAGCCCTGACTTAACCCTTGTAGTGCAGAGAGAATCCTACTGCAAGGATATTTTTCTTTCTCTAGGAGTTCAGCGTTAAAAACAATCACCACAAGTTCCCTTTAGACTAACCAAATGCATAAAAAATGACAATAGATCTCACACTTCATATTGGCCAGAAGAACATGTCACATACAGTATACCAAATTACACTGCAGAGAAAAACAAAAAAAACGTGTTCTTGCTTTGGAATCTTGCCAGGCTAGGTAATCTAGGTACAATGGGGACCGGCCCCCAATCACTACTACAAAGATTTATCTTTTCCTAATAGTAATTAGAGGATCAGAAAAGCTGCCTCATGTACCTAGAAAATGACTTTCTATACACGGAGACACACGTTTGATACAATTGTTTGCATGAGGCCCGGTTCACACAGGGGTGACTTGGTTTTCGACTTGAGTCGCCTCAAGTTGCCCCAGGTCGCTGGACATAAGAAACCCCATTGAAGTGAATGGGAGCCGTCTTTATGTACGCTACTGAAGTAGTTTTGACTTCAAGGTGACTTCAGAAGAGATTCCTGTACTACTTGGAGGTGACTTCTATCCGACTTGTGCCCATAGAATTCAATGGAAATCGCCTCCAAGTCGGATCTCCCATCTTAATGCAAGCGACTTTGTCAGTGAAAAGAATAGAATTTATTTCGGGGCAGCCCCTCCCTCCCTTCTCTGATTGGCCACAGGCAAAGTTGCCTGGCATAAGTCGTGTTGTAAGTCGACTGAAGTCGCCCTGAAAGTCGCGCTGAAATCGCCTAGCAAAGTTGCCCTGAAGTCGGATCACCCCTGTGTGAACCGAGCCTTAGGCTGACAACCTTCATACATCTAAATAAATAAAACAACTTAGCGGCTTCCTATGGTGGCGCCCGCAAAGAGAAGCTGAGAGCGCCAAGTGGGGACCCAAGAGGAGGTTTGCACAGAGCAGGCAAGTATAACATGTTTATTATTAAAAAAAATACACACAACATGTAAGCTTTACAATCACTTTAAAGTGGTAGTAAACTCGCTTTTTAAACTTGCACCTACAGGCAAGCTTACAATCAGGCTTACCTGCAGGTACAATGAATATCAACGGTGTATACTAGCACATTGTGGGATAAACCTGCAGGGAGCACAATTTTTTTTTTTTTTTGGCAGTTTACTACCTTTTTAAGCAGTTAAAGCAACAGTTTGGTTCCTTTTTGGTTTTACAAAAGTAAAAGGTGATCATTGTATACACCCCTGTTGGTGTCAAATGGTTTGTCTCAACCCTCTAAATGCTACACCTGCAGGAGAGCTTGTTCTCTGAAAAGACAACAGGCTTACTGGTCAGATCACCAAGTGAAAACAGAATAAAGCCAAAAAAACAAACAAATGCAGCCACCACATCCAAGAATTATTGAGCTGCAATATAATACATGTTTGCTTTTGGGTTACATTTGCTACAAATAGCTTATAGCTATAATTTCCCAATTGCCCTCAGTAATTACAATTATACTAACCCTAACCATGTGTGAGAAAGCAAAAACCTTTTTATTCCTCGGACTGGGGCTACTAGTAAGGCTGCTGCTGGTAAACGGACGTTTAGGAGCAGTTGGGGGTTATTTTTCAGCTATCCCTCAACTCTCCTCTCTGTTATCTTATCAGTACATTTACACAGGGCCATTTACAGTCATTTCTAGGCAGTTGAGTTTAGAAGCATTTCTTGGAAAGCAAAAATATGAGTTCCGACGGAAGTTCAGAGGCATTTGAAACTCCAAATGCTTGTAACAGCTTGTACACGCACCTAAAACACGGTAACTCGCATTTAGCAGCACTTCGCTTAGAGGCGTTTAAAAAAAAACAAAAAAAAAAAAAACACACATTTCTAGACGTGAAAGCGGTAAAACGCAGTTAAACGTGGCATGTAAAACATATTGAGTGTCGGTTTCTAGCTGTCAAAAAGATCGTTCAGGAGAGGTTGAAAAAGCGCCCTGTGTACATTAAGCCTTAGGGCCAGTTCACACCACATGCGGTCCAGTACGTTTTTTATGCTTTAAAAACGCATGGAAAGTAGGTTACATGGTTTTCAATGGCACAGTTCACACCAGTGCGGTCAGTTCCAGAAAAAAAAAAAAGTAGAACATGCTGCATTTTTTCTGCACTGAACTGTACTGGAATGCGGTAAAACGCATCAAAAATGCACCAGAACGCACATAAAACACACCAAAAATGCACTGGAACACATCCATATTTAGGGCGAATAGAAAAAAAAAGTAGAAAAATGCACAGGAACGCATCAAAAACGTACCGGAAAGCATCAAAACCGTGCATGCAAAAACGCATCTGGAACGCATTTTGGACTGCGTTTCTTCACACCAGATGTGGTGCAGTGCGTTTTTTATGCATGAAAAACGCAAGGAAAGTTGATCACATTAATGGCAATGGCATAGTTCACACAACTGCAGTCTGTTCCAGTGCGTTTCAGAAAGAAAAGAAAAATTGGTCATGCTGCATTTTTTATGTACAGAACTGTACTGGGCTGCAGTAAAATGTACCAAAAACACACCGGAAAGTGTAAACTGGCCCTTCGAGTTCTTCTTTTGGCCATGTGACATTCCTAGACATACAGTAGCCTGCACAGCACAGGGACCTCATACATACAGTCCTATATAAACGCTACATGTACGGCTCCATAACATATTGAAATGTACATTGTAAAAAAAAAATTCTGTATCCATCTCACACACTTATTTTCTTTCTATTTTCATATAGTAAACTTTGGAGCAAAATAAAAAGGGGAATTCAGAGAAACAGAGAAAGTAGAAGGAAAAACGAATGTAGCTTTTATGGAAAATCCCTTTATTCTGTGGGCAAAACTCTCAAACAGCAAACATAACGGATTCCAAATCACAGTCCATTCTAATGGGAGGGATATTTTACATGTTACAGATATGTTAATGTGAATGTCTTCATAATTGTCTGGTAGAATATTGTTTTTATTAAGGCAGGTACATCCATAGAAATCCCATGCAGGGGATATAAATAGTAAGCGCAAATAAGAGCCATACATAGGGAGCTAGAGACAGAACGTGCTCATAGGTGTATTATATCAAACTACAAAGTCCTTCCGATCAGGGCCAGAGGACAACACTGGTTGCCCTCAGGTCCAGGGGGTGAGTACGGGGTGTGGAAGAAGAGGCAAGAGGAAAGAGCGAGTTCCCCTAGGCTGGGGAATGGCTGACATCAGGTGGGAAGACCCAAGCTGGTCGGATGCAGGGTTGGAAAAGCACAGGACCACCACGGGGACCACGCCTTAAGAAATTTAGTGTGGGAGTCATGGAGGATACTGGTCATCTTCTCATTGATCATGAGGGTAGTCAGGAGGCTCTTCACTTCTGCAAACGAGACAGCAGGTTTTTTTCCAAGCCCTTGCAATCATGTGTTTGGCAGCAATGAATATATAAGTGGCCAATTTTTATTGGTAGGAAAACAGGCCCAGGACTGGATTTTCACCATTTTCACACAAACTGAATATTGAGGACACCTTTTACCCCCTTGGGTTTGTCAAACAAGTTTATTTCAGATGCAGTTTCATTTGCACTTACAAGTGTTTTGTAGTAAGGAAATGTTCTTACCACAACAGAATGTGAATTCTAACATTGAACATTTGTAGTTGTTTTCAATATTACTACATTTTAGAAGTAGATTTGAAATCAGGTCTATTTTATTAGGAAAAAAGGATGGGGGGAGGGTATCCCCAAATTTAATGGACTTTAAGAGCGCACCACGAGACAACACGTACTGAAGATATATTAAAATTGCATTTATTTATTTAGAAGATTCATTAAAAGACAAAATCTTAAAATACATTGGGAAGTTTGAAAGTAGGCACAAACAACCCCATTATATGTTGAGCAACATATAAAATAACCTCTAAACCATGTTGGATACAGACAGAATAATACATTGTACCATACAACGGACAAAAATGTTCATGCAGAGTAGGTTGACGCGTTTCGCTTAGAAAAGCTTCCTCAGGACTTCTCACATCATGGGTTGAGATTAAATTGGCTGTCTGTGCTCCGAGAAAAATACTCAGGGGGGCGGACACAGGGGGCCATAGGATCAGAGACGGACAAATAGGTGTAGATGGACGTATTCCTAGGGTCTGATAAGGGGTCCCAGGACAACTGAGTAAAGGCTGCACGGTTATTCAGTAGAAGACCTAAGGCCGGGGATTCCCGAAATTATGTCAGTGGGTGCACCCACATTATTGAATTATAATGCCTGGTCAGGGGATACCCATATTGTCTGCCTGGACTTCAAAGACAGCAACGATAGACCTAGGTCTCAACAAGAGATACTGAACAAGAGAGGCTTAGGAGTAGTGTTGTATCATGAACATTGTTGTGCCATCTGCAGGTCTGGTGTGCCGTACGTCCCCTTGTGTGTCCGCTGCTGTCCCCCAGACGTATAGGTGCGCTACTTCACAGGTTTAGGACATCCTGAGGCTTTGCTTTTTTTTTTTCTTTTTTTACAGGAATTTGACTTTTTAATGTTTCACTACAAGCATTTTTAAAAAATTGCTGCTTCTCACCCTACAGTATTTTTTTTAAAGATCATTTTTGCATTGGTAAATGTCCCATAGGACAGTGTCCAGCCCCCCATACCATTTGTTTGAGAACACTATGCCTATTAGCCTTTAAAATCAGAACTGATTTTATATACTTGGCTCCTACCAACTTCAATAAGATTTAGATTAAAAGTTCAGAACTTCAGAACCTCCTCCGAACAGAACCCCATAAATTCAGCTCGTCCCAAAGGCTCCGTTCACACCTGAGCATTTTCGAATCGCCGCCAAAATAGCACGATTCTGCACGCGATTCAAGAATTGCAAATGCAGGGAGTATTTGTGATATTATTTCTTGATAGCACCCCAAATCGCAGTGCAAATTTGCAGTAATTGTCATGTGACAAAACGCACGAAAAGCGCAGTGATAAACGTGATGCCAAACACAAAATTTGGTACATGAGCTTTGGTGTGTTTTTGGAGTGGAAGGAAGCCCATTTAAATGAATGGTGCCACTTCAAAAACGTGCCACAAAAAAACTAAAATAAACCACGGCGCAGCAGATGCCACTGCAGTACGCTTAGGTGTGAATGGAGCTTCATTCTGACGCCATAGCTCTTATGAGTTCTTTAAATACAACATAACATATCCACTCAAGACATTTTGACTCAATCTAAAAAAAAATTCCAAAGGCACCTTACAGCTGATACGTAATTTAACCAAATATAGCTTCTAATAAGTATTACCAGTGCGGGTTCCTGCGTCACACCTAAATCACCGGTGGTTCACACTACCCTATGTGAACCGCTGGGAGTGTCAATACAAAGTTAATGACACCCCCAGATTGGATTGCAGTGCGAATTGTGAATTCGGACAAGAATCGGATTGCATGGATGGGAAAACCAATGCGATCCGATTCTGGTGCAGACAAAAAAAAGGGACATGCACGAGTTTGGTCCAAATGTGATACGAATTCAGCCATACAGTTTGTATGGCTGAATTTGGATCACAGACATCGCATGTGATCTGCACACCAATGCGGTGCGATTCACATGCGATGTCTGGCATCGCAGAAGTGTGAATTGGCCCTTATTCAGATTCACATCTAAGCAGGGTGGATTTTATTTAAATCAAGTTGATTTAAATCATGATTTAAATCACTAGTAAAAAGGCTGGATTTAAATCAACTCAATTTAAATCATAATTTTTTAAAGAGGAACTGCCATCTCTGTCCCGCAGCGGCTCCTCCTCTGACCCTCTGTTGACTCACCAACAGTCCCATTCAGTTTAATGGGACAGCTGGTGATGCGGCAGTGACACTACAAGGTGAGGGATGTGGTGGCAGCAGGTGAGGGATGCCCCCCAACAGGCGCTGCCATGATGGATCTGAAATGACAGGTGCTCTTTAAATGTAAAGTCTTATTCTTGCTGGCAGTTAGAATCTTTAATATTTGCAAACAAAATGAAGGTTTCCTACTTAGAATAATAAGCTGTCAGGTTAGTAAAACAGCGATATAAGAAGCGATTCAATCATACAGTTTGTCGTGTACATAGATTTGCAAAACAGGATAAAGGAATATTCCTGAACTTTTTTTATCTCATGGTTGCTGTGGCATTGTGTGAATGCATCAATGCAGTGCATGTTATCTCAGATTGCAGAGCTTGGATTCATTCAATGAGTTTACCAAAAATGTAAATATTGCAGAATAAACAGCCTCATACTACATAACTAAGCTCCATTTCATGCTGAATAAACTAAATTATTAATGTATCCGATATAGAAAACTATTTTTAGATAGATTTTTACTTCAAAGGCATTTTATTAAAAAACAAAAAAACAATAGATTTAAATAAAAAAAATAGATTTTTTTTTTTTTTAAATGATTGATTTCTTCTATCCACCCCGCTTCTAAGTCCAATAAATGTTGTTAGCCTCTGCTAAATAGGCATTGACTCAAAAAGAAGCAAACATGATGACGAGGCCTATTTTACAATTTTCCCATGTCCAACAGCTAGCAGAGGGTATGCTTTTCCAAAGGAAAAGAACCAGACTATTTACTTTTAGCAGAGCGCCTATCAGTATCTTATTGCAAACTATTTTAATTAACTGCAGCTTGGGAAGACTCCTCAGAAGTTACAATGACAATTTCTTTATCAGGGGAACAGACTTACTGCAATGTGACAGATGGTAAGTAAACGTTTTTTTTTCTATGGTTTAAAATTTCATAAAAATCTAAATGAAAAAAAAAATTCTGCTTATGCATCAAATCACCCAAATGTGAGAGTATAGACATATTTCTTATTTTACCGTGGATGGACATTGGCGAGTTGAATCATTCATCTTATATATTTGATGGATTCGAATAACCAATATTTTCCTGCTGGTGTTTCCAACCAAGTTGTCTAGAGACACACTAAGCAATGAAATAGAACCCTGGTTTACCTTAAAGGCAATTATGAAACTTTCTACTTGCAGCTTGTGCTTTTTACCTGCATATGTGTAGGACAGATGTGCACAGATTCTGTAGTTTCATGGTGTCATTTTTCATTGTGTCTATAGTAGAGGAAATCTTCACATTTCCTACATAGCCAGCAGTTTCAATTTTTGCTCAAACATGAGGCATGACACCTGGCACTGCACAGGTTAATGCATAGCCTCTGTCTGTAGTCTAAGAACTGACACTTCCTGTAAAAAGAAAAAAAAAAAAAAACACCACATCCCACAATCCCTCGGTCTCTCAGTCTAGTGCTCCTTAGAGGCGTGCCAATCAGTAATTAGATCTGACAAAAAGACCAAAGAGTGATCACTATGCAGCCTGTCATTACAATAGAACTCCCACATTTGTGACAACGCAAAAAATTAAGCATGGACTGTGACCAGGAACAAGTAGCTGCCTTTCTTTGTTGTGAATAGGGACAAACTAGGTGAATGATAACAGGTAAAACAATGAAACGACACAGGGAATATAACTACAGTAATACCTAGTAAAAAACAAAAGAAAAACCCTCTGAATGTGTAGAATGCCTTTAGGGCCAGTTCACACAACATGCAGTCTAGTGTGGTTTTTTTTTTTTCTGCATCAAAACCGCATGGAAAGTAGGTTATATGGTTTTCAATGGCTTAGTTCACACCAGTGCAGTCAGTTCCAGTGTGTTCCAGCTCCAGAAAAAAAGTAGAACGTGCTGCATTTTTTTCTGCACTGAACTTTTCTGGAATGTGGTAAAACGCATCAAAAGGGCACCGGAACGCAACATACCTAAATGCACTGGAACTTACATGTCCTTATTTTAAGTAAAGAAAAATAGGAGGAAAAAGTGCACTGGACTGCATCAAAAATGCACTGGAACGCACCAAAAATGCGCATGCAGAAAAGCATCCGGAACGCATCCGGACTGCGTTTCTATGGTGTGAACTGGCCCTTAAAATGTCAAACTTATCTCCTCTGTGCTGTGGCCTGATCTTCCTCTTCTTGGGTCCCCCACTGGCACTCCTGGTTTACTAACTGTTATTGACAGCAGTGGGAGCCAATGGCTGTCTCAGCCAATGAGGAGGCAGAGACCCAGGAGAGCTGCTGCTCTCATGCACATCGCTGAATCAAGATGGGGCTCAGGTAAATATTGTAGGGGGGGGGGGGCTGCTGCAAAAAGAAGGGTTTTTTTTACCTCCATGCATAGAATGCATGAAGGTAAAAAAACATGAGCCTTTGCAACCACTTTAATATTTTTCAACTATATTAGTGAAGTGCACACCAGTATAAACTGTCACTACCCCATTCTGGGATAAACTAACTTTTTACCTCTCTCTCACCCCCTGAAAGTTTTTTTTTTTCCTCCCTTACCTGTTTGAGCTGTTAATACTTACCTAGGTCCCAATCTTGGTCGCTTTCCATCGTCGGTTATGGTGTGGAGGACAGCTAACCCAATGTTGAGATTGTTCCCCCAGACCATAGGTTGCCTACCACCCCCCTGTGACGACATTGGTTCTCTTCTCTCTCCTGAGAGGACACCACCGGTGGCTGATGGTTTTATACTAGAGTGGGGCTTTAAGGTTCGTAAAATATATATCCTTCTATTTTAGCTGTCACAGACACAGAACCTAAAGGAAAATCCACAATTTCACATTTCTCGACCAAAAACAGGAAGTGAAGTGAAATCTTCCAATGAGGTTCCAGTGACCAAATGTTTAAGAGGGGACTTCCCCTTCCTATCAAATTAATTTCCTCCCACATCCTATGGTGCCTCCAGTACAGAAAGCCAAGGGAAATCCCCCACAACAGGATAGAAAGAAAAAAAGCAAAACCTGGAGGGGGATTTTTTTTTAAATTCCGCACCCAGTTCAAAACTAAAAAAATAAATAAATAAAAAAAATACGTTACCCATACAAGTCTGAGTATAGCATTCCTGTAAAACTGTCTGTTGACACAGCCCTAATAGCTGACATAGCAAATGCAAAAAAAACTATTGGGTCTGCCTAAATGCTAAATTTGCACACAATATACAATTTAAAAAATATATATATTGCACACAAATTCCCAAAAATTACAATGAAAAAAAACAAAAGCTGTCCCCCGAGAACTGGCCTATCCATTAGGATTGATCCACAGTTGGAAAATGAATAGAAGAATTAGAACGACTTAAATGGCCAACAAATATGACATTATTATACATTCAGAGCCAGAGCAGTAGGATAGCGTTTGGGCCAGGATGCTATAGTAAGCTTACATGCTCTCATGGAATCTGAAAACAGTCAATTTGGTAAAAATACACCCGTTCAGACCAATATGGAGGGTATCAGGGCGGCCTTTGGGTATGCCATAACCTGCCCCACACACATAACACCTATATATACAAGATTAAGAAGATAAGTAAAAGGTTGACACCTAGTTAGGATTACCTATCCGGTCAAGAGCCCCCTGTCGAAAACAAAAAAAAGTAACATTAAAAACCCTTAAACACACGTTATATATATAAAAAATTTAACATATAACACACGTTTAAATCGTAAATCCGTCTGGGTTATCAAAAAAAACGTAAACGATACAGTCGATAATCCCGACACAGTTGTCTGTCAAAATGTCCTTACGATATGAGTCTGAACATACCCATTGCATAAAAAAAATAAATAAATAAAAAAATCAAAACTTGACCCACGCCTTAAATTTTTTTTTAGGGGGAGGTCCAAAACGAAAAAAAGAAAGATAGGACAACACCCCCTAAAG
>BLSH010190069.1:389653-415022 GCA_018402905.1 Glandirana rugosa
CCCCCCCCCCGCGACCCTGCTTTCACAGGGTCCCAAATCCCACTTCCTCTCCTGGCTCCACGGAACCGGAAGGAAGTTCATCCCCCTCCAACCCGGCAATCTTCTGGGGCACGTCACAAGCCCGGCTACTGATGCTGGAGGGGGAGAAGAGCGAGGCTTCGGGTGGCCGCATTGCTGGAGCGTGGGCCAGGCGAGTGTCCAATTATTAAAAGTCAGCAGCTACACCACTTTTTGTAGCTGCTGACTTTTAAAAAGGGTGGAACTCCGCTTTAAAGTGATTGTAAAGTCTCAAGGTTTTTTCTCCTTAATGCATTCTATTCTATTGTCAATCAAATCCATTGACACGGGAGTGGGGGGTGGGACAAAGTCCGCAGCAACGGTACTAGGGAGCTTGCTCGCATGGCTACCCCCATGGAAAACGGCTTTCCGTGGGGGCACCCGATGAAGGGGATTAGCCAGGAGCACCGGCAGGGCACCCCAGAAGAGGAGGATCGGGACTGCTCTGTGTAAAGCACAGAGCATGTAAGTAAGTATAACATGTTTGTTATTTAAAAAAAAAAAAAAAAAGCGAACCTTTACAATCACTTTAAGTTGAATTTGTACAAAAGCTAGACCAACTAAACATGCTCCAGGCATATATCTAGGCATATTTGAGCTACAAAACGCTCAGGTGTGAATGGAGCCTGAGGGGAAAAAAAAAAAATCAATGATTCTCTATGTAGATGGTTCACATCTCAACTCAAAAAAGCCTGAAGCCAAACACCCTATGCTCAAACTACTCCTGGAGGCATTTTTGTTGCGCGAATCGGGCATATTCCGGCGTTTCTGATACTTTCCCATTGCCATAGAATCAATGGAAAAGCATCAAACACGCATATTAGCGCAACATCGGGAGTTTGCAAACGCCCAATGTCACGCTACAAAACGCGCAACAAAAGACTTCAAAAATGCCCAAACACGTGTCGCTCAGGTGTGAATGCAGTAGTGCTCCAGAATCTGTTGTTCCTACGATTTTCAATATACATGCCAATATCTGGAACTGTGAAAAACTATTGGATTCCAGTCCAAAAGGCAAAGTTAAAAAAAAAAAGCCATAGGTGACATTGCAAATAAAATAGATAGGAAAAAATCAGGACAGTAGATATATGGTATACAGTCTATGTCTGAGGTGTTCTCAGTCACGTAGATCAGGTTTTCCCCATTTACCTCTGGTCCCAAACCATCCAACAGTAAAAGGGGGGAAATGTGATATTTTCATATGCTGTATTTCGTTTATCATGCAGACCACCCACACCTATGAGTGACTAATCAATATCCATACAATCAAGCCTCTAATCCAATGACCCCAATAGTCCCTGGTGAAACATCTGTTTGGGGCACATGTCGCACACAAAACCAAGAACTGAATAATGATAAACAGCTTTTAGTGATATCTCCTAAAGAAACAGGTCACCCAGAGAAACACTTTGAGAAATGTAAACATATATTCACTATATTTCACCACATATGGGCTTTAACCACTTCAATACTGGGCACTTAAACCCCCTTCCTTCCCGGACCAATTTTCAGCTTTCAGCGCTGTTGCAGTTTGAATGACAATTGCGCGGTCATGCAACACTGTACCCATATGAAATTTTTATCATTTTTTTCACACAAATATAGCTTTCTTTTGGTGGTATTTAACCACCCCCTGGGTTTTTTATTTTTTGCGCTATAAATTAAAAAGACTGAAAAGTTTCAAAAACCAATGCATTTTTCTTCATTTCTGTTATAAAATTTTGCTAATAAGTAATTTCTCTTCATACATTTTGACCAAAAATGATACTGCTACATTTCTTTGGTAAAAATAACCCAAATTGGGGTTTATTTGGTGTTGGCGGACAGACAGATGTGACGGGGACTGTGACAGATGTGACAGGGACAGACACATGTTTTGTGTATGGTGACAGATGGGATGGGGGACATACAGATGTATTGGGGGCTGTTTTATGGGGACACTTATGTGTATGGTGACAGGGGTATCAGTGTGCTTGGTGCACTGTGAGGGGGGTGATCTGAGAGCTTTCTGCATGAAATCATCATGCAGAGAGCTGTCACATAGCTGCAGATTCCCCCCTTCCGCCCCCCCGCACTGAGCTCTCACGGAGCTCGGCAGGGGGAGAACTGTCACAGAGACGTTCTTCTCTGTTTACAATGTGACGGCTGTGATTGGACACAGCCATCACATGATCAGGAGGGCCAATCAGAGCGCCCATATCCCGATCTCTGCTCAGCTGGATCCTGTGATCATAATGATCACAGGATCCAGCCGCAGCGCCGCGTGGCCGCGCTGCGAGTACCCGTTCTGCAGGACGTATATGCATATCCTGTCAGAACGGGGAAGCTCCCACCCTGCCGTATATATACAGTGGCCGGGTGGGAGGTGGTTAAAGTGGATTTTGAAGGCTCAAGGTTTTTTGTTTTTTTAAAACCTGGTGTGCAGCAGCTCCCCCCAATACTTACCTGAGCCCCATCTCAATCCAGCGTTGTGCACCATTGGTTGAGAAATCATCATCCACAATTGGCTCCCACTGCTGTCAATCACAGCCAGTGAGCCAAAAAGGAGAGTAGGGGCGGGGGGAGCCGTGTCTTTGTGCGTGAAAGGTCACATGGAGCCTTGGCTTGGGAGTGAGCCTACTTGGGTGGCCCCAAAGCTAGAACACGGCAGGGGCCAGGAGCGCCAACGAGGGGGCCAGAGAAGAGAGATCGGAGCTGCTCTGTACAATCCATTACATAAAACTAGTATGACATTTTTTTTTTTTTTTTTTAATCTGTCTTTATTAATGCTTTAATAAGATGAAACTGGGTGCTTGAAATAGAAGATATGTATTAATAGACTTTATGTATGGGGTTTGCTTAACGGTATGACCATTTCTCGATTCCTTGATTTTAACTGAAAACATTTTAATATTCTCTGCACACATGATCTATAAGACATGGTACCATAAAAGTCCCTTGCATGTCAAGGCTCTATTATAAGATTACCTGAAAGCTAAAATAAAAATTCAGGAGTTTAGTACCACTTTAAGCAGGCATGCCATAGAAATTCCTAGCGGGGCTACACACTTAAGTTTACTATCCAATTGCAACATAGCATTTGCATTACAGATCGGCAGAAGTAAACATAACTTTTAGCAAACCCAAGTTTAAAAAAAAAAAAAAAAAAAAAAAAGAAGAGAACGTGCACAGATCTGGTCTAACTACATTCTCACCACACCGCTCCCAGGTCTTCACAAACTTATTGTACACAAAAATAACAAAAAAATCTAGATGCATCAAAGTGGAAATGCTATGTTTAGAAGATCAGTTTTCTGGTAGACAAGCATGTGAATATGACCTGTAAGAACATACAATACAGTGGGGTGTGCCTTCCTGCACTTACATTAAAGGAGAAGTTCACCTTTAGTAACAAGTTACACCCATATTTAGGGTGCAACATGTTACTGAGCAAAAGCCCCCCACCCACACAACACATCTTCACAGTGAGCTAGGGAGCTTCTCCCCATACCCAGTCACAATTAGGAAAAAAAAAAAAAAAAAAACACGGGGCTGTACCTAACCAACCACGCCATTCATTCACAAGAGTTCTGAGTGAACTACCATCAGCCATGGCTCTCAATGTTGATCACGGGTGCAATGCTTTACAGACTACCAATAAAAAAAAAAAATAAATGGATTTTTTGTGTTGCCTACAAAAAGATGTGCATTAATTTTTTTTTTTTCTAAAAAGGTGGCCTTATCCTTTAGCCCGGGTTCAGAATAATGCGATCCTCAGAGATCTCATGTGATTCGCACCCACAACCCTCCCTCTGGCTGCTGTGCTAGGTTTGTTGGGGGGGTGGGGAGTAAAACCAAGAAGAGACCAGTAGACTTCTAGTGTTATGGCAACTACTATTTGAACCTCATGCACACAAGGACATTAAAACGTTCTAAAAAGGTCAGTGGTTTTGTAGTGAGTTTTCCAGCATTATTGCACTAGCGTTTTTCAGCAGTAGCGTTTTTGAGGGGTTTTTTTTTTTCTCCAATGGATCTAAAATGTCCAAAAACACCAGTGTTTTTACAGCTGAAAAACTCTCGGAACCCACTGGTCTTGGATTTTTTTTTACAGCTCAAAAAACAGCCCTGCCCAAAACAGTTGATAACAGCCTATGTGTGCATGGACACATAGGATAATATGATGGAGGGTTTAATGACTGTAGGAAAAAACGTCTGAAGCTAAAAACAGCTGCTGTAAAAATGTCCTGTGTGCACGAGGCCTTATGATTCTACTACACCCAGGGAAATTTATAATTCATATTTTTAAGACTCCAAAGGGTTGATTTACTAAATGCAAATAGACTGTGCACTTAGCAAGCGCGGTTGCACTCAATTTCCTCAGAACTTTGTGAATGTGGTGAAGCTGTGCTAATTTCCATCATCCAATCATAATAATAAAAAAAAAAAAAAAAAAACTTTTCTTTTTTTTTTTTTTAATTTTCCTTGCACCTAATTGGGTATTCATTACAAAGTAAAGTGTCCCCACATTCACTAGCTGCATCTGCAAAGTACATAGTCTATTTACCTTTAGTAAATCAACCCCCAAGAATCCTTAGGTCTCTGTACTTCATGCAATAAATACGCTAAATATATTAAAGTGGTTCTAAAGGCAGAAGTTTTTCTCCCTTATGCATTCTATGCCCCCCCCCCCCCCCATCACAATTTTTTTTGCTTAGAATAACTATCACGATTCTCGCAGCGTAACATCATCTTTCACATTATACAAAAAATTGGGCTAACTTTACTGTTGAGTTTTATTCTTAATTCATCAAAGTGTATTTTTTCCCAAAAAAGGACCACTGTGCAAATACATAAAATAGCGCAACAAACGCCACTTTATTCTCTAGGGTCTCTGCTAAAAAATATATATGTTTGGGTGTTCTAAGAAATTTTCTAGCAAACAATACTGATTTTGACTTGTAAGCAACAAGTGTCAGAAAAAGGCCTAGTCTTAAATTGGCTAACCACTTCCCGCCCGGCCTATAGAATGACGGCCTGGCGGTGGTTGTGTTATCTTGACTGAACGTCATATGACGCCAGCAGCACAAGCCACGGGGGCGCGCAGTGCGGCAATCAGTAGTGTGGTGTGTCACTCCAACACACCGCTACTCTGATCGTGGTAAAGAGCCTATGACGTAGGCTCTATACCACGTGATCAGCTGTGACCAATCACAACCAGTGCCAGTAAACGGCTTTCCTCGTTTCTCGCTGACAGGAAGAGCCAATCGGTGGCTCTCCTGTCGGGGGGGGGGGGTCTCGCATTGATTATCAGCTCAGCCCCCATCATCAGAGGTGCCCACCTCATCTGCCAATCACTGTCCGTAAGCTGCCAGTCAGTGCCCAAAGTGCCAATCAATGCCCATCAGTAACAACTGTTCGTGCCCTTCAAAATGCCAATCAGTGCCCATCAGTAATGACTGTCAGTACCTCATCATCAGTGCTGCCTATCTGTGCCATCTATTAGTGTCCATCAGTGCTGCCTGTTAGTGCTTATCAGGGCCGCCTGTCAGAGCCACCTATCAGTGTCCATAAATTCTATATATATATATATATTAGTGCCTTCTCTTTAGTGCCACCTTATCGGTGCTCTCAGTAAAGCCTCATCAGTGCCTGCCAGTACAGCCTCATCAGTGCCCATCAGCACAGCCTCATCTTTGTCCATCAGTGAAAGAGAAAACAAAATTTTATAACAAACGAAGAAAAACTTTTTTTCTTTCAAAAATTTCGGTCTTTTTTAGTTTGTTTAGTAAAATATAAGAACCCCAGTGGTGATCAAATACCACCGAAAGAAAGCTCTATTTGTGGGAAGAAAATTATAAAAATTTAGTTTGACAATTGCGCGGTCATGCAGCACTGTACTCAAAGTGTGACAGCACTGAAAGCTGAAAATTGTCCTGGGCAGGAAGGGGGAAAGTGGCCTGTATTGAAGTGGTTAAACTGCCCTCATTAACAGACCGAAGTTCATCCCTTTGATCTAAAAGAACCCGAATGATAGGTTTCTTTTTATCTCAGCAAACTTTTTTATTTTTTGACAGCTGTGAGCAGAGGACGGCTCTGCACTTATTACATGAATCGTGGAAATGCTGGATTAATATCGCGAGGGGGGTTGATGAATCGAGATCGCAATTCTTTTAAACGATCATGCACCTCTAATACTTACCTAAGCCTCATCTTGATTCAGCATTGTGCAGATGCTCTCTTGGCTCTTTTTCCTCACTGGCTCAGACATGACAGCAAGAGCTACTGGCTCCCACTGCTGTCAATCACAACCAGTGAGGAGGGAGCAGAAGCAGGACCAAACCATGCTCAGAGTGTGTTATGATTCAAACACACTATTCTCAATGCACGTGTTCCTGCAAAGTGGTTGTGAGTGTAAATGGGTGATGCAGCGGCCACTGGACGGTACTGAAAATAACTGAAGCAAAGAAAATGTCACCAGCACATCACGGATCTTCATAATGGGTCCAAAGCTTTATTCAGCAATTACATCATTATAACAGAAGCAAACATTTCTGAGCCTCACAGGATCCCTTCATCAGGCATGTGACATCACATGGTGTGCTTGTGACATTTTCTCGCTGGGTGACTGATGGACACACAGCTGGCTCAGGAGCGAGCATGCATAAGGGCCCCCATAGCAAGTGGCTTGGAGGTTCTTGCCAGGGGGAGGGGTCAGGGTAGTCGGCGGGGGAACCCAGAAGTAGATTGGGGCTGCTCTGTGCAAAACAATTACACAGAGCAGGTAAGAATGACATGATTATTATTAAAAATTAAAAAGTGAGCCTTTAGAATCACTTTAACCAAACTTCAATTGTTATTAAAGTGGAACTAACCTATCTTTACAGCCAAGGAAGCTGCTATCTTAGCCTCTGTCTGATCTACAGTTGCCATGGTGCTGCACGTGATCAGTTATGACACCAGTGGCAATGAAAAGGATAAGAAAAGAGGTAAAGAATAAAGGCTTAGACAACAGCTTCCTTGGTTGTAAAGGATAGTAGGGGTTTAGTTCTGCTTTAACTGTATTTTGGCCTATTACATCAAGAGGGTCAACATGTATGGAAACATAATGGTTCCTCTGTCTTTTTTTTTCTTCTAATGTATTTAGGTGTTCAGTCGTTACAGGAACAATCTTATAAGAGCATCTAAGCCCCCGTTCACACGGAATCAAACTTTGAAATCGCATTTTAGAGCCACATGTCAGTGTGACTTCAGGTGTGACTTAATGCACAGATGCCTCTGCAAGTCACACCTGAAATCGCAAAAAATAGTGCAGGAACCTTTTTCAAATCAGTGAAGCGCCGTAAAAACTGGATTTTTTTTCACTTACCGTAAAATCTGAGTTCGTCGACAGGCACAGCAACTCTTAGGACTAAGTGGGTTATACTGCCCTCTTCAGGAGTTTACTAGGCAGAACAGGCAGTTCCAAAAGCAAAAAAACAGTAACAGACACAGCCCCTCCCAGGGGGCAGTCCCCACTGGCAAATAACCTCACACCCAGCTCTGCTAGCTCAGTTTTCTTCTGCCTAGTGCAAGGAGTAGACCTAGGCTCCCTGTTGGGATCTGTGGTACCTCTCTGGGCCACTTCGGCTGTCAGGAGACAGCCTCACAGATGAAGACTACAATCAAGCTGCCGTGCTGGGCAACAGGCTGGGTCTCAGACCCAGGTACTCTCCCCAGCCAGCCATTGCTGGGGAGGGCAGGGGGCAGTCCCCACTGGCATATAACCCCACACCCAGCTCTGCTAGTTAAGTTCGTTAACAAGCAGTGCAACATCAGAGGGGTGGGTGCTGTGCCTGTCGACAAACTCAGAGAAAGGGATTTTACGGTAAGTGAAAAAAAATCCCGTTTTCTCTTTCGTTCGTCAACAGGCACAGCGACTCTTAGGACTAAGTGGGACATCCAAAAGCAGTGCCAAAAATGAGGGGTGGGTAACAGAACAACAACAGAAGTACACCCAACTGAACCCTTGGTGAGGAACCACACGTGTCTCACACGGCCGCCTGCAAGACTTTGCGGCCAAACGCAGCATCCGAGGATGCTAGAACATCAACTTTGTAAAACTTTGAGAAGGTGTGCACAGAGGTCCAAGTAGCCGCCCTGCACACCTGAGACACAGACACCTGATGTCGAAAAGCCCAGGAAGTGCTAATCGCCCTGGTAGAGTGAGCCGTGACCAGGAAAGGATAGGCTCGGGTCACCGTCTGTCTAATCCAACGTGAGATAGTGGCCGATGAGGCCGCCAAACCTTTGCGTGGGCCATCCACCACGACAAAAAGAGCGTCTGACCTCCGAAAGGAGGCCGTGGACGCCAGATACACTCGCAGGGCCCGAACAACGTCCAGGGAGTGCAAAGCGACCTCCTTAGGATGAGACGGGCGTGGGCAAAGCGAAGGAAGGACAATGTCCTCATTGATGTGGAAAGATGATACCACCTTCAGCAAAAAAGGTGACGGGAGCAGGACCACCTTATCCTTGTGTAGGACCAGATAAGGGGACCTACAAGACAGGGCCGCCAATTCAGACACCTGCCAGGCGGATGTGATAGCCACCAGGAAAGCCACTTTCTGCGAAAGCAACTGCAGAGAGATCTCCCTGATATTCTCAAAAGGCGGCTTCTAAAGTACCGATATGACCAAATTGAGGTCCCATGACGCCAAAGGCGACCGTACCTGGGGGGGGGGGGTGACATGCCAAACCCCCTGCATGAAAGTACGGATCAACGAATGCGTCGCCAAAGGCCACTGAAAAAAGATTGCCAGTGCAGAAACCTGGCCCTTGATAGTGCTCAACGCCAGTTTTTGGTCGAGGCCCTTCTGCAGGAAGGCCAGAACCCGAGACACAGAGAAGGAACGAGGGTTTCACCCCCTGGCCTCGTACCAGGCAATGTAAGCCTTCCGGTTGCGGTGATGAATCTTACGTGAAGTAGCCTTTCGTGCCTTCAACATGGTAGGAATCACCGAGTCTGAAACCCCCTGATCCCTCAACAACTGGGATTCAATAGCCAGGCCATTAAAGCCAGAGAGGGTAAAGCAGGGTGCAAGATGGGCCCCTGGGACAGAAGATACTCGTGAAGCGGGAGTCGCCAGGGGACGTCCACCACCATCCGCACTACGTCGGCGTACCAAGGATGCCTTGGCCAATCGGGAGCTACCAGAATGGTCAGAATGCCCTCCGCCTCTATTCTGCGCAGAAGGCGTGGAAGCAGCTTGAGAGGAGGAAAGGCATAGATGAGTTGATACCGAGCCCACGGAGCCACAAGAGCATCCGCCGTGTCCGCCAAGGGATCCCTTGTCCTGCTCACGAAGGTCTGCACCTTCCGACTGAGACGGAGCGCGAGCAGGTCCACGTCCGGGACACCCCATCTCAAGCAAATCTGCTGAAACACATCCGGGCGTAGGGACCACTCTCCCTGATCCAGGCGCTGACGACAGATAGTCCCGCCTGCCAATTTTCTATGCCCGGTATGTGGACGGCAGAAATAGCCGGAACGTGACTTTCTGCCCACCGCAGAATGGGGGCTACCTCCGAGGCCGCAGCCGAGCTTCTCGTCCCGCCCTGGTGGTTCATGTATGCTACGGCCGTGGCATTGTCCGACTGAATCCGGACTGGGCACCCGTGTAGCCTCAACGTCCAATGGGAGAGGCAGCACCAAATCGCCCGCAATACCAGGACATTGATCGGGAGTCAAGACTCCTCCGGAGACCACGTCCTTGGGCTGAAAGCAACCCCAGGACTCCACCCCAGCCTGTCAGGCTGGCGTCCGTCGTGATCACTGTCCAGTGAAGGGGGAGGAAGGACTTCCCAGACCGAAGAGCCGGGGACCACAGGCACCAGGGCAGCGAGGCCCTCACTGGGTGATCCATTCTGATCACCTGATCCAGAGAAGATGGGGATCTGTCCCAACTCAGGAGAATCTCCCGTTGCAGAACCCGGGTGTGGTACTGAGCATAGGGGACCGCCTCGAAGGAGGTCACCATTAGGCCCAGGACCCGCATGCAAAACCAAAGTGAGGCCCATTTCTGGGACAGCAGGGACCGAACCACCGACTGAAGCGTCTGCCGCTTGGTTGGCGGAAGGAAAACCTTCGCCTGGGCCGCATCCAGGATGAGCCCCAGGTACTCCAGGCGGTGAGAAGGAATCAAGACCGACTTCGGGAGGTTGATCACAAATCCGAATTCCTGCAGAGTGTGCAGGGTAATCGTCACATTGTCCCTGAGCGCTGGAGCTGACTCCGCTCGCAGGAGAAGGTCATCCAGATACGCCACCACCGCGATACCCCTCTGTCTCAGCAGAGCCAGAACCAGGGCCAGCAGTTTGGTGAAGACCAGAGGCGGCAAGGCCAGGCCAAATGGAAGAGCTACGAACTGGTAGTGATCATCTCCAACCGCAAAGCGCAAGAAGCGCTGGTGCTGGGCGCAGATGGGAACATGCAGGTAAGCATCTTGATGTCGAGGGAGGCCAGGAAGTCGCCCTGGTGCAGGGCCGCTACTACCAAGCGGACCGACTCCATGCGAAACCTGCGAACCCGCACAAACCTGTTGAGGTTCTTCAGATCCTGAATGGGACGAACCCCATCCTTCTTCGGAACCACGAAAAAGGTTGGAATAAAACCCTTGGGAACATTCTGCTCAAGGAACGGGGACAATCAGCCCATGACCCAGCAGGTCCTGCAGCGTCCTGAACAGGGCCCCCAGGCAGCTGCAGGATGGAGGCGAATAACCTGTCTGGGGGGGCGGGAACGGAATTCTATGCTGTACCCCGAAGAGACCACCTCGAGCACCCAGTGATCCGAGATGCAGGAAGACCACCTGTCCGGGAAACCCCAGGAGACGTCCCCCCACCCGAACAGTGGGCGGGGGCAACCCTTTATGCGGAGGAGACCTTGTCCTCTGGCTTGGTGCGCTTACGCGGCCAGGGATGCTTCTGTCCACCCGCTGGGGCCTTGGTGGGCTGTGGACCCTTGCCCGAGGCGCGGGAAGAACGAAAAGGCCGCCTATAGGCCAGAAAGGAAGGCCCCTGACGGCGGCGGGAGTCCGCATTCCTCCTGGGCTCCGGGAGAAAGGAGCTCTTGCCTCCGGTGAGATCTTTGATCATCTCATCCAAGGAGTCCCCGAAGAGCCGCCCCCCCCCCCAAAGGTAAATCCGCCAGGGTCCTCTTAGAAAGCATGTCTGCAGACCAGTACTTCAGCCAAAGCCACCACTTGGCCACCACAGAGACCACGGACGCCTTGGGTATCAGGGGGCTGCGTCCAGGGCAGCATCGCACAGATACTGAGCCACCTGAACCATTCGGTCAGCGAGGTCCACGCACTCAGGAGAAGCCTTAGTCCTGTTCAACTCGTTGTGCAACCACTTTGCTGCGCAACTCACTCAGTGAGCGTTTGCGACGCCAGTGCAGAAGCCACCACGGGCTGCATGGCCGATCCAGTCAGAACAACTAGGGACCTGACACAAGCCTCAGCCTTCCTGGGTCCTTAAAGTACGGCGTGCCCTTCAACGGGATAGTGGTCGCCCTGCACAGGCGGGACACCGGTGGGTCAACCACGGGGGGTGATGCCCACTTCTTCAATAATTTATCCTCAAAGGGATAACGCACAGCGAAACACTTCGGGATAGGAAGGGAGCTCTGAGGCCGAGCTCAATCCTTATAAACAAATCGAGAAAGTCCACATACGGAAAGACCATAGCCGCAGGGCCCTGTCTGTGTGATCCGAAGGGAACGGGCACCCTCCGAGAGAGTCCCGTTGTTTCGTCCAATCGCAGGGTCTCACACACTGAGGTGATCAGAGCGTCTACAAAAGCCTTCTCGTGTGCAGCAGCAGACGGCTCAGACTCATCCCCGCTATCAGGAGCATCGGGAACCTCGCCATCAGACAGCTCGAGGGGGGTCCCCACAACGGAGAAGCCCCCGTCGCAGTCTGAGTCCTCCCCCGAAGAAGGGGGGGGGAAAGGGGCCCTTTTTGGCATCCCTGCGGTCCAACAGCGCCTCTACCCGGGAGACAAACGTCTCCGGGACCGTCGACATCGCGTCTACTAGAGCCCCTGAAGTGCTGGATGCAGGCACCGAGAGGTCCGGTGGGGAAGCACCCGCATCAGTTGCCATACTGTCACCCACCCTGGCAATGCCCACTAAATAAGGCCTATTGCCGGGAGACCACTGCACCCCCCACCCCACAGCTGAGCAAGGCTGGGCAGAAGGGATACCCCGAAGGGACTCACCACCTGACCCGGAGAGGAGCTGCCTGCTGTCGCTGCCTTCACCCATTCACTGCTGCCCACTGCCGTTGTGCTGAGAGCCGCTGCCAGGGAGATGCGCGCCGTGCGGGGTGGGGGCGTAAATCGGCGCCAAACACCGGCCAGGACCGCCCCCAGGCCTCACACCCACGTGTAGACACAGGGAAAATGGCCACCATGCACACTAGAGGCCAAACACCACTATAACATGGCCGCGGCTACACAAAATGGGCACCGGCCGCTCTCTAGGCCTAAACAGTGCGGCCGGCTACAAGAAAATGGCGGCCGGGCGCCGGGATAATGGCGTCCGAGTGCGCCGACCGCCGCAGCACAAGGCAGGTGGGAGGGAGGGACTTGCCCCAGAGAGACCACCCTGGAAGCCCCCGAGGGGGAGGGGGCATACTTACCCCATCTGGACGGGCGGTGCGGGATCCCACCCGGGACAGCGTTCGCGCTCTCGGCTAGGCCGGAGGGAGCGTTTGGCCCAGGGCGCACTGCGGTCGGCCCAGGGTGCACTGCGTGCGGCGGTGGGACGTTTAACCCGCAGGGCCACCCCGTCCGGTTCGGGGTCTGGCACGTTCGAACCAGCGCGAAGTATCCGGTCTAGCACATAATGGGTGGCTGGGGAGAGTACCTGGGTCCGAGACCCAGCCTGTTGCCCAGCACAGCTGCTTGATTGTAGTCTTCATCTGTGAGGCTGTCTCCTGACAGCCAAAGTGGCCCAGAGAGGTACCACAAATCCCAACAGGGAGCCTAGGTCTACTCCTTGCACTAGGCAGAAGAAAACTGAGCTAGCAGAGCTGGGTGTGGGGTTATCTGCCAGTGGGGACTGCCCCCTGGGAGGGGCTGTCTGTTACTGTTCTTTTTTGCTGTTATAACTGCCTGTTCTGCCTAGTAAACTCCTGAAGAGGGCAGTCTAACCCACTTAGTCCTAAGAGACACTGTGCCTGACGAAAGAGAAATTAGCGTAACACCGCTTTGAATGGTTTCATTTTCGACAATAGGGTGCAACTTCTCATGCGATTTGAACCTGTCAAATTGCATGACAAGTCGTACCGGTGTTAAAAGTATCTAAGGGTTGTATTAACATTCTTTACACATGTAGACCAAAATTATAAAGCTTAGTGCAAGGTGGTGCATACCTGTGCTATATCAGTATGTAGGAGCTACAATAAGTATCATACAGGCTGTTTGTTCATAGCATGCAACAGCTATGGTAAGGGAAATTAATACAATTGCCCCCATAGGGACTGGCAGTCTGTTCAATTGAGGTGTGCTCTGAGATAAGGAGCTCCAATGGTTTTATATAAATGGCTATATGTGCAAGAGTGAGAGGGTCAAAGTTATGAGCAAAAGGCCAGCACAGTTTCTCCATTATGCATATATTTTTATGTAATCCCTGAGAACTGCTTCACTCCAACTGATCAGATCTTACAATCTACAAGTTCCCACAGAGATCACAGTACTACATCCAATATTGCTAAATCGAGTCTACTGGGATTTTGATAGTGGATCATCTCTCCTTAGAGTGGTGTAGATCATTGTACCAGCTCTGATCATTTGTTCTGTATCTAAATCTGTGTGTTAATATAGTCCACCAAGATGACTAAGTACACACCTGTCTTGAATCCATGGAAACCTGTCAATCTTTCTGTATATACAGACCAGAGACACTTAAGTAAGATGGTGCCTTCTGGTGGTAAGTGAATGCATAGCTATAAATGTTAGTCAGTGTTAGGGCAATGAGCAGGCAAAGGCTTCACAAAGTAGCTAGTATATGTTGGGTAGCTGATAAAATGGAGAGGTGTTCAACCCCTCCTTATGAGTAAGAATGAGAACAAAGAAGCCATCGCATTCCTATAGGAATTAAACTCTATTAGGTTAACAGTTTGCCTTATCAGCTTACCAGGAGCCATAGATGACCAGAATCTGCAATTTACTTTAACAGTGGTCATTGTCCTCAGGTGTCTTTTTGAGGTGTAGGGTTGCCACCTCATCCCTTTAAACCCAAACACATATTAATTACACAGGTTCTGAGGTTAATTTAATTCAGATAAGGCAATGAGTTTACATACCACCTTAGTCAATCACAGAACCTGTGTAATTAATATGTGTTCGGGTTTAAAGGGATGAGGTGGCAACCCTATTGAGGTGCTCAACGCCAAGTATTTCTAACTAAAATCAGTGAGCTACACGCTCGAGTTGAACGGGTCTAGGTGCCTGATACACAGAGAAATAAAATGGCAAACAATTTCCACTCAGTTTTAAACAGATCAGTATAAGGTTTGAAGTGTGACCGTGCAATCTCACTGAACTAAATTAACCACATAATTGGTAAAAACCACATGGAGGCTTAAAAAGGGAACACTTAAGCAAGCCAAGATCAACTGAAGCAAAAAAGAGAATGTGATAATGCAAATAATCTATTAATTTACGTCCCAGGCCTGAGGCAGTGTCCTCTGCTGGATTAGTGAAGTTGGACATGTTGAAGTTAGAAATTGCTGATATGCTTCTTAGGTGGCTTATGCTTTTATGGAGCCATTCTGCATGGGCATCCCGGGAGACTTTTTGGGCAATGCATAAAGAAACATTGGGTGAAAGAGTCTAAAGAACTCTAAGCAGGCCTGTGAGCTTGCGAAAGAAAGGATACATGTAATTTAAAATGATTGTAAAGTCTTTTTTTCCTTTAAAAATAATAAATAGGTTATACTTACCTGCTCTGTGAAAAGGTTTTGCACAGAGCAGCCCAGATCCTCCTCTTCTTGGGTCCTGCTTTGGCTCTCCTGGCCCCTGCCTCCCATTGAGTGCCCCCACAGCAAGCAGCTTAATATGGGGGCACCCAATCCAAGCCACAGCTCCCTGTGTCCATTCAGACACAAAGCTGTGATTCGGCTCCTGCCCCCTCTCTCTCCTGGTTGGCTAACTGAGCCGCTGCTGTGTCTCAGCCAATCAGAAGGAAGAGTCCCGGAATGCATTAGGACAAAAAAACTTCTGACTTTACAACCACTTTAAAGAGGAAGATCTATTTCATCCATTTGTGCAGTATTGGCTTTCATTTTTTAGCATTCTGTGATTGTTGCTTACAGATTTTAAATAAGCTGATGACTTGAAACTCTAGTGTGGGTCTATCTCTACCTGCTCAAGGGTATCTCTCTATTTGTACTAGTGAATTCAGATAAGATTCCAAGTGTGTGCCCAAGGACCCAGTGAATAGGAGCTGTTTAATGGGTAACTTTGGGGGTCGGCTCTTTAAAATAGATTGGAGGTCAATCACTTTTCCTGGGATGCTTTGCAGTCACAGGTTGGTCTTCTGATCCCAATTTCCACAAGTCATTGTTTTAAATTATTTACAGCTTTCACAGTTTGTATTCTCTTTATTTCCTTGCAGGGCCGTGATTATATCATTTATACCAGGATTCAAGGGCAGAAGTGTGTTTGTCTCTATCTTGGATCTCTCACTTTAGTCGCCAGTGATTTTCTTGCACATTTCGTCCAGACTTCTGAAACCTTCTTTTGGATTATGAGAGTCTGGAAGTAGATATTTGGCTTTCAGAGAAGTAGGTTTTGGCCAGATCTTAACAGTTTTGCAGACTCCAGGCATATTTTGATCCTTTTTTCCTCATAGTTGGACCTACTGGGGCCAACTGCAGTTTGTAGTCGATCTGCTGAATGTTTATTTTTCTTCAACCAGTGTGGAGCAAGCTTAAAGGGGAACTTCACGCTCTGAAATCAACATTGACTATTTTTAATCCCTATGCTGCTAGCATTAGTAAATAGATAGGAAATTATATGAGGATATTTACTGGTTTTAAACTTTTTTCACATTTCTTCAGTTACTTCCTGGTTTTCAGGCCTTGGCAAATTATGTCATACATCCCAGGAGTCTTCAGGGAGGAAAGGAGGGGTTTTCTCAGCTAAGCACTCCCTCCTGCCTACATGCTTGCACTAAGGGCAGATGGATTCCAGGTAAACGCCATCTGAGTCAACTGCCCTTACTTAAGATGACCATAGTCAGCCAGGCTAGTGGGGTGTTTTTCAAACTGATTTCTCAGCAAAATAAAGCATGGAGACATGGATGGAATGGAGAGTTTGCGTTAAATATTAAAAATAAATTAAAGTTTTTTATTTGTGGTCAGATGCAGTGTAGTTCCACTTTAAGATCTGTTCATCCAGGTGACTTTGGGATGATTTACCAAAACTATGTCATATGAAAATCTACATCAACTATCCAATCTATTTGTACCCAGTTAGGCAGGCAGATCGGGGGTGCTCTGTGCAAAACCACTGTACAGAGCAGACAAGTAATACCATGTTTGTTATTGAACTCCTTGGCACCAGCCCTTTAAGGGGTTTGCTATGCCGGGTGGGGCTTATGGCCAGTCCTGGCGGTCACATGATTGAGAAAGTCCTGACGGTCGGCGCTATTAGACGCAAATAAACGGCCGCTCTGCGCCAAGGCCTGGCCGCCGAGAGGCAGCATATTTGCGTGCGCTTGGCGCCAAGCGGTTAAAAACAATGGTTGCTGCTTAGAGGCAAATCTTTGTAGTGGCAGCATGAGGCAAGAATAAGTAGCTGTACTTACACACAAGAAAATATCCTCAATTCTCAAAATGTTGTAAATATTTTATCAACCACTTGGTCATAGTTCTAATGAGCAACGTATATTCAGGCAACTTTTGTTAAAATGTATCTGCTGTATTGTGTTAAGAAACTACCCATTGAAAACTGAACTGGGGGCAGATACTTATACATTTAAAACAATACTTTTAAATACTTGAGTAGGTAACTGAATACTTCTTTATATTAGTGTCATGTAATCCTGTACAGCAGACTATGCGGATATGGGTTCAGTCACTTGATGCTCTTTATCTTTGTACAGTGCTGCAAGTCTACAGAGCTTGACCTGATAAGTACAGGAGATACATGAATGTCCGCATGCTGCTTCTTCACGTTCCAATTAGAAGATTGAGGAGCAGTGAGGGACCAATGAATACTGTTTGGACAGTTAATTTTATTCACCATTTATAATTTTAATTGTTGTATTTTTTAATTGATAGCAAAAAATGAAAAAAAAAAATCTTCATTTTAGAAATACTCTTCTACTACAGGCCGCATCGGTAACAATATGCTTGTAAGCCATGTCCAGCAGTGCTTGCTGCTTTTTTGCTGATTGTGTTAAAGTGCTACTACTAAACCCACAACTGTAAAATCAGTCTGTACAGTTCATCCGGAAAGTATTCACAGCGCTTCACTTTTTCCACATTTTGTTATGTTACAGCCTTATTCCAAAATGGATTCATTATTTTTCACAAAATTTTACAAACTCCCCATATGGACAACGTGAAAGAAGTTTGTTTGAAATCTTTGCAAATTTAATAAATATGAAAAAAAAAAAATATAAATCAAATGTACATAAGAATTCACTGCCTTTGCTTAATAGTTTGTTGGAGCACCTTTGGCAACAATTACAGCCTCAAGTCTTTTTGAGTATGATGCTACAAGCTTGGCACACCTATTTTTGGGCAGTTTGTCCCATTCTTCTTTGCAGGACCGCTCAAGCTCCATCAGGTTGGATGGGGAGCATTGGTGCACAGCCATTTTCAGGTCTCTCCAGAAATGTTCAATCGGGTTCAAATCTAGGCTCTGGCTGGGTCACTCAAGGACATTCACAGAGGTGTCCCATAGCCACTCGTTTGTTATCTTGGCTGTGTGCTTAGAGTTTTTGCCCTGTTGGAAGATGAACCTTTGCCCCAGTCTGAGGTCCAGAGCGCTCTGAAGCAGGTTTTCATCAAGGATGTCTCTGTACACGCATTCATCTTTCCCTCATTCCCGACTAGTTTCCCAGTTCCTGCAGCTGAAAAACATCCCCACAGCATTATTCTGCCATCACCATGCTTCACTGTAGGGATGGTATTGGTCAGGTGATAAGCAGTGCCTGGTTTCCTCTGGACCTGATGCTTGCCATTTAGGCCAAAAACTTCAATCTTTGTTTCATCAAAGATCAAAAAGAGTTTTGTTTCTCATGGTCAGAGTTCTTCAGGTGCCTTTTGGCAAGCTCCAGGGGGGCTGTCATGTGCCTTTTACTGAGGAGTGGCTTCTGTCTGGCCACTCTACCATACAGGCCTGATTGGTGGAGTGCTGCAGAGATAGTTGTTCTTCTGGAAGGTTCTCTTTCCATAGAGAAATGCTGGAGCTCCTTCAGGGGGGCCAACGGGTTTCTTGGTCACCTCCTTGACTAAGGCACTTCTCTGCTCATTGGGACCTTCAACACTGCATACATTTTTCTGTACCCTTCCCCAGATCTGTGCCTGGATACAATCCTGTCTCAGGGGTCTACAGACAATTCCTTTGACTTCATGGTTTGGTTTGCACTTTGGCATGCACTGTAAACTGTGGGATCTTATATAGACAGGTATGAGCCTTTCCAAATATTAAGAATGATCAGTGGACACAGGATGCACCTGAGCTCAATTCTGAGAGTCATGGCAAAGGCTGCGAATACTTCTGTACATGTAATTTTTCAAACAAACTTCTTCCATGTTGTCATTATGGGGTATTGTTCATAGAATTTTGAGGAAAATAAATGAATTTAATCCATTTTGGAATAAGGCCATCTAACATAACAAAATGTGGAAAAAGTGAAGCGATGTGAATACTTTCCAAATGCACTGTATATGCAGTAAAGCATGCTTGTTATACTCTGTGGCACCTAAAGGGTTTCCTCCACATTGTGTAAAAAGACTGTTTGATTCCATCTTCTATGATCCTCCCCTTCTTCCACAGTTCCCAATCCATCTGCTGATAGAACAGAGCCTTTGGTCCAATCAGCACAATCAAAACAGAGGGTCAGTGGTCCAGCAGCCTCATAGGACAGAAGAAAATGAAAACTCCTCCTACAAGCTTTAACCAGTTCCATGTTCTGTGTACTGTGGGAGACCAGATATAGTGAATGCAGAGACCTGGGTTTAGTAACACTAACTCGTAAAAAAAAAAAAAATTCCAACATCTTTGTAATACAGTCACATTTCGCCATGTTGTATCCAAAAGGCAACACTGTATTTTCAGCCCTGAATTCCAAAGCACGTGTTGTCCACCCTGTCTAATTTATGATGGATTACAAAGAACACAGACCTATCCTCATCTGTAAAAAGAACAATTAATGCAGCCACCACATCTAAGTGGTAACTTGAAAATACGTGGTGGAGAGTGTGGAGTTCAAGGTTTCTAAGAAGAGAAAAAAAAAAAATTGTTTCTCTGAGAACTCTGATTTAACCCATTTAAGGAGTTTAGGATGCCAGGAGGCAGGGCAGAATTTATCATGCGACTCTCATGATTGGCTGTGATGGTGGTCACATGATCTGAAAGCTCCCAATTGCAAGCAGCGATCAGGAGCTTTCCGCAGGTAACTTTTCTAGAAGCGCGCGCACTCTCGCCACAGCTGTATTTGCACCAATGTGCAACTGCTCGGCACCAAGGCCCACCCGCCGGGGTGGTTTCATATTTGCATGCTGCCGGCACCAAGAGTTCATAATTTAATTTATACACCCCCACCACCTGGCTGGCAGTTCTGTATTGTTTGAAATCAACCTGTGTTGTGCCGGCTTAACATTCACCAATGCAGAACTTTTATGACCATTAAAAAAAAAATATTTAGAGCTGCTATTTGTATTTTACAGAGCTCAGGAGATCCACTGGGCTTTAAAGCTTAACATTTTGAAGGTGAATTTTAGTCCTCATGCATACTGGATGTTTTGCAACTCTTAGAGACGCCTTTCCACCCAGCAGCAGAGTTTTGGCAGAAAAAATTGCATCACCCTTGTAAATGTGTGCCATGTGTTTAGGCACGACAATCGCTTGAGCGTTAATTTCATTGGCCAGAATAATTTACCTAACACCTATGTGTGCATGGACACATGCAGGTGTGTTTAGAGGCAGGGGAAAAAAAAAAAAAAAAAAAACACACCAGACACCCCTAATAGCCACATTGTATGTTCGGTATGCATAAGGCTTTAGAGGTAAATTTTTATTTTAGGGTTTCAGAGTTTATTTTGCTGTGTGTGTCCCAGTCAGGGAGATTTATGCTCACTATTTGTCATGTTTATCATTATCACCAAAAGCAAAACTAAACTCTTTCCCAGGAAATGGCAAATCTTTCAATGGGGCCACTAGTTTTGATGACCCTGGTGACAATCAAGAATTCCCTCACCTTGGAGGGATTTTGATTTCCTCTCACTTCCTGTTGTGCCCATGGGACAGGAAGTGAAGGGAAATCTACAATCAGACACGCACAGAAATAAAATAAAAAAAACCCTAACAGGATTTTAACCATCCCTTACTGTATCCTAAATGCAAAGAAGTTATGTCTTTATGTCTACTTTAAGTGTTAGGGTTAGATCAATGTATTTTTTTTTTATTTGTTTTTAGCTTAACGCAGTATTAAAGTGATTAAGGAAAAAAAAAAAATTTGTAACAAAAAAACAAAAACAAACCTGTCATACTTACCTGCATGCTCTGTGTAATGGTATGGCAGAGAGCAGCCCTGATCCTCCTCTTCTTGAGCTCCTCCTTGCTGTGTGCCCCCAGAGCAAGCCATTTGCTGTTGGGGGGCACTCGTGCATGCTCGCTCCCAAGCGGACTCTCCATGTCCATAAGACCATCAACCCCGCCATCCAACCCGCCTCACTGGCTGTGATTGACTGCAGCTAGAGCCAATGTGCCCTGCTGCAGCATTTCAGCCAATCAGCAGGGAGAGACCCAGGAGAGCCTCAGGTCTCGTGCACATCGCTGGATTGAGATGGGGCTTAGGTAAGTATTGGGGGGCTGCTGCACACTGAAAGTTTTTTACTTTCCTGCATATAATACATGAAGGTAAACAAACCTTCAGCCTTCACAACCACTTTAAACCCAAAAGCAAACATTTATATATTGCAGCTTAACATTTCTTAGATTTCTTTTTTAATTCGTTTTCTTTTTTAGGCTCTCTTCCTTCTAGTTTCATCTGGTGATCCAGCCAGTAAGTCTAGCATTTATCAAAAGAACATATCAGTTACAGAGAAGAGAAGAGGCCTGGGTGGGGAGTACCGCTTTAGTCTGCTAGTCCATCTAAGACTTACAATGCTGCTGTCCAAAAGTGGCCCCTGTGCTCCTACATCCAGAGTGGGGGCACTCTAATACAGGAGGTATGCTACTAGCCAGATCATCAGGTGAAAACAGAGGGGGGGGGGGGGGGGAACTAAAAATAGAAAACTGATGCAACCACCACATCTAATGATTGGCAAGATTGGTTGATTTAATAGATTATGTTATAGGCTTAATACCACTTTAACCACATCCTGCCCGGCCTATAGTAAAATGACGGCAGGGTGGTGGTGTAATTGCTGGACATCATATGATGTCCTTCACAACATTTGTGGTGCGGTGTGTCAATAGGACACACCACATTTCTGATCACAGTGAAGAGTCTATGACGTAGGCTCGTTACCATGTGATCAGCTGTGTCCAATAACAGATGATCATAGTGTAACTAGGAAGTGCCAGTTATTGCCATTCCTCCATGCATGCTGACAGCACACGAGTAGAGGAGAGACAGTAAGCAGCTTTCCTGACAGGGGGAATTTGCACAGATAATCAGTGCAATAACAATCAGTGCAGCCCCATCAGTGATGTCCACCATTGCTGCCTTTCAGTGCCCATCAGTGCTGCATATTAGTGCCTCCTCATCAGTGAAGGAGAAAAAGTACTTCTTTACAAAATTTTATTACAGAAACTAAGAAAAACTTTAGTTTTTTTCACAATTTTAGGACTTTTGTTTAGCAAAAAAATTTAAAAAACACAGTGGTGATTAAAAACCAACCAAAAGAAAGCGATCTGTCTAAAAAAAAAAAGATACACATTTTGTTTGGGTGCAGCGTCGCATGACCGCGCAATTGTTGTCCAAAGTGTGACAGCGCTAAAAGATGAAAATTGGCCGGGGCAAGAGGGGGGTAAAAGCGCCTGGTATTCAAGTGGTTGAAGTGTATGAAAAGGATATTTGTCACCGTAAAGCTGGCCATACACTGCTAGTTTTTTTTTTTCCTTTTCGTTCAGCTAGTGGGTTTGATGAAGAAAAACCAACAGATTCTTTCATCCACACAAACGCGTTGGATAGAAAAATCCCCCCGTCAGTCTACACTAATCGGCAGCTGCTGCCACTGATCAAAACAATTTTCCAGCATGTCTCTTCAACAGAGGACAATCAAATAATCAAATGATTGACTTCTGTCGAGTGGGGATGGCCACAAAAAGATCGAAATTCATCTGGTCTCTGCAGAACTGGCTAAATTTCGATGTATGGCCAACTTAAGCATTGCCTACCTTGCAGTCCTTCCTTTTCTTCTGTGCCCCTGTCAATGCAGTCTGCTTATGTCATATGCACAGTAAATAGAACAGAACATTTCTGCTTCCTTTCCCCAGGTGACACAGACCCGTTTACAGGAGCATGGAGCCCCAATACAAACTACAAGTCAGGATGCAGATGCAAATCTGAGCATTGTAAAAGCCACAACTCGTGTGTCATGTGTAGCAGTGAAAAGGTAGGTGCATGAAGTGCAAAGCAGGTGCACAAAAACGGAAGTTAATATGCACAGAGATAACAATTATAGTTACTACATTAAATAGGATTCCTATTCCTAAAATTCACATTCCTGTTCCTATTATCATTATTTATTTCTATCTTTAGATCTCATTGTTATACGTTTAAAAAGACAACATTTTAACTCCTTAATCTTGTGCAGGGGGTTCCTACCCACAGTTATCGTGCCAATATATCAGCTTTATATGGATCACTTGGTCTGGTTTCTTTGTATGCTTAACAATTTGGTATTGTCATGGTTGCCTCAGGTTGTTGATGCATTTTCTGAGCAGAAGTCTATAATAAATGACTTCACCAGGGACTTTTCATTGCAATATATTGGTGCAGAATTTTATGGAGGGAAACTGCTGAATCAGGGATGGGAGAGAATTACAGAGACGGGGATGAAGAACAGGTTATTATTTACAGATACAGTATGCATCTTGCCCAAAGACATTTCCAGGGGCACCCTGTTGCCCAAAGTTGAGGAAGGGAGGCATTTATATTTGCAGGGACGTGGGAACACAGGGGCCACTTGAGGCACAGAGTTCTGGAATTATTAGAGACAACACGGTGATAGAAGTACACAGAGGTCAATGAGAGCAATCAGATGCTAGGATCACAGCAACAGAGAGACTGGGGTGCTGGGAACACAGGACAGAGGGAGTGGGGGCACAGAGGTGTAGGGATCACTGTAGACCATGGGGTCGCAGGAATGCTTGGCAACACATAATTATAAACTGGAACTTGGGGGGAGTTGCTTAGGCACTGGATGGCAGTCTGAGGACAGTTTAAAAGAGAAACATGGGTTTTTTTCCCCCATTAATACTTACCTAGGTGGATGCAGCATCGGCCTGATGCTGCATCTGTCCCCCCGGTGTCTCTGCACTGAAAACCTGGCGATCAAACATCGTCGATCACTCGGTTTTCACAGGTCTGTGAGCTAGGGTTGCCACCTGTCCAGGATTCACCCGGACAGTCCGGGATTTGAATCATGTGTCCGGGTTTCAGTCCCCCTGAAACCCGGACATATTATTTAGACAGGAATGTGGCTCGGAACAGGACCTGACAGGAGGGTGAGGGGGCACTATGCGCATAGCATTACTATTCTCTTTGGAGTGCCCAAAGGTGTCCAAGGTCAGTTCTCCTATAGTGTATACTAAATTTTTAAAAAATTGCTCTGCGCCGCTAAGGTGTTCGGGTTTGGCTTGAAGAGAAAGTGGCAACCCTACTGTGAGCAGAGACCTGCAGACTGTCAGTCACAGCTCTCTGCTCATCTCCCTCCGCGCTCATTGGAGCGCTTAGCTGTGGAGGGGCGGAGCGAGCAGTCTCAGTCTCTCAGCGCCTTGGTGAGACGGGTGTCAGTCCAGGCACCTGGTGGATCCAGACTCTGTGGTCGGGATGACGCAGTGCCTAGGCGGACATCCGTGACGTCAGCAGAGAGTGGACTTCAGTCAGCTCTCTACTGAAAACGGGTCACAGGAGTGCAAAACGAATTGCACTCCTGTGATCCATAGGAGAAGCCCAGCTAAACGAGCTTTGGCTGGACTTCTCCTTTAACTGCTTGCCACCCGCCCACAGTACATTTACTGAGGTGAGGACAGGCAGCATAGCCAGGCTGGATCATGTACATTCATGTCTCCCAGCTTCTTCCAGGTTCAGGACGCTTGCATTTGCCAAGCACACGGCGCTCTGTACACAGAGGAGCGACCTGGTTGTTTCTTCTCCCTGCAAAGGGAGGAAAAATAGCGGGATCTGTAAGTAAAAGCAGCACATATTACACACATTACACTTGTTGGGCACACAGTTAACCCCTTGGTTGCCCCTAGATGTTAACCCCTTCATAGCCAGTGCCATCAGTACAGTGCCAGTGCACAGTATTATATCTGATCACTGTATTAGTGTCACTAGCGATGCCAGTGCACCTCCCTGCACGAGTTTTAGTCGCAGATTGTCCGCCACACTAGCAAAGTCACTGATCACCCCCAATAATACAGTATAGCGTCTATTAACCACTTACCTACCGGGCCACTTTTTTACATTTGGTGGTCACAAGCTAAAAACATTTTTTTTGCTAGAGAATTACTTAGAACCCCCAAACATTATATATTTTTTTTTAGACGCTGATTTTGAGCACGTCCCTCCACGTGACCGTAGCGATCACTGTGATTATGTCACTAGTCTATATTATGACACGTGACCGTGACATGACTACCGTGACCGATACTTCCCCAATTGTAGATCCCCGTTGGTTCCCCAATTGACACACGGGTTGTTCACATTACACACATTATACACGACGAAAATGAATGTCTAGGGCGATAAAAAGGAGGGAAACGTCCCTCTTCTTTGTTGGTCCAGCGAGGAGACACATGTCTCGCGGCACACGAACCGTTTACGTTCGCAGGACTTGGACCTTCTTCGACCCTCTGTACTTACATGTACTAGGTC
>BLSH010190069.1:424311-447622 GCA_018402905.1 Glandirana rugosa
GGGAACGCTTCTGAGCACCTATTCAAGCACCTATCACTGTAACCCACGTCTCATTCCTCTGGACCTCTTGGACCTTCACCGCCTATATTTGATTGCACCTGCTGGTACTTTACCAGCTTCTGGTAAGTACATGCACTCACCACTGTGGATTGTCAGCATATCAAGCACCAAGTTTGTCAAGGCACCTGTCACTTTAACTAGGAACTGGTCCAGGGCATTACATGGTATGCTCATAAGAATATACTTGCATCTGATATTGGGTCTCTCCTTGCACTTATATGAACTTTAAGAGGACTTTCATCTTAGATCGCCTATTGTTGACATAATAATCTATATTATTACTATCACTGAGTGAATTTTTTTGTTACATTGCCTATTATGCATTAACCATTGCACAGAATTTTGAGGTATACCCCTACAACTGGTTTTGCTAACATGCTAATGGTCCCACCCTTAGGACCTAGCTACTCGTAGTCCTACATACAGCGCTGCACTTTTTGCAATTTCATGATAAAAGGGTATTTAAAGGTGGCCAATTGCAAGTTGTTCTCTTTGACTCTCCTCTGAGAGTGGCAACATGGGGGCCTCACAACAACTCTCAAATGACCTGAAAACAAAGATTGTTCTACATTATGGTTTAGGGGAAGGCTACAAAAAGTTATCGCAGAGATATAAGCTGGCAGTGTCCACTGTGAGGAACATAGTGAGGAAATGGAAGACCACAGGCACAGTTCTTGTTAAGGCCAGAAGTGGCAGGCCACATAAAATATTGGAGAGACGAAGGACAGTGAGAACGGTCAAAAACAGCCAACAGACCACCTCCAAAGACCTACAACATCAACTTGCTGTAGATGGTCACTGTGCATCGTTCAACAATTCAGCGCACTTTGCACAGGGAGAAGCTGTATGGGAGAGTGATGCAAAAGAAGCCTGCACACATGCCATAAACAGAGTCGCTTGAGGTATGCAAACGCACATTTGGACAAGCCAGCTTCATTTTGGAATAAGGTGCTGTGGACTGATGAAACAAAGATTGGGTTATTTGGTCATAACAAGGGGCGTTATGCATGGCGGCAAAAGAACACAGCGTTCCAAGAAAAACACTTGCTACCCACAGTAAAATTTGGCGGAGGTTCCATCTTGCTGTGGGGCTGTGTGGCCAGTACTGGGAATCTGGTTAAAGTTGAGGGTCGCATGGATTCCACTCAATATCAGCAGATTCTTGAGAATAATGTTGAGGAATCAGTCACAAAGTTGAAGTTACCTCGGGGCTGGATATTTCAACAAGACAACGACCCAAAACACTGTTTAAAATCTAATCGGGCATTTATGCAGAGGAACAAGTACAATGTTCTGGAATGGACATCCCAGTCCCCAGACCTAAATATCGTTGAACAACTGTGGGGTGATTTGAAGCGGGCTCTCCATGCTCGGCAACCATCGATCCTAACTGAACTGGAGATGTTTTGCAAGGATGAATGGTCCAAAGTACATTCATCCAGAATCCAGACACTCATTACAGGCTATAGGAAGCGTCTAGAGGCTTTTAATTTCTGCTAAAGGAGGCTCTACTAAATATTGATGTGATTTTTCTGTTGGGGTGCCCAAATGTATGCACCTGTCTAATTTCGTCTTGATGCATATTGCGCATTTTCTGTTAATCCAATAAACCTCATTTCACTACTGAAATAGTACTGTGTCCTTTAGTTATTTGATAGATCAAAATGAAATTGCTGATCCAAACACCCAAATATTTATAAATGACAATCATTGAAATTGTCAGGGGTTCCTAAACTTTTGCATACAACTGTACATACATACATACATACATACATACATACATACACACATTTCTATATTTACATTTCACTTTAATGATTCTGCTGCTCCAATGTGAAGAGTTGAACAGAGCCATAGTTGCATTATTAGTCACAGTACACATTTAATCTGTCAGTCTTCTGGTTGAGAGAGCAGAACACAGCATGTCATTGTCACAGCTCAGTGACTGAAAACTTACTTGTCTGTCTGTCCTTTTAGACTGTCTGCTTGGCATCCTGTGTCCTGCGGATCTGCTTGCTATAGGCAGTTTTGTTCCTTCACAGGGTGAATTAAGCTGCTAAAAAACATCATGCCAACTACAGCATGGGTTAGGTTTCAGTACATATTCAAATAATAAAGCCACTAGCAGAAGCATGAATTGCTGGCCTAAAGTAGAACTCCAGCAAAAATGTTGTTTTGCTTTGGACAGTGTGGAACCTCTGAGGGTTTTTTTTTTTTTTTTGCTCCTTTCCCCACTTGAGATTTCCCATTACTTCCTTTCCCAATGACCACTTGTCACCAGGAAAGGAATACGGTAAACAAATGGGGACACAGAACACAATAAAAAAAAAAAAAAAAAAAACAGACAGCGGTTCTAACACTTTCACACTCCAAAAAGTGGTATACAGATTTTTATCAACTTCATTACACACATGTCCAATATATAAACACACACACACACACATTATAGAACATACACAACACCGTTCCTTATGTAAATACAAATTTTGCAAAATACATGTCAATAATGTTACATTTCTGCAGTGAGTGGGGGACATACTTGACACATTTTGCAAACAGGCTTCTTCAGGAAAGCGAGCGAGAACTGGAATGGCCGTGCTCATTCAAAAGATAGACACTTCAGGACAGACAGAGAGAGAGAAAGAGAGAGAGATAGAGTGAGTGAGTCAACAATAGATGATTCGAATTGACCATATTAATTGCCATCCGCCCTTACAGATAGGAGGCTTTTAAAGCTATATACAGTATGCCTGTGTTTGATCTTGCTGCATGTAAATGGCTTTACATTTTTATTTTTTTTAAATAATAAAACAATGAGCACTATATGGGTTCTCTCTTTTAACATGTATAATGCAATTATCCATCCGTCTGAGCTCCTCCAGAGTTCAGGAATCTTGTTGATTAAGAAGGGAAGGTATCCATCTGTTGGAGCACATGCTGACCATTGTTGTGAGGGTCAAAATATAGGAGGTGATGGTTTGCCTATTAGTGTTTCACCGCGGTGGAGGTGCTTTCTACTTGCACATCTTTGCAGCACTTTCTTTGAATGATATAGATCACAAACTGAAAGGGACTATTGTATTCACATTTATATGAACTTTAAGGTCCCTTTCACGCAGCCTTTCCGATCAGGTCCCCCTGACAGTTTTTCAGGCAACGTGATCGGACACTCCATTCACTCCTCTGGAGCGGCGGGGGTCAGTGGTGGTATGTCCGATGACACCTGCTGTTATCTGATCCTGTCCGTGAAGTCCAGACAGGATGATGACCCTGTTTTCCATCTGTCTGGCGGATGAGATGGAATGAAAAAGGACAGGCGGTCCATTTTCATCCGATCTCCACATAGAGGAGAGCGGGACTCTGACAGGTCCGCCTCTGCACAGTTAGCGGACACAAACCTATCATCCGCCTGCTCAGCAGGGATCAGCTGAGCAATCCCCCACTGAGCAAAGCGGAGTCCACGGGACGAACTGCCCATGTGAAAGGACCCTAATATCTATATTTTTGTGTTTTGTATAATAGTTTTTGACTATTTGACTACTATTGAAGGAGCACAGAATACTAGTTGTTTGGTTTTCACAAGTGATTTTGAGGATAGCACAGCACTTATCTTTTACATATTTTTTTTTTAAATTTAAATAAACTTTGATGCCTTTAGGCTGGATGTGTCACACCATTGGTGTGTGAATTCCAGCCTGTTTGCTGCTGAGAAGGGGCGAAGCTCCTGTCCGTTCCCACGGCGCAGCAGCTGCCGGTGGGGGGGTCGCGAGCAGGGAAAAATATCCCTTCGCGCTAGATGCATTCCCATTGAACTTAATAGGCTGGGAATTCGCATCACATTGCACAGAAAACACGTGAACCTGACACATCGGAAACAATGTGTTTTTAAGTGTCATGTGAATTGGATGCGGTGTGAGCTGCATACAATTCGCATAGGTGTGAACCCAGCCCTAATAACGCTTTAAAAGGGAAGTATGGACTTTTTTTTTTTTGCAGATTTATACTTACATAGGGAGATGCAGCATTGGTCCCCCCTTGGCTCTAACACCACCTATCACTCGGTTCTTAGATCACCCTGAGCAGAGAGCTGGTGACTGTCAGTTCTCACTGGAGCACTGGGCTGTGAAGGGGGCAGAAGTGGTCGGCTCAGGCTCTCATCGGCTCACTCAAAGGCTGAGCTAGGTGTTGGTCCAGGCATGTGGGCAGATTGCGACTTCATTGTTGCAATCTTGCCGAAGCCTGGACCGGCTCTGTGACGTCAGCCGAAAACGGGTCACAGGAGTGCAGAATGAACTGCACACTGCCGTGATCCACAGGAGAAGTACAGCCAAAAGAGCTTTGGCTGCACTTCTCCTTTAACTATATGTAACCCCAAAGGAGGAATATGACCAAAGATCCTTTAGTCATACTTCCCCTGTGGGTCACTGGAGAGTAAAGTCTGCTGTTGGCTGATGTTGGAGCCGGTCCAGGCTCTGCAGGGATCCCAACAATGTCAGGATCTAGATGTTTGAACGCCAGCAGGCTCAGCCTCTCAGCACATCACGGATAGCCGAAGCTAGCAGCTCCTGCCGCCTTCTGAGTCCAGCGCTCCAGTGAGTGCTGGAGGGGCAGAGTACAGTCTGACAGTCACTGCTCTGTGTTCACAGCAGACCTGAGAACTCAGCTGTCCTTGATCGCTCAGTTCACGGTGTAGAGCCATGGGGGAACAGCTGCAGCTCAGATGGATGCTGCAACCATCTACGCAAGTAGGTAAGGTTTGTTTTAGGATCCTGCACATCTCTTTTAAAGAATATGTAAACTTAACATTTCATATTCCTGATATGTGCCTGCTGTACCATGTATTCGTATGAGAAAGTATCCTGTTCTCTTTGTATTGCTTCCTTTGTGTGAAATACCTGGCGCCTGCCAGTCACCCTGCTTTCATATTACAAACTGACCACGCTTGGCGTGATAGCACAGCGTGATCAGTGCTCTAGCTCTGCTGGGAGCTAATCCAATGATATGGCTTGTGCGGACATGCCTAACCCCCCCACCTGCACAGCCTGTCACTGGGAAGATCAGTGGGCTGCAGTTTCTCCTCCATGAGTGCCTTTTATGCAGCTGAGAACAGAGGGGATGTGAGAACTTATAAAAAGGGGGAAAAGGGGTTTGTGTTTTTTATGTATACATATATATTTTTTGCCTTTCATTTCCTTCTTAAACTGAATGGGTTTTACAAGACAAGGTTTCACATATGCTTTAATTAAAGTGGTAGTAAACCCCCAAAGCTTTTTTTACCTACAGGTATGTCTATAATAAGACTTACCTGTATGTAAAATGAATATCTCCTAAACCTACATGGTTTAGGAGATATTCACCCTGCATGCAGCCACCGATGTCAGCGGCGCATGCGCTCCGATGATCCGGCGGAGGTTGCCAGAAAATCAGAGCTGGCTGCCGGAACGAAGGGCTCCCGCGCGGGAGTGATGTCACGCGGCTCCGGCCCCTCACAGCGCTGGAGCCGCATACCCGGAAGAAAGAAGAGGACCATCATGTCAGCGTTCTCAGAGCTGACCAACTCAGGCATCGGGGGCCTCGTTCTAAGGGAAGTACTTCATAATTTGTTCCTTATGATGCATACTAACACATTATGCTATTGTCTTGCAGGCTACCCCCCCCCCCCCTTCTCGCGGGTTTACTACAGCTTTAAATTCTTTTATCTGCTCTATTTTGGTCTGTTTAATATATATTTTGGAAGCATTCTGTCATATGCGGGGGAAAAAAGGGCAAAAAAAATATTTGTTGATCTTGTCAGAAATTCAGAGTTGTCCTGTGTAGAGTTGAGCGAACCCGAACTGTAAAGTTCGGGTCCGTACCGAACTTTGGGGTGTCTGTGACCCGGACATTTAAAAAAAAGTTTGGGTTCGGGTATTTGATCCCGCCTGTTGAATAGCTGCAGGGCAGCCAATCAACAAGCGTTTCACTGGTTTGCCCTTAGAAACCATCACAGCCATGCCTACTAATGGCATGGCTGTGATTGGCCAGTGCATCATGTGACCCAGCCTCTGTATAAGCTGGAGTCACGTAGTGCTGCATGTCACATGCTCTCAGGCTAGTGTAGGGAGAGGATGCTACCGGCCCTGTGAGGGACAGATTGCAGATATAATAACTTCTCATCCTGCATTACAGAACAATCTGATTCTGGACTAGGTAGAGATTACTACTACTACTGCTTTGAGGGACAGATTGCAGATCTCATCCTGCATTACAGAAATATCTGATTCTTGACTAGGTAGAGTTTACTACTCCTGCTTTTATGGACAGATTGCAGATCTAATAACATCTCATCCTGCATTACAGAATGATCTGATACTGGACTAGACAGAGTCTACTGCTTAGAGGGACAGATTATTCTTCTAAAATCTCTTAGTTCTATAGGGTCAGGTTCCTGCTGTTGCTGTAAGGGACAGATTATTGTTCTAAAATCATCGCCTACTGCTTTTGCAGCCCTCTAGCGCTTGCCAGGACTTTTTTACAGCCATTTTTGTGCCGAAAAGTTTGGGTCCCCATTGACTTCAATGGGGTCCGGGGTCAAGTTCGGTACCGAACCCGGACTTTTTCGCGAAGTTCGGCCCAACCCAAACATCCAGGTGTCCGCTCAACTCTAGTCCTGTGTCCTTTTCCATACTTCCTATGTTAATTTAAGAAGCCTGATTAGCCCTACTAGTTCTCATCTTCAGGCTACAGCAAGGCTCGACAAATCCCAGGCGCCAGAAACCACATCCTGGCTCCTGGGCTTTTGTCAGCTCAATCACCACAATTTCCATTGCCCGCTTACCTGCAGCAGAGCCAAAGTTTATCTCTTCTTCTCCACACCGGCACCCCCTCCACCAGCAGACCCACCGCCTCCATGCGGAAAGGCTTCCCCACACACCCCTCTCCCTTAGCACCAGCCAATCTGTGCACACCATGGCCCACCCCTCCTCCTCCATCCAGCGCACAGCGCTGGAGACCAGCAGGGAGGCGAGCAGAGTCCAGCCCACACAGCATGCCACACACCAAAAACCTCAAGTGTCAAATCCCCACATGCTGAGAGCCCCAAAGGGACACGCATCCCCTGAAACCACCCAGTGAGAAAGCCGTCCCACCCAGAAACATGCCCGGCTCCAGTCCCCTCCTTGTGCAAATTCAAGATCTGCCATCTCAGTCATCGAAAATAAAGCCCAAAAAAAAAAAAAAAAATGGGCTCCTAACTTTTTTAGCTGACTCCTAGATTAAAAAGCTAATTTATCAAGCCCTGGGCTAAAGATCAATTAGTACTTATGTTGTGGAGATGAGGACAGTGGGAGGGAATTTGGTAGTTTATCAAAAGATAGCTGGGCAAGGCTGACACAATTCAGTCTGCAAAAATGTTGCGTGTTGTCACAAAATGCTAGGATTTCACACACCCCAGCCATAAGTGTGCAAAGCCTTATGGTTCAATTCATTTAACCAGAGTGTTCACCCTGCGGCTCAAGACCGCTATGAATGCGGCCCAACAAAAAATGGTAAACGTACTTAACCACTTAAATTCAGGAAGATATACCTCCCTTCATGACCAGGCCATTTTTTGCAATACTTGATACTTTGATGTTACTTTAACTGGCAATTGCGTGGCTGTGCGACACTGTACCCAAAAAAACTTTTTTTGACAGAAATAGAGCTTTCTTTTGATGGTATTTGATCACCAAATAACAAAAGAGAATTCCAAGCTCAACTCACTGACCAGCCTGCCGGGGCTCTGTGGCCTACGCATGTATTTGCAAAAGGCGTGCAACTAAACCCCTGTTTTTAATGCACACTGTTGGACAGGTCAATTCGGTCGGTCGGTAAGTTGAGCTTGCAATTCTCTTTGGTTTTTTTTGTATATGCGTTGTCTTTCCAATACTCCTTGCTGCAGTGACCAGTTAGAGGTGGGGCAGAGACCACTTGTTTGTACTAGGTATTTGATCACCAACAATTTTGAAGAAAAAAAAACAAACAAAAAAAAAAAACACGTTTTTTGCTTTCTGCTATAAAACATATCCAATTTAAAAAAAAAAAAAAAAAAGTAAAATAAATAAAATTTCTGCAACAATTTAGGCCAATATGTATATGGCTACATATTTTTGGTAAGCAAAATCCCAATAAGCGTATATTGATTGGTTTGCGCAAAAGTTATAGCGTCTACAAACTATGGGATATATTTATGGAATTTCTATTTATTTATTTTTTGTTTTCTAGTAATAGCGACAATCTGCGACACAGCAGGACTGCAATATTGCAATGGACAAATCGGACACTGACTGTTTGGGAGCTAGTGACACTAATACAGTGATCAGTGCTAAAAACATGCACTGTCACTGTACTAATGACACTGCCTAAGAAGGGTTTAACATCAGGGGCGATCAAAGGGTAAACTGTGTGCCTAGCCTTTCTTGTTCTACAGTGTGGAAGGTGCTTTTACTAGGTGAAGACCTGGATCCCTGTCTTGGCTTTGCAGGTACACAGGCTTCATGCCTTCCCCCCTGACAGAACAGCAATCTGCCTTGTTTACATGCTTCTGTACTGAATGATTAGTGAGTGCCAGGGACATTGAGTTTGCGGTACCCGATGATCAGCTCCCGCTGTGTAAAATCACCTTCGGGAGCGAGCCGCTGGCCGCACATATCCACGCCCACCACCCGAAAGTGCCAGATTACGTATATATACACACACACGTGATCCAGCGCACAGTTGCCTCCCTGTAGCAGTAAAACTGCTATGGAGCGGGGGGGAGTTTGTAAAAATGTGTTTACACTTAGCTGAGGACAGGTCCCTGCTGACATCCATCGCTCCATAGAGTAGAATGGAGCATCCATTCAGGTCCGCCTGAAAAACTGACAGGCAGACCTTAACGGTCCATACATGTGAAAGGGGCCTTATTCATGTCATCAGTTTTTCAGAAGCACCTATATTTGTGAGCAACTATTTTCAAGGATGAAGCACACAAAGGGCAAAATTGGAACCAAAATATCTGATGAGCACCTTGAGAATTCATTGAAAATTGCTACTACATCCATCCAACCAGATACTGATGCATTAGTTTATCAAAAACCGTATCAAATATCACTCGTTTTATGTTGCCCTCTTACTTTTATGTTAAAAAAATATTACAAAAAAAAATGTATTACTCAGATAGGTACATGATCTATATCAGTAATCGATAACTTCTGATCTGCCCGACTTTTTCTGCTCATAAGCTATCCTAGTTATAGTATTTTATGTGTGGCCCAAGACAATTCTTCTTCCAATGTGGCCCAGGAAAGGACAAAAGGTTGGACACCTCTGCATTAAACAATCATCTCCTGCTCTACAGGTATAAAATAAGTTAGTACTATGCAAGATTAGCTCAAAATATGACAGGAAATAGACAGCAACAATAACTAAATGGTAATTCTGGCAGGACAAAAACTCAGGATACATTGGTAATTCTCCTCATCACGTAGACAGGGAAGCCATAGGCAAGGAGAGGAAGTGGGGCTAGAAGAGAACCTTTAGATGCAAATCCTAAAAAAGAGGAACTGTCTTTGACCAAGTGAGGTTGTTTGCATATAACGAAAATTTACTACTAAAAATAATGTCAAATATGTGAAGCAGCGGGGGAAGGGTGGGTCAATGATCTTTATCCTGCCAAATGTAACCTGCCAACACTAACTTCACTCAGATGAAGACAGATAAATACTGACGTTCAGTTGATGTAAATTGTCTGAATATAGACATCTGGAAGACCCCTGGTTCGCAAGCATTTCCTGATAATATAGCTTCAAATTGTAAAATCTCAGCAAACCAGCACTGACTGTCACCTTTACACAGAAACCACAACCTCATACGGCATCCGTCATACTGAACAGGCTTTGTACCCTTTCCTATATGTGGAGCTGGTGAAAGCCAAGTGACAGCACACAACCATGCCTAGGAGCAGACAAGTCATATACATACAAACACAAATTAAAAATATGTACTAACACTGTCACAACAAATAAATGGAACTGACATTAACTAGCAATCATAACCCAACAGCAATTATAATGGTCATGCGCATTGTCTGATGTCACCCTGAGCAAGACATGAGGCGAGAATCCCTGCCATCTTGACCGACATCGCTATGCCTCCAGGATCCACCACAATTGTCTCACTTACTGGTGAATGCTGCACATGGCTAACAGAACAACCTTCCATCAATTTCTTTAAAAAAAAAAAACAAACACACACAAAATCGCCCCCACATTCAGCATACAAGAAGAACCAAATACAACTCACATTTTCACCCAACACCAATAACAGGATACAAGACAATACTGAATAGGCACCTGTTAACCACTTTGTATCCGGGCCAATTCTGACACTTCGTTCCTATATGTAAAAATCTACTTTTTTTGTTGCTAGAAAATTACTTAGAACCCCCAATATATTATATATATATATATATATATATATATATATATATATATATATATATATACACACACACAGTGGGGCATAAAAGTATTTAGTCAGCCGCCAATTGTGCAAGTTCTCCCACTTAAAAAGATGAGAGGTCTGTAATGTTCATCATATATAATATAAAAAAAAAATCCAGAAAATCACATTGATTTTTAAAGAATTTATTTGCAAATTATGGTGGAAAATAAGTATTTGGTCAATAACAAAAGTTCATCTCAATACTTTGTTATATACCCTTTGTTGGCAATGACAGAGGTCAAACATTTTCTGTAAGTCTCCACAAGGTTTTTACACACTGTTGCTGGTAGTTTGGCCCATTCCTCCATGCAGATCTCCTCTAGAGCAGTGATGTTTTGGGGCTGTCGCTGGGCAACACGGATTTTCAACTCCCTCCAAAGATTTTCTATGGGGTTGAGATCTGTAGACTGGCTAGGCCACTCCAGGACCTTGAAATGCTTCTTACGAAGCCACTCCTTCATTGCCCGGGCAGTGTGTTTGGAATCATTGTCATGCTGAAAGACCCAGCCATGTTTCATCTTCAATGTCCTTGCTGATGGAAGGAGGTTTTTACTCAAAATCTCAGGATACATGGCCCCATTCATTCTTTCCTTTACATGGATCAGTCGTCCTGGTCCCTTTGCAGAAAAACAGCCCCAAAGCATGATGTTTCCACCCCCATGCTTCACAGTAGGTATGGTGTTCTTTGGATGCAACTCAGCATTCTTTCTCCTCCAAACACAACAAGTTGAGTTTTTACCAAAAGGTTCAATTTTGGTTTCATCTGACCATATGACATTCTCCCAATCCTCTTCTGGATCATCCAAATTCTATCTAGCAAACTTCAGATGGCCAGGACATACTGGCTTAAAGAAGGGGGACACATCTGGCACTGAAGGATTTGAGTCCCTGGCGGCGTAGTGTGTTACTGATGGCAGTGCTTTATTTCTTTGGTCCCAGCTTTCTGCAGGTCATTCACTAGGTCCCCCCATGTGATTCTGGGATTTTTGCTCATCGCTCTTGTGATCATTTTGACCACACAGGGTGAGAGCTTGCGTGGAGCCCCAGATCAAGGGAGATTATCAGTGGTCTTGTAGGTCTTCCATTTTCTAATAATTGTCCCAGAGTTGATTTCTTCACACCAAGCTGCTTACCTATTGCATATTCAGTCTTCCAAGCCTAGTGCAGGTCTACAATTTTGTTTCTGGTGTCCTTTGACAGCTCTTTGGTCTTGGCCATAGTGGAGTTTGGAGTCTGACTGAGGTTGTGGACAGGTGTCTTTTATACTGATAAAGAGTTCAAACAGGTGCCATTAATACAGGTAACGAGTGGAGGTCAGAGGAGCCTCTTGAAGAAGTTACAGGTCTGTGAGAGCCAGAAATCTTGCTTTTTTGTAGGTGACCAAATACTTATTTTCCACCATAATTTGCAAATAAATTCTTTAAAAATCAGACAATGTGATTTTCTGGATTTTTTTTCTCATTATGTCTCTCATAGTTGAAGTGTATATATTATATATGATGAAAATTACAGGCCTCTCTCATCTTTTTAAGTGGGAGAACTTGCACAATTGGTGGCTGACTAAATGTGTGTGTGTGTGTGTGTGTGTATGTGTGTATGTGTGTGTGTGTATGTGTGTATGTGTATGTGTATGTGTGTATGTGTGTGTGTGTATGTGTGTATGTGTATGTGTATGTGTGTATGTGTATGTGTATGTGTATGTGTATGTGTATGTGTATGTGTATGTGTATGTGTATGTGTATGTGTATGTATATGTATATGTATATGTATATATATATATATATATATATATATATATATATATATATATATATATATATATATATATATTAGTATTGGCGAAGCGGTTCTTCAAGCGCATTTACAAGAAAAACACTTCAGGCTGGATTCACACCAGTTCGGTGCGAATTCCAGCTCCGTTCTCCCTGCGAATAGAAACAGCTGCTGTTCAGTGGTTCCCCCCCATTCTAGCAGGGGATCAGCTGACCTGGGAGGAAAGGAGGGGGTGTAGTGAAATTTTGGGCTAAATTCAGAACTGAAAACGGACTAAAAGACGCACAGGGCTCCTGTGCAATTTGCACCGGGGTCGCTGTGGAGAGGAGTGAACCAGCTCCATAGAGAGCCGGTTATAATCCCCTGCTATGCGAATTGGATGCATGGATGCGGAGAAACCCAGCCTAAAGGGGTCTCTAGGACCCCTGAGCCGCCCTATGCCCTTCAAGGTAGCCAATCAGAGATCTGTTTGATCAGTTGCTTCCCTGGTTGGTATGCCACATTTGACTACAGAGGAGAGGGGAGGAGTGGATGTTCTGTCTTTTCCTCTGTGCACAGCTGACTGCGGTGGAATGGGAGTGACCAGGAATAGCGGTGGGAGGGGGTGGGGGCTCATGCACATGTTTTTGGCTTCAAACGTTTCTTCCAACTGTGCGGGTGCTCAAGCCCAGGCATCCTCTCCACCATATCCAGGATAAACATACAAAAGGCGGCACTCCGAACTCTTTGCTGATAATTTATTGTGGTTGCAGTGCAAGATATACAAAAGCAGACACGTTTCGGCGGAGAACTTCGACTTTTAAGCTGTGACCAAGGTGGTTCTCCGCCGAAACACATCTGCCTTTGTATAGCTTGCACTGCAAACACAATAAATTATCAGTAAAGAGTTCAGAGTGCCGCCTTTTGTACATTTACACATAGGCTGTTATCAACTGTTTTGGGAAGTGACGTTTTTGAGCTGTAAAAACACTCTAACGCTCAAAAACGTGTGTTTTAGATCCACTGAGGAAAAAAAAAAAAAAATACTACTGCTCAAAAACGTGCAAAAATGCGGTTCACCAACATTTAACATTTTTGGTCCATTGGGGAAAAAAAAAAAAAAAAAAAAACACATTACATTAATGCAAAATACTGATAAAAGCTGAAAAACTCACTCAAAGCTACTGATGTTTTGAGAATGTTTTTTTTTAAATCACGTGTGCATGAGGCCTAAAACTGATCAAGCACAGCCGCTTGTTTCCCTTTTACTGGAAAGCTGGCTGCCAGCTGAAAAAGATGATACCAGCCAAAACCATCTTATCCTTGTGTAGGACCACATAAGGAGACCTACAAGACAGAGCCGCCAACTCAGACACCCGCCGGGTGGATGTGATGGCCACCAGGAAAGCCACTTTCTACGAAAGCAAATGCAGAGAGATTTCCCCGATATTCTCAAAAGGCGGCTTCTGAAGTACTGAGAGGACCAAATTGAGATCCCATGGCGCCAAAGGCGACCGTACCTGGGGGACGACATGCCAAACCCCCTGCATGAAAGTACGGATCAACGAATGCGTTGCCAAAGGACGCTGAAAAAAAGATCGCCAGAGCAGAAACCTGACCCTTGGTAGTGCTCAACGCCAGTTTCTGGTTGAGGCCCTTCTTCAGGAAGGCCAGAACCCGAGACACCGAGAAGGAGCGAGGATTCCACCCCCCGGCCTCGCACCAGGCGATGTAAGCCTTCCAGGTGCAGTGGTAAATCTTATGTGAAGTAGCCTTACGTGCCTTCAACATGGTAGGAATCACCTAGTCCGAGACCCCCCGATCCCTCAACACCTGGGATTCAATAGCCAGGCTGTTAAAGCCAGAGAGGGTAAAGCAGGGTGCAAGATGGGCCCCTGGGACAGAAGATCCGCACGAAGCGGGAGTCACCAGGGGACGTCCACCTCCATCCGCACTACGTCTGTGTAACAAGGACGCCTTGGCCAATCTGGAGCTACCAGAATGGTCAGAATGTCCTCCGCCTCTATTCAGCGCAGGAAGCGCGGAAGCAGTTTGAGAGGAGGAAAGACATAGACGAGTCGATACCGATCCCACGAAGCTACAAGAGCGTCCGCTAAGGGATCCCTTGTCCTGCTCATGAAGGTTTGCACCTTCCGATTAAGACAGGGCGCGAGCAGGTCCACATCAGGGACACCCCATCTCAGGCAAATCTGATGAAACACATCCGGGTGTAGGGACCACTCTCCCTGGTCCAGGCGCTGACGACTGAGATAGTCCGCCTGCCAATTTTCTACGCCCGGTATGTGGACGGCAGAGATTACCGGAACGTGACTTTCTGCCACCGCAGGATGGGAGCTACCTCCGAGGCCGCAGCCAAGCTTCTCGTCCCGCCCTGGTAGTTCACGTATGCTACGGCCGTGGCATTGTCCGACTGAAACCGGACTGGACACCCGTGTAGCCTCGACGTCCAATGGGAGAGGCAGCACCAAATCGCCCGCAATTCCAGGACATTGATCGGGAGACAAGATTCCTTCAGAGACCACCGTACCTGGGCCGAAAGCAACCCCAGGACTCCACCCCAGCCTGTCAGGCTGGCGTCCATCGTGATCACTGTCCAGTGAAGGGGGAGGAAAGACTTCCCGGTCTGAAGAGCCGGGGACCGCAGCCACCAGACCAGCGAGGCCCTCACTGGGTGATCCATCCTGATCACCCGATCCAGGGAAGAGGAGGACCTGTCCCATCTCAGGAGAATCTCCCGTTGCAGAACTCGGGACCGCCTCAAAAGGAGGCCACCATTAGGCCCAGGAGCCGCATGCAAAACCGAAGTGAGGCCCATTTCTGGGACAGCAGGGACCAAACCGCCGACTGAAGCGCCTGCCGCTTGGTTGGCGTAAGGAAAACCTTCGCCTGGGTCGCTTCCAGGATCAGCCCCAGATACTCCAGGCGGTGAGAGGGAATCAGGACTGACTTCGGGAGGTTGATTACCCATCCGAATTCCTGCAGAGTGTGCAGGGTAATCGTCACATTGTCCCTGAGCACTGGAGCCGACTCCGCTCGCAGGAGGTGGTCGTCCAGATACGCCACCACTGCGATACCCCTCTGTCTCAGCAGAGCCAGAACCGGGGCCAGCAGTTTGCTGAAGAGCCGAGGCCAGGCCAAACGGAAGAGCAACGAACTGGTGGTGATTCTCTCCAACTGCAAAGAGCAGGAAGCGATGGTGCTGGGCGCAGATGGGGACATGCAGGTATGCATCTTTGATGTCGAGAGAGGCCAGGAAGTCGCCCTACCGAGCGAAACGACTCCATGCGAAACCTGCGAACCCGCACAAACCTGTTGAGGTCCTTCAGATCCAGAATGGGACGAACCCCATCCTTGTTCGGAACCACGAAAAGGTTGGAATAAAACCCTTGGGAATGCTCCGCCCGAGGAACGTGGACAATCGCCCCTTGACCCAACAGGTCCTGCACAGCCCCGAACAGGGCCCGCAGCCTGCCCGCAGGTAGCTGCAGGTTAGAGGCGAAGAACCTGTCTGCGGGGTGGGAACGGAATTCTATGCTGTACCCTGAGGAGACCACCTCGAGCACCCAGCAGTCCAAGATGCGGGAAGACTACCTGTCCGCGAACCCCAGGAGATGTCCTGCCCCCCACCCGAACGCCAAGCGGAGGCATCCCTTCATGCGGAGGAGACCTTGTCCCCCCTGGCTTGGAGCGCTTACACGGCCAGGGGCGCTTCTGTCCACCCGCGGGGGCCTTGGCGGGCTGTGGAACCTTGCCCGAGGCGCAGGAGGAACGAAAAGGCCGCCTATAGGCCGGAAAGGAAGGCCCTGGGCTCCGGGAGGAAGGAGCTCTTTTCCTCCGGTGAAATCTTTGATCACATCGTCCAGGGAGTCACCGAAGAGCCGCCCCCCCCCTGGAAAGGCAAGTCCGCCAGGGTCCTCTTAGAAGGCAGGTCCGCAGACCAGCACGTCAGCCAAAGCCACCGCCTGACCACCACAGAGACCGCGGACGCCTTAGATATCAGGGGGGCTATGTCCAGGGCAGCATCGCACAGATACTGCGCCCCCTGAACCATTCGGTCAGCGAGGTCCACACACTCAGGAGAAGCCCGAGTCCTGGTCAACTCGCTGTGCAACTGCTTTGCCCATTCAGTGAGTGTTTGCGACGCCAGCTCAGAAGCCACCACGGCCCGCATGGCCGATCCCGTCAGAACAAATAGGGACCTGACACAAGCCTAAGCCTTCCTGTCAGCTGGGTCCTTAAAGTACGGCGTGCCCTCCACTGGGCTGGTGGTCGCCCTGCACAGGCAGGACACCGGTGGGTCAACCACGGGGGGGGGGGCTAAGCCCACTTCTTCAATCATTTATCCTCAAAGGGATAACGCACAGCGAAACACTTCGGGATGGGAAGGCAGCTCTGAGGCCAAGCCCAATCCTTTTAAACTTATCGAGAAAGTCCACATACCGAAAGACCTTAGCTGCAGGGCCCTGTGTGTGACCCGAAGGGAACAGGCACCCTCCGAGAGGGTCCCGCCATTTCTTCCAATCGCAGGGTCTCACGCACTGAAGTGATCAGGGCATCTACGAAAGCCTTCTCGTGCGCAGCAGCGGATGGCTTAGGCTCAGCCCCGCCATCCGACAGCTCGCGGTCCGAGTCCTCCCCCGAAGAAGGGGGGCAAGGGGCGCTTTTTGGCATCCCTGTGGTCCAACAGCGACTCTACCCGGGAGACAAATGTCTCCAGGACCGTTGACATCGCATCTACTAGAGCCCCTGAAGTGCTGGCTGCACGTCCGGTGGGGAAGAACCCGCATCGGCTGCCATGTTGTCACCCACCCTGGCAATGCCCACCAAATAAGGCCCTATTGCCGGGAGAGCACAGCACCACCCGACCCGGAGAGGAGCTTCCTGCTGCCGCTGTCCACCGCTGTCACTGCCTTCACCCACTCCTGCTGCCCCCTGCTGCTGTGCTCAGAGCCGCTGCCATGGAGAGCCGCACCCTGCTGGGGGGGGGGGGTAAATCGGTGCCAAACACCGGCCAGGACCACCCCCAGGCCTCACGTCCACGTGTAGACACAGGGAAAATGGCTGCCCTGCACACTAGAGGCCAAACACCCCTGTAACAGGGCCGCGGCTACACAAAAATGGCTGCTGGGCGCTCCCTAGGCCTAAACAGTGCGGTCAGCTACAAGAAAATGGCGGCCGGGCGCCGGCAAAATGGCTGCCGAACGCGCCGACCGCCGCAGCACAAGGCAGGTGGGGGGGAGGGAGAGGCGGAGGGAGCCTTGACCTAGAGAGACCACCCTGGAAGCCGCTGGGGGGGGAGGGGGTATGACAGCGGGGTCCCGGAGGGATAGGGCACTAGCAAGGAAGAAGGGGGGAACCACCCATCGCACTCACCCCGGCGGACCCCAGAGGGGGAGGGGGTGCATACTTACCCCATCTAGACGGGCGGTGCGGGGATCCCACCCGAGACAGCATTCGCGCTCCCGGCTAGACCGGAGGGAGCTGTCGGCCCAGGGCGCACTGCGTGCGAAGGCGGGGTGTTTAACCCGCGGGGCAACCCCGTCAGGTTCGGGGCTTGTCGCGTTCAACCCAGTGCGAAGCATCCGGTCTAACGCGTGATGGCCGGCTGGGGAGACTACCTGCGCCTGTTGCCCAGCACGGCTGCTTGATTGAAATCTTCATCCGAGAGGCTGTCTCCTGACAGCCGAAGTGGACCAGAGAGGTACCACAGATCCCAACAGGGAGCCTAGGTCTAAATCCTTGCACTAGGCAGAAAAAAACTGAGCTATCAGTAGCTATGTGTGGTGTTATCTGCCAGTGGGGACTGCCCCCTGGGAGGGGCTGTGTGTTACTGTTCTCTTTGCTGTTAGAACTGCCTGTTCTGCCTAGTAAACTCCTGAAGTATAACTCACTTAGTCCTGAGTCACTGTGCCTGTCGATGAACGAAAGAGAAATGAATGGCCCCCAATGAAATGCATTGTGTGTTACTGTACATTGCTGTAGCATGTTGTAAAACACATTTTATCGTGTGGTACTGCAGCAAAGCGCTCTGAACCGGTCTTTACTCTATAGGCTTGACATTGATTACTGATGGTTTAAGAGGGAAAGAAGCCAAGAAATCTGTTAAACATACTATCTTGAGAAGCAAGTCCCTACCACAGCATTAGGCAGGAAAGCAACAGCACAGAATAGACTGCAATACAAGATATCCATGCCAGACATAAGAGTTCAGTTGTAGAGAAAATCATAAGCCAGAAGGTCAAATAAGGCTAATACACTTGGGTGATAACCTCTTCACTTTACATGTAACGTATACATTGAGGTATATATCAAGATACATAGTATCAGATGCAGAATAAAGAGTCATTTAAGGCATGAGAACAAAAAAAAAAATGTAAAAAATAAAAAAAATAAAAAAGGAAAACCAAAAGGCACTCAACAGAAGAAAAAACACAACACATAAGGGGCATTTAGGGTCCTTTCACACATGCAGAGCCCGTTTTGACGGGCTCCGCTGCTCAGCGGGGATCCATCCGTTGATCCCCGCTGAGCCAACGGATGACAGGACAGTCTCTGCACTCCGTGCAGAGACTGACCTGTCAGAGCTCCATTCTCCTCTATGGAGAATCGGATGAACACGGACCGTCTGTCCGTGCTCATCTGATCCGATTCGCCAGGATGGAAAATAGGGCTTCCACCCGTCTGTTTCTGGCGGATCGGGTGTCAGCGGACATGTCACCGCTGACATCCGCCGCTCCATAGAGCACAATGGAGAGTCCGTTTGGGTCCGCCAGAAAAACTGACAGGCGGACCCAAACGGACCGTATGTGTGAAAGAGCCCTTATGTTTGTGATGTGATCACCATTGGGAAGAACAATGATCCAAAATAACGGACATAAAATAACACATCCATCTTAGTGAACGGAGCCTATAATGGGTCTGTCAAGAAATCACATTTTACATTACATCTGTTCAAAGTCCAGTTGCTTGTTTAAGAGTTCAGAAAAAAGGGGGCGGAGAGATGAAATTACACGCTGCAGAGCTCAGTGAGAACTCCGAGAGCTGATTAGAGGGAAGGGACACACCCCCTTCACACAGCAAACAGGAGAAGAGCCGAAGCTGTCAATCAGCTGGAGATCCATCCCATGTCATCATTTTTCTCTTGGTGTCAGGAAAACGTCAGAAGTGAACAAAGCAACAGACAGAAATGACACCTTGTGCTCTTAATTGAGACAAGTACACACTATAGAGGGATATGCTTTGTTCAGATATAATTTCTGAGATATACAATCACTTTAAACCATTTTACATTTTGACCATAGAAACACTTTAAAGCAGAAATCCAGGAAAAAAAAGTTTTCCCATGTCCTTGTTATTGATCTCCTACCTTCACCAACTATGCCATCCATCATCTGCTGGGCTCTGTGGTTCCTCTGTAGTAGCCTGCTAAGCTTGCTGAAAAAAAACATTACTGCCCAGTGGTTTCCTCTTTGCAAGACCACTGGCTGCTATCTCTCATGTACTCCCAGCCAGCGGTCTTGTAAGTGCCCACTTGTAGTTCTCGATGGCCAGGAGGGAATTCCATTTCAGTCTGCTTGGATGTAGTGGGCGGAGGGGGCCTCACAGCCCCCGGTCTGTGCCACCCATAGAGGTGGTGCCCGCCTCCTCCCTGCCAGAATTGCTCTGCATTGTATATCACAATGCGGGCATGAGAGGAGAGAAGTTACAGCAAGCGCGGTGTTCACATACCAGACCTGTCACAGCCCGAGATCCGCTCTCACATACAGATGATCGGTCATTGATGCCCACTCTGCACTGATAAGCTGCAATGGTGATACGGCACTGATAAGCTGCACTGGTGATACCGCACTGATGGGAACTGATAAAATGCACTGGTGTGACCACACTGATAAACTGGTGTGACTGCACTGATAAGCTGCACTGGTGGCCACTGGTGTCACTGCACTGATGGGCACAGATGAGACCGCACTGATAAACTGCACTAATGGGCACTAAGGCTGTACTTATGAGCACTGATGAGGCTACACATATGGGCACTTATAAGCAGTGGACACCGCCCACTGCTTTACTGACACAGTACACTGCCAAATATCTGTAGGAGGGGTTTCCACCATCCCTGCAAAGCTTGCAGTCATTTTTAGGTTTTATTTTCAGTATGATGTGTATTATATGTGACATTACATATCACAGAGGCCAGTAATTGTGGTAATATTGAAATGTATTGAGATTTCCATTCATTAGAGGGTTCCACCATTGTGTTATTAATTAGTAAGTTAACGCTGCACTTTGTTTTTTCCCATGCCGACATTAATTTGTGTTACATTCTGATGTAAAGCAGCATGACCCTGCTCTTTCTGTGGTGCGGCTAGGGATGTTCTCATACACCATAACAGCACTGATTGTGGTTAGAAAGATCTCAATGCTACAGCAGGAGGAGGAATATTTCTAATACTGAATTACAGCAGAGTACGGTGTGTATAACATATCATTATGGGATGTGTGTACAGTTCAGTAATGATTACATAAAGCATGTAAGGACAATATGGTTATCTCCTGTTGTGTCTGGAGGTGAGAGAACACACATGCTTTGCATTTACAAGGTTGTAACTTATCCTGCCCTGTTGTGTGTGTGACTGAGTAGTGGGCCTGGCTGCAGAACGAGGGGCGTGATTTATGCTGAAGTGAGCTTGTTTACATTTACATGTACAGGCCTAGTGTACCTCCCACATTCACTGTAATATGCAATGAATGATGGGAAATGTAGTTTGAGGATCGTGTATGTAAAGAGACAGAAGAGGATATGATGCAATCACTGTTCTAACAGAGCCTCCCTGGCAGAATACATGATGCATTTTTCAAACTGAGGAGCTCACTTTCTGAAAATTCAATCTGTATTTTTTCTTCAATCGTAAGTAATTTCACAAATATAATAACTGTTTAGTGGGGGGGTACTAATGGGGGATTTTTTAACGATCCTGGAGTTCTGCTTTAAGGTCCTATAGAAGCTGATGTGCACCAACCTGTGCTGGCCACATGGATCAGTCTAATTTTACTTTATCTGATTCATACTAGATTCTATCAAAACTTTTTAAAGAAGAGCTCCAGGCTCCTGCAGAAAAAAGTAAAAGTCAGCAGCTACAAATACTGTAGCTGCTGACTTTTAATATTACGACACTTACCTGTCCAGGAATCCAGTGGGGTCTTCATCCGGGCCGATTTTTCAAATCGGCTATCGGTGCTTCTGCCACCATCTCCACCAATGGAAACTGGCAGTGATGCCCCTCCCAAATGCGCATGAATGCATCACACAACGGTGAACTCAGCTGGAAGTGGGAGTGGGTAACCGTCAAAACCAGATGAGTGCCAGATTTTGTTCGGATTTGATCAAACCGAGTCAAACAGCCAGGGTGGAATATTATTGAACATGTTGTAACAATCTGCAGCACCAAGATACTTGGATTTATGAAAATTATATTATTTCAGTCAATCAGATTACGAGATTACATGATGGAAACAGAGGTGATCGATAACTTAGAACCATCTTAACTATCAATCGAAATCCACTTCCGCATGTGTGGCATATCGATTAAGTTGTAGACTATAGATCAATTATTCCTATTCAAAAAGATAATTTATCAAAGTAAGGCCACCATTACACTTTTCAGATGAAATTTGTGAATCTGGTTTCCTTTAGATGGTACCACACACGTTTACCAGTTTATTTGAATAGATCCAAATAAAAATGATGGCAGTAATGAAGGCCACTTTTACTCAAATGTCAATTTTTTTAATCTAAAAAGGACTGGATAGAATAGCTTGATTGCCACACACAGAGCAAACATCTTAAAAACACAAACATTTTCTAACGTTATATTTCTTTTTCAATTCACCCTGAAAAAAAAAAAAATTATAAGAGTGACTAAAAGAAACGCCACATATGCTATTCTGTCTGTTAGAGACCCTGAAGTATCACAATGGTTATATAACAAATAGATTGGAATATATGTGGGCACATTAAAAGAGAAGGGTTTTTTTTCTCCATTGACAATCCAGTAACGCCACCAATAGAAGTGCTAAAAGAATAGGCCCAGCTGTCTAATGTCGCCAGAAAAACTGCAGAACTGGGTCCATTAGGGGATCTCTGCATTTTATAGCCCTCATGCTGTTCCATTAGCAGATTATTTTTTTTCTGTACATATGGTGTGCCAGACTGAATAAGCAGAAGCCTTTATTTTTATCTGTCATTCTAAAATATTTTGATGTCCTAAAAAATATTTCAATAATGAACGCGCCTTGCACACAGATCATAACTAACTTGATAGAGCTACTAATTAATGTTACTTCTAGTTTACATCACATATGCTGAATGAAAAATTCATGTCACAGATATATCTCATCTAGAGATGGGAAACATTCAGTCTATTCAAAAATGTAATGTGAAAAACAAGCACTATGCCTGTAACTACAGGGAGTGCAGAATTATTAGGCAAGTTGTATTTTTGAGGAATAATTTTATTATTGAACAACAACCATGTTCTCAATGATTCCAAAAACTCATTAATATCAAACTTGTACCAACAACAAGTTATTATTTTAATAAGGAGTTTTTATGTTGAACGGATTATTAAGACGTGAGGGACATCAATGTCCGTATCACGAACAAAAAGTGTAATGTAAAAACTTATCTGACTTACAAAGGGTAGAGATCTACTCTATATAGACACTGTACTTAAAAAGTAAGTCGTATACACTACATTTGATCTTCATTGTAATTAATCATCGAGATAGTTCAATCAATACTAGACACACGTTCCGCGCAAGTAATAACTTTATAAAAAATCCTGTAGTTTTATAAAATCTTACTGTCTATTTTTATTTCCGAAGACGAATAAGTCAGACCGTGTGGTATACATGTCTTTTTTTTATTAGACGATTACCTTGTCGTACTCCCGATATTTTACGTCTCTAGGGGATTACC
>BLSH010190069.1:458806-473060 GCA_018402905.1 Glandirana rugosa
ATACCTAAACCTGCCTACTCGGCCCCTACCTCATACCTACTCGGCCCCCATACTCCATCCCCGGCTCATCCGTCCAAATCCATACTCCATCCCCGGCTCATCCGTCCAAATCCATACTCCATCCCCGGCTCATCCGTCCAAATCCATACTCCATCCCCGGCTCATCCGTCCAAATCCATACTCCATCCCCGGCTCATCCGTCCAAATCCATACTGCATCCCCGGCTCATCCGTCCAAATCCATACTGCATCCCCGGCTCATCTGTCCTCATTAATTCTCATCCATGGCTCATCCATGCCACTACAGTGCCCATCAGTGCCTCACAAAAGTGTAATAGGTAGTCAAATTAGATTTGAAATGTATGCCCCTAGAACACCTGATGGTGCTCCCTGCACGTTGGGCCTCTCTGTATGTGGCTAGGCTGTGAAAATACCTCACAGGTGGTATCACCATACTCAGGAGCAGTAGCTGAATGTGATTTGGAAGTGGGGGGGGGGGGGGATTTTTGCTATGCACATGCTTGGTGTTAGAAATCTCTTATAAATGGACAACTTTGTGTAAAATAAATAAATAAAAACCAATGCATTTTCATTTTCTTTCCACATTTTCCAAAAACTTTTGGAAAAAAAAAAATGACATTTTCAAAAGACTCATTATGCTTCATAAAATATACGAGGAGTGTTTTACTTTCCAAAATGGGGTCATTTTTTGGGCGATTCCATTGTCCTAGTGCTCCAGGGCCTACAAAAGTGCAAGAGGTAGTCTAGAAATTAGAGGTGTTATTTATGCTTAGAACGCCTGACGGTGCTCCCTGCATGTTGGGCCTCTGTGTGTGGCCACGCTGTGAAAAAGTCTCACACATGTCGTATCGCCATACTCAAGAGGAGTAGCAGAATGTTTTGGGGTGTAGTTGCAAGAATGCATATGCTTGCGTGTGAGAAATAATCTGTTATGACAATTTTGTGAAAAATAAGAGGAAAAAAAAATAATTTTGCAAAGAAATGTGGGGAAAAAAAAATGACAACTTCAAAAAACTCCCCATGCATCGTACTAAATACCTTGGAATGTCTACTTTCAAAAATGTGTCATTTGGTGGGTATTTGTACTTTCCTGGCTTGTTAGTGCCCATTCACACAGGGGCGACTTGCGCTCCGACTTGAGTCGCCTCAAGTCGCTTGACATTTGAAATCCCATTGAAATGAATGGGAGCTGTCTTAATGTACACTACTGAAGTCGGAGCGACATCAGAAAAGGTTCCTGTACTACTTCTATACGACTTGTGCCCATAAAATAGAAGTCGCCTCCAAGTCGGATCCCCCATCTAAATACAAGCGACTTGGTAGTGTTAAAAAACAGAATTTATTTGGGGCAGCCCCCTCCCTCCCTTCTCTGATTGGCCACAGGCAAAGTTGCCTGGCATAAGTCGTGTTGTAAGTCACCTGAAGTCGTGCTGAAATTGCCTAGAAAATTTTGCGCTGAAGTCGGGTCGCCCCTGTGTGAATGCAGCCTTAGGGTCTCAAAAAATGAGATAGGCCATCAGTACATCAGGTGTGATCAATTTTCAATGATTGACACCACAGCATAACTTTCACAAAGACCAAGTAATATGCCCTTATTAGGGTTATTTTTTACCAAAGATATGTAGTATAAATTTTGGACCAAAATTGATCAAGAAAAATTACTACGTTTGCAAAATTTTATAACAGAAACAAAGCAAATGCATTTTCCCCACAATTTTTGGTCTTTTTCCATTTATAGCGCAAAAAAAAAAAAAAACCCAATGGTGATTAAATACCACCAAAAGGAAGTTCTATGTGTTTGAAAAAAAGGACAGAAAGGTCCTATGGGTACAGTGTTGCATGACTGAGTAATTGTCATTCAAAACGTGAGAGCACTGAAAGCTGAAAATTGGTCTGGTTAGCAAGGGGGTTTAAGTGCCCAGTGGGCAAGTGGTTACACACCAATGCTTCTCTTCGACATGTACCGCCTGCACATGTGTACGTAAAAGCATTGCATATGGGAAGACAAGTCATATGCGCATGTATGTATAAATGTTTTACATGCGTACAGGGACATGAAGTCATTTACTTCTATGGCTGGCTGCAGCTCACTAGCCAATATGCACTGGGCATATTTTATGTCAATTAACACCCACGTGCATGAGGCCTAAGAATTTATTGTCTACTATCCTAATGAATCAGGAAGCTACCAACATTTCAGCTCAGTACTGGTGCTCTTACATCACAATATTTCATGATTTTTTTTTTTTTTACATTCTGTGGTCGAATTCCCAGGCTGTGCTACAGTAGCGTGCAGTATAATAAATGGCTGGGTGATATTTTAGCTCGGTAATCTCATTACTTCCTGTTTGTATCTCTTTCTCTGACCAGTTCACAAAAAGGCAATTTTTTTACTTCCTCCTTCAACCTCTCAAACGTACAGGGCTTACCAGAAGCAAGCCGATTTTCAGCATGCTCACCTTCTGACAAGGGAGAAGTTAAAGCCGACCCTCATATTCTATGTGCATTTTTTTATTTATTTATTTTAACTAGGAGCCTGCACAGCATTGCACCTGTGATTAGCAGATCATAGGTGCTATCTCAGGCCCTTGCAGACTGTCAGTACATACGTCTGTCAGTACCTCGTACGGCAGGCAGCAAGAGCCCTTTCACACGGGGGCCGTCCAAGTGTCAGCAGTAAAATGCAGCTAATTAAGTGGGGCTTTACCGCTGTTATAGCGGTGCTTTGGTGCCGCTATTCGGGCAGCAAGGGGGCACTTTTAACCCCAAAGGGGTAAAGTGCCGGCGCTCCTGGGGCAGTGTACAGCTGCTTCAGAAGCACTGCCCATTCTTTTCAATGGGCAGGGGCGGTGGAGGAGCAGTGTATACATTGATCCAGCACCGCCCCAAAGATGCTGCTTGCAGGAGTTTGTTTCCACTCCTGAAAGCGCACCGTCCCAGTGAGAAAAGACACACTGGGTTTATTGGAGAGGCACTTTACAGGCGCCATTTTTAGCTAAACAATGCCTGTAAACAGCCTCAGTGTGAAAGGGTTCTTACTGAATGACAGGAAGCCTCAATGAATTATCTAGAACAGTGGTTCTCACCCTCAGTCCTCAAGTACCCCCATCAGGGGTTCTCAGGTTTTCCTTTATCTTGCACAGGTGCTTTAAATAAAAGTCAATGGCTTGGTATTTTGGACAGCTATTTTATCTAAGGCCCCTTTCACACGGGCTTGTCCATCTGCGGACTCCACTTTGCTCAGCAGGGATCGATCAGTTGATCCCCGCTGAGCAGGCGGATGACAGATCCGTCTCCACTAACTGTGCTGAGACAGATCTGTCAGAGCCCTGCTCTCCGCTATGGAGATAGGATGAAAACGGATCAGCCTGTCAGTTTTCATCCGATCCGATTCTCCAGATGGATGGAAAATAGGGTTTCATGTCCGAACTGTCAGATCGCACTGCGATATATGACCTGAAAAGGGGGTGTCGTTAATGTATTGACACCTCCCTTCAGTTTGCATAGGACAGGGTGAACTGCCGCGCGAGTCGGGTACGACGTGGGAACCCGCAGTGGATTAGCAGGGTTCCCGAAAGCACACTAATGTGAACCGGGACTCAATATGAACTTACTGGTATTTTTCCTTTTACCAAACACATGTAGCAGAATACATATTGGCCAAAATTTAGGAAGAAAATTGATTTTATTGGATACCTTTTATATCAGAAAGTAGAAAAATTTTTTCTAAATTTTCAATCTTTTTTCATTTATATTATATCTTATAAAAATATAATATATTTATTAAAATAAAAAAAAAAGTGGGGATCCAATGCCACCAACAGAAGGATCTATTTGTGTGAAAAAAATTGGTATAAGTTTAATTTGCATAGTGTTGCATGACCGAGCAATTGCCAGTTAAAGTGGCACAGTGCTGAATAGCAAAAAAATGCCCTGGTCATGAAGAGGGTAAAACTTTCCAGAGGGTAATCTGTTACATTGTCAGTAATAAGCAGATAATCACATTCATCCTTTTCACTAAAGTTGTATATACAGCAAAATTGTGTTGGTCTGATTTGTACAGCCCATCAGAGGTTAACCACACATGAACATACACAGTTATGTTCCAACGCAAATTTTGCTGTATATACAACTTTAGTGAAAAGGATGAATGTAACAGATTAGAACCTCCTTATTAAAAGGTTAATCAACTAAAAAGTAATATTTAAATGATGACTGGAGTCTGATAAGCAGCCATCCCATGGCTTTTCAGCAAGACCTCCAAGATAGAATTTCAAGCTCTCTTCCTGTCCACCTAGGAGTTGTATGTTCCAGTACCTCCTTTTGCATTCTGCATTATAAAGAATACATGGGAAATCCTACAATGACAGTGTAAACTCCTCATAATGTTATGCTAGCAGTAATTATTCACATTCAGCTGGACTTGTTCTGCAAAGCTGAAAATGTTTAGCTTCCCACCTAACTTCCTCAGTTTTGCTTGGAACTGAATGAATGATCTGCTTGAATGAGAAGCAAATGGTCTTCGACCAGGGTGGATAAAAATAAATGATTTTTTTTTTAATTTAAAATCATTTTTTTTATCACGTTTACTCTAATAGAATGCTTTTGGAGCAAAAATCTATCTAAAGATAGTTTTCTATTTAAGTTAATAATTTAGTTTATTCAGCATTAAATGGAGCTGAGTTATGTAACATGAGGCTGTATATTTTGCAATATTTACATTTTTGGTAAACTCATTCAATGAATCCAAGCTCTGCAAGCTGAGAAAACATGCACTGCATTGATGGATTCACACAATTTCACAGTAACCATGAGATAAAACAAAGGTCAGGAATATTCCTTTATCCCATTGTTTTGCAAATCTGTGTACACTACAAACTGTATGATTGAAGCAGTTCTGATATCGCTGTTTTACTAACCTGAAAACGTATTATTCTAAATAGGAATCCTTCATTTTGTTTGCAAATATTAAAGAGTCTAACTACCAGAAAGAAGGAGTCCTTCCATTTAAAGAGCACCTGTCATTTCAGATCCATCATGGCAGCGCCTGTTAGAGGGCATCCACTCACCTGCTGCCATCACGTCCCTCACCTTGTTGTGTCACTGCCGCTTCACCAGCCGTCCCATTAAAGTGAATGGGACTGTCATTGAGTCAACAGTGGGTCAGAGGAGGAGCCGCTGTGGGACAGAGATGACAGTTGCTCTTTAGAAATTATGATTTAAATGAAGTTGATTTAAATCAAGCCTTTTTACTGGTGATTTAAATCAAATCCACCCTGTCTTCAACACTGCAGAACAAGACCAGCTAAGTGTTAATAACTACTACTAAGCTATACTATTAACTGGTAAATGGTAAATGAGAACCTTAAAAGACAACTCATACGAAGACTGATGCATACAGAATCTGAATCCGCTTCTATGTTTTGGGCTCTGTTCACACAGGTGCAATTACACTCAAGTCATAAGAAAGTCGCATCCAAGTTGTGCAGGAACCCATTTCAAAGTTGCTGTGAATTTAAGTCGCATAGATTGGAACGTGTGCCATTAAAATCAATGGGCTGCATCTTGCCATGCCACTGTATTCCCAAAGTTGCAGGACAAGTCGCATTAGTGTGAATGGCCCCTATTGTCAAAGCTTAATTGAACAAGCTGAGAAGCTGATTGGTTACTATGGACAACTGCACCGGTTATAGTAACTGTATAGTATCTCTCTCATAATGTCCACTGCAGGTGTGTAGACCCAGAAACTTAAAGCAAAGAGATCTTGCATATAAATTCCCAGAGAGATTCAACTATCCTTTTGTAGAACTATCTAGCTTCTTCTAAAAACTGAAATAAAAGCTGAAGTATCAGTTTTGGGTGAATTGACCTTTTAATTATAGTAAATTAAATTGCTGCTATTACAGGACTTTTATAGCAAATCTCCAGCTAAAATAATTACATCAACAACAAACAGCTCATGTACAAGAGGTCAAGTAAACTGCATTACAGCCGACACTAGCAATTAAAATGCAAATGGAAAGCGCACAGCAGTGGGCGGATCCTTAGTTGTTATTCAGTTGTATGGCAGCTTTCGATTCTGCCCACTGCCACACATGGTCAATCAGAAGTAGAGCAGATCTGATCTAGTCTCCCAGTTCTCCATTAGGCTCTCCTCACTCAGTGACCACTCTTTGCCTGAAAATGGGCATTTCTCATGTTTATCATTATATTATTATAATACAGAATTTATATGGCGGCAACACTGCACAGCGCTTTAAAATATGTTTAGGTAATTGCAGCACATGTATTGCTATTATTCAGCCGACACCTGTATGTGGCTGGGATACTGTACTGTGTGGGAAGCTGTCATATATATAAGTTTCCCAGTGCGGGCACAGCCCACTGCCTCCAGTTTCCCAATCTGAGAGCTGGCAGTAATACTTCAAGAATTTGTTGCTGCCATGGCAACAGATTGTTAAAGTGTAGGTAGTAAGAAGTAACTGACTTTGCCGAATGTGTTGATAATGTTAAAGTAACCCTTAGACATTGTTTCATTTAAAATTCATTGCCATCACAAGGGGGCCAACAAGCCTCTTATGTGATAGCTTTGGGCAGGTCACAGGCACCCTTTATGGAGACATCAGGGGTCTATTAGTCCTCCAGTATCTCCTTCAATACAACTAATCAAGCACAGATTGTGCTCGATTAGCGGCTTCTCTCTCTGGTTGTAGCAGCCAGGGAATGACAGCTCCGAGTGATGGATGCCACTCACTAAAGTAAAAGTAATGGAGTGGCTGTAGAGCCACCCAGATCACTTTTACTGAACAACTGACAGCTGTACAAAATGGCTGCGCTATGCCAAGCTGACCAAGATTGCACCACACTGCACATGCCCGAGATCGGCAGGTGCAATGCTGGGTAGCTAGCATACACGGAATGCAGGAAGGACACTGCGGCTTCAGATGCCCACACCGGAGATGGCCGAGCTGTGCAAGAACTTCACAAAGTAAGGAAAACGATGCTGCACAAATAGAAAACTGGGCATAGTTTACAGCATACCTTTGTTACATTGCACGAGGCATGAGAATTCTAGGGGTATTTTTATCTTAAAAGTCATATTTCGGCCAGAACTCTGCTTTAAAGGTAAAAAAGCATCCAGCCTTTAGAACCACTTTAAAATGAATTTGTGCTAAAAAAGCTATTGAAAACACAACAAACTTGTACTGAGCAGAAGTATGGACTGCCTGGTGTGGAAATATGTGCTGCTGATGGTCATGACAGCTGGATTCTTATATTAAATAATAGGAGTGGGTCCTGATCGAAAATGAAATTCCAGCCCCCACCAAAGATGCACACATGGTGCTCTAGTACAACCCAGGGTGTGTCTATGGTATGGATACTGACACAGTAATACGATCCATTCTCATAAACACAAGCCGCATTCATGTGCAGACACATTGCTGGCCATTACTTTGAATGAGCAGACTCCAGTTCTAAATTAAGCCAGTTACGTTACTTGTGATGATAAACACATACTAACCAATAAGCCGGAATTATTATAATACTGTACAGCCTGTTGAAGCCATTCGTCTCGCCACACACAGAATCAGGCCTCAACCGCTACAACCCTGCCAAACAGATGACACCAGAAATCTCAAAAAGCGTAGCCGCGCTCTTGAGCGTCTGCGGCACGAGACTAAGTCTCTCAGAGACTTCAACCAATACAAATCTGCCCTCCAAAAATACAATTCTTGCCTCCACACTGCCAAGCAGACCTATTTTAAACACTCTTATTAACACCTTCTCATCCAGTCCCCTCAACTCTTCTCTACCTTCAACTCCCTACTTCGACCTCCACCACCTCCACCCACTAACTCAGTGTTTTTCAACTCCAGTCCTCAAGGCACACCAACAGGTCATGTTTTCAGGATTTCCATGAGTTTGCACAGGTGATTTGATCAGTTTCACTGCCTTAGTAATTACCACAGCTGTTTCTTCTGAGGGAAATCCTCACAACATGACCTGTTGGTGTGCCTTGAGGACTGGAGTTGAAAAACACTGCACTAACTCACTCACTGCCCAGGAGATTGCTAATCACTTCAAAAATAAGATCTTCCCCAGTTAACACCCCATGTCAACAGGTAAAATCAACACTATTCTTTTTCAAACCTGCTACTAGAGAAGAAATGCTAAACTCCTTTCAAATGCCCACCTAACCACCTGTCCCCTAGACCCTATTCCCTCTCAAATACTACGGTCACCCTCTGACTCTATACTCTAACTCACATCTTCAATCTCTCCCTCTCTTCTGGCATCTTCCCAATGCTCTAAAACATGCATTGGGCACCCCCATACTGAAAAAGCCAATCTTCACTACGCCCCATCTCATTGCTCCCCTTTTTCTACAAACTCCTCGAGCGCCTGGTCTACAACAAAATGAGTGACCACCTTGTTAAGAATTTCGCCCTCAACACTCAATAGAAACTGCCCTTCTAAAACTCACAAATTACCTACTAAGCGCAAAAATCAATGGACACTACTCTGTACTCTACTTCTGGACCTTTCGGCTGCCTTTGATACTGTTGACCACCCCCTCCTCCTCAAAAAATGTTATTCCCTCGGTCTCCGTGACTGTGTATCCCAACGCACCTTCAGTGTCACTTACAATTCTACTTCCTCCTCTCCTCTTCCTTTGTCTGTCGGGGACCCCCGAGGTTCTGTTCTTGGACCTCTCATTTTCAATATACACCTCTTCCCTGGGCTGGCTGATAGCTTCCCACGGCTTTCAATATCATTTCTACGCTGATGACACCCAAATCTACCTCTCCACCACTCAACTCACTCCATCAGTCTCCTTCATGCATCATTAACTTACTAACAGACAAATCTGCCTGTATGTCACACCACTTACTCAAACTCAACTTGTGCAAAACCAAACCCATAATATTTCCTCCCCCACGTGCCTTTTCCCCTGACTTCTCTGTCAAGAGCAATGGCACAACCATCCACCCGTCCCCACGTGTCAGGGTGCTAGGTGTTTACTAGACTCTGAACTCTCCTTTTGGCCCCACATCCAATCACTTTCCAAGGCTTCCCAGCTACATCACAAGCCTAGTCTCAAAATAACCCAATCATCCTCTTCGTTCCTCCCAAGACCTCCTCCTCTCCCATCCTCTGGAATTCCCTACCCCAATCTGTCAGACTGTCCCCAAATCTATCCATTATCAGGTGATCCCTGAAAACTTTTCTCTTCAGGGAAGCCTATCCTGCCTCCACCTAACAACTGCACTTTTATTTTCTTCATCAGCTCATCCCCCACAGTTAATGCCCTTTTCTATCACTTGACCCTCCCTCCTAGATTGTAAGCTTTAACAAGCAGGGCCCTCGGATTCCTCTTGTATTGAATTGTACTGCCTGCCCTAATATTGTAAAGCGCTGTGCAAACTGTCGGCGCTATATAAATCCTGTATGAAAATAATAATAATAATAATCTCCTTAATGTAAATCCTTCAGCTTTGGAATCAGTTTAAATTCTAATTGTGACTTTAGGCAACAAAGAAAATTGCTATACAGCACATCCTCCGTCTAAGGGGTATTTTTCAACATAGCCATTATAGTAGCGATCAGACTGATCCAAAAGGGGAAGTTCCACTTGCTTGCATCCTCAACACCCCCCCTCCCCCATTCTAACAATTGGCCCTTTTTTTCAGGGGGGGGGTACCTGCGGGACCATTCACAAAGCGCAGTGCGGCTCGCACATGCACAGTGGAGAGCCAGCTGTTAAGCTGCGAGGCTTCACTGTTGGTTTCCCTTCGTTAAAGCAGAGTTCCTCCCAAAAATGGAACGTTCGCGGTTCCGATTTCTCCCCCCCTCCGATGGCACCTTTCAGGGGGGGTGGATACCTGTCAAAACCAGGTATCCGCTCCCATTTCTGTCTTATGCGGCGATCTACGCAATGTCCGGCCCTCTGGGAGACAAAAAGGTTTCAGAAGACAGCAGGAACCATTCAGAAAGTGCCGTGCGACTCGCACAAGCGCAGTAGGAAACAGGCTGTGAAGCTGCAAGGCTTTACTTCCGGCTTCTCCTAGGTAAGGATACCGGTGCCTGCACTCGGAGCCCGTGGACAGTTCGGCTTCGGGTGCCAACATTGCGGGCTCCCAGGACAGGCAAGTGCCCTTATATTAAAAAGTCAGCAGCTACAGTACTGTTGATTTTTTTTTTTTTTTCCACCCAGGTGGAACTCCTCTTTATTGCATCAACGCCTGGACCGGTGGCCGATTGAAGAATCAGCTCGGGAGAAGACAGGACAGCGTTGGATCCTTGGACAGGTAAGTGTCCTTATATTTAAGGATAAGCTCTCCTTATAAAAAAAAAATAAAATACATGCACATTTTTTTGCAGTTAAATACATGCATTTATAATATTTTGTTAGGAACCTGTAAAGGATTGCACCCACGATCAGCAGATTGTCCGTATAATGCCACAGTCCTGCTGACTGTGTAGCCGTTTGCCCGTACCTGCGATACAGGCAGCTACTGAATGACTGGAAGCTCAATGAACTACCTAGAGTGCTCAACAGCGCCCTGATAGTCCATTGAGAACTACAAGCCGACAGCCACAAAGGCTGTCGGTACTTGTAGCTCATTCATTCATATTAGAATTGTGACAGCGGGTGCGGGGAGAATATCCCCTCGGCTTGCCATCAGAAGGGGGATTCAGTGGGAGAGAGGTCTGATGAACATGTTACACCCTAAATATGGGTGCAACGTGGAACATTTTCAGAAAGGTGAGCTTATCCTTATAGGCCTCATGCACACAGGACGTTTTTACAGAAGCTGTTTTTGGCTTCAGATGTTTTTTTCTACAGTCAAACTCTTCAGAATGTTATCCTATGTGTCCACGCACACAGACTGTTATCAACTGTTTTTGGCTGGGGCATCTTATGGCTCACCATTGTTGACTTTTTGATCCCGTTGAAAAAAACGCTAAAACGCTCAACGCTAATGCAAAACCGCTACTGGTGTTTTTATAACGTCCTGTGTGCATGAGGCCTTAAAAGTCAGCAGCTACAGTAATTTTTTTGGGGGGGGAAGCAGCTATAATCTTTTAGGGGGAGACTGGAGCTCCTCTTTTAAAAAGAGGAAGTAAACTTTCCTTGATTGTATGTACCCATAGGTAAGCCTATAATAAGGCTTAACTATTGGGACTGTAAATATCTCCTAAACTTGCACGGTTTTAGGAGATATTTACTGTATAATGCACCAATGACGTCACTGGCGTATGCTCTGAAGGTACAGCCACCGATGCCGCTTCTTCAGAGCCCTGTGCTGTGACCGACGGCTTCACGTGGCTCTGGCCAGTCACACAGCCGGAGTCCAGGGACCCGGAAGGAAGACGGGCAAAGATGGATGCGGCCTCCAACAGGGGCAACTAGGGCTTTGTCTGCAGGTAAGTATGCAATGCATACTAGCACATTATGCCTTTACTTTGCAGGGCCCCCCCCCCCCGCCCCCCCAACAAAAAAAAAAAAAAGAGGCAGTGTTTATTTCCTCTTTAAGTCAGTTATACATGGATGCAAATTCAGCCTGTTCAGCAGGGACCGGCCAAATTTCAATCCATGAATGGGCACGGTGGCTGTACAGAAGTCGATCTACTGATCAACTTCTGTACAACTGCTTTGTTGGATTTTTGCTGCTCAAATTGCACTGTATGCTATAACCGGAAGTCTCCTGGGGGAATTGTCAGGGTTTTTTTTCCAACTCGCTGGTTGAACAAAAAAAAAAAAAACTGACTAATCTATGGGCTGCTTAACCTCCCTGGCGGTATTATTATTTCACATTTTTGGTGCTGAAAGCGGTACAATTATTTTGCATGAAAGTTTGGCGTTTTATATTGTAGGCCTGTAATTCTTAGCAATAACTCACTTAAATCTGTCCAAACAAGAGAGTCTAGTAGACATCCCGGGTATGAAAAAGTTTGAAAAATGAAATCATAAATTATAATATAATAAATAATTAAAAATAATTATCAAAAATAACAACATAATAGTAATAAAATTCATTCAATAATGTAATCAAACCAAAAACACAGAAATTTGCTCATTTGCAGAATTTTCACTGTCGTCACTTTCAGTGTCTGATGATAAATTTCCCCAAAAATCAGTATCACTCAATTCTGCAAATCATTCTTATTTACTATCGCTGTTTTCTAGCTGATCAAAAACCACTTTTGATGCAAAGGGACACTCTGATCAGCGCTCTCTGCCATTGACTTTAGGCCTCATGTACACTAGATATTTTTACAGATGCTGTTTTTAGCTTCTGGCTTTTTTTTCTGCAGCCAGTAAACTCCCCAGCATGTTATCATATGTGTCCATGCACACAGGCTTTTTTTAGCAGTTTTTTGGCTGGAAAAAAAAAAAAAAAAAAAAGGATTTTAAGAGTAGCTGTAAAAACGCCAACTCTGAAAAATGTGGCTTTTCAGCGTTTATGAGCCATAACATTATGTGGGAGTATAGTTTTGCTAAAATAGGCTATTGCAAAAACGCTGCAGAACTCGCATTTTTAACGTGCCATTCTACAGCTAAAGCTACTGCCGTTTTAATTACGTCCAGTGTGCATGAGGCCTTACTGACCTTCTACTGGTACCCCTCCACATACCCCCAGTCCCGCTGTACCAGAGTCCCGCGATCTCCCACTGTCAGACACCACACAGCAAACAGGAGCGAAGAAGGATACAGAGCTGTGTTATGAATAGACAAGCTGTGTGCTTGTCTCCCTCCCATCACAAATTTACCTTGTGTGTCGGGAAAACCTCTCAGAAGTGAATGATACTGATAACAGAGGAACTGAAGCATGCTGATAACAGAGGAACAAAGCACCATAGAGAAACGACACTTAGAGCTTTGGAGACAGATAAGTAAATACTACAGATATATGTGCTTAGATTAGATTTCATAACTGAGGTTTACAACCACTTTAATGTCTTTTATCCATACCTCTCAGTGTGTATGGAAAAGAGGCATTCTAATTGGTAATCACCATCACATGGATGGTGCTGACCAATCAGAATCTGTTTAGTCCAACCTGTCAGCGCTGTGAGTAGAGCAAGCAAAGGGGATTTCAAATACCCGGACCAGTGAAGCAGCGTCCCGGTGTCTGACAGAGGGGATCGTGGGACTCTGATACAGTGAGACCAGCGGAGAAAGGGAGGTGGTCCGGTGTAAGGTCACCTTACATATTTTCTGTAAAAGTGGACTTACACTTTAAGTAAAGCGAACTGGTGACCTCAATTGTTCCCTCTGTGTAGCCACTGGACATGCTGTTGGGAGGAACGTGCACTATCACAGAGACTTGCGGCAATAACGATCACAGGCGTGATTTTTTTAAAAAGTATATTGTATCTGTCAGTGGTCACATATTTCTACTACTGCAGAGATTACGGAAAATCCATTTATGTGAATTTTACATTTGTACAAACTTGCTCATCCACATTTTTGTAACTGTATTAATGTGGTAAAAAATAAAAAGGTTTCTTTACCCCCTCCCCACCCTCCAGCCATCCCAAAACACTTTACCGAGTCCTCTCTCTGTCTAAACACTTTCGTGTCTGGAGAGGAACACCTGGGATCCCATTTTTGGCTCCTACACAGGAGTTCTTTATTGTGGAGGAATCCTTTTATATATACTACTGGCCTTTGAATTTATTACTCCCTCTATTCAATCTTTGGAGGAATCTCTGACATAATTTACATGCCTGTGGCCACATATAAAATGTACCAACCTCTCCATTAGGACTTGGATGTGTGTCCCATGGGCTGGTAGGCACATTTCCCACGTGGAGAGAATATTATACATTTGCTTTAGATTTTATCTCAGAGTTACCATTATCTTTGATGTCCATTACTTATACTTACAGAGCCATGTACCACACTTGATTCCCGGAGTCCTGAGGAAGCGGGTGATCCCACGTAACGCGTAGGGCCTCATTACGAGATATCACTATACACTGCTCCAAAGTTATGTACTGGCCCTGTGGCTGTGTTTAGTATAGCCTGATATATATTGTGCATTGTCTATATCTTTGCAGATCTTTTAACTTGTAAATCAATAAAAAAAACAAAAAAAAAAAATTGTATTTTTCACATATACTGTACCTGTAGTAGTCTCAGTCCTTTATAGGCATATTTAAAGTCCCACCGTTTGTGGTTTTATCTATTGTTCTAAAAAAAAAAAAAAAAAATTATATGTAAA
>BLSH010190069.1:475947-486532 GCA_018402905.1 Glandirana rugosa
GGGGGGACACCTGTCTTCCACACATCCGGGAGCTCTGGCCGGCCGCCGTGGCCACTGACATCAGCAGCCCTGCTCCCTCCTCCCTGCTCGCTCTGCTACTGGCCGCCTGGCCAATAGCAGAGCGCGACGGAGCCTCGCGCATGCGCAGTAAGGTGCCTGGCGTGAAGCTGTAATGCTACACGTCCGGGTTCCCTTACCCGCAATGGAGGCGGCTGCACCTGTCCCCTGATCCAAAGATCGGCGGCGGGTGCCGACATCGCTGGACTCCAGGACAGGTAAGTGTCCTATTATTAAAAGTCAGCAGCTACTGTATGTGTAGCTGCTGACTTAATTTTTTTTTTCCCTGGCGGACCTCCGCTTTAAAAGAACAAAATGCAACCACTCATGCTGGCCATACACATAGATTTTCGGACGAGAATATTCATATGAAAATTCTTTGTACATTCCATGAATAGACGAATGTCGTTCAAAAATGTCACTTGTTTTTAACATTCAATTTTACGATGAATGTAATTTCTGAACAAAAACCACATACACTGTCCAAAAATTTGTGTGATCTAGAAAAATTTTCTATTCTGTTCCTTTGAATATTCCAGTCACTGTGGTAGAAAACGAACGTCAATTTGACCCTCAGCAACGATTCAAAAATTGAACAAATGTTCTATACATGTTTGGCCAGCATTAGACAGAGCTTATTCACAACAGCAGGAGCAGATTAAGCTCCATACACATGGGTCGAATGTAGGCCGAAATCAGACATTCGGACTGCGTGTACAGGTCCTTGTTTGAATGCGCTTGCTGGAAAACCAGCAGCCGATCAGCAACTGATCAGTGCTCTCAGCCAATGGCTGCGAGCAGTGACTGTTGTGTTCTGGTGGCAATAGCTCAGCGAGGAGATTGGTGTGCTAAAATTAGGGATGCACCCATATATCGGTCTTCGAAAGTTATCGGCCCAAAATAGGGTTATTATCAAGTGTTTTGCCGACATATTAAAAAAAAAAAAAAAAGTGCAGGTAATGGCATGCTGCGTCCCATTGACTGTGACGCAAAATGGCATCCCATCGACTGCAACACAAAATTGTGTCCCATGGACATTAATGCAAAAATTCTCCCTATTGACCACAATGCAAAATCGCTTCCCACTAACTTCAATGTAAAAACATCAGCCACATTAAATTAAAAAAAAAAAAAATTTTTAAAACGGTCCATTCCGATGTTGGTTTGCGGCTAAGTGCATCCTGAGTACCCAGAGTAACACTCACTGGTGTGCGTTGTGCATGGGCGCCGCAATGCATCAACCACTTAAGGACCAGGCCATTTTTTGCGATACGGCACTACATCGCTTTAACTGACAATTGCGTGGTAGTGCATCGCAATACCTAAACAAATTTGATGTCCTTTTTTCCCACAAATATAGCTTTCTTTTGGTGGTATTTGATCACCTCTGCAGTTTTTATTTTTTTTTTGCACTATAAACAAAAAAAAAGACCAACAATTTTGAGGAAAAAAAACAAAAAATGATATTTTTTACTTTTTACTATAATAAACAAAAAAAAACAAACAAAAAAAAAAAAAAATCGCAATAAGCGTATATCGATTGGTTTGCGCAAAAGTTATAGTGTCCACAAAATAGGGGATAGATTTATGCCATTTTTATTATTTTTTTTTTTTACTAGTAATGTCGGTGATCAGCAATTTTTAGCAGAACTGCGACATTGTGGCGGACAAATCGGCCACTTTGACAGGACCATTGACATTTATACAGCGATCAGTGCTATAAAAATGCACTGATTACTGTATAAATGTCACTGACAGGGAAGGGGTAAACACTAGAGGGTGATCAAAGGAATAAATGGGTAACCTGGGAGGTGTTTCTAACTGTGGGGGGAGTGGACTGACTGGGAGTAGAGAGAGAACGCTGTTCCCGATTACTTGGAACAGCAGATCTCTCTCTCTACTTCCCTGACAGAACGAGGATCTGTCTATTTACATTGACAGATTGCCGTTCTGCCTCTTTCCCGCAATCGTGGGTGGCCACCGGCCATGCACATCAGCTCCCCCGCCATGCAGGGGGGGGCACGTGCATCTGCTATAGCTGTGCGCCCTTTTTTTCCCTATTGTATTCACGTCAGCTGAAGCAAAAAAGGCATAAGGCAAATGGTATTGTCTATGCATTGGGACTGTTGACAACGCTGCCCAACAGGGGCTGGTGTGAACGAACCCCGAGGAATAGTCAACACGGCAGGAGAGAGAAGTCTTCTTAGATGAGTTTCGTAAAAATAATTATGTACTTCCTTTACATCGACATTTTACATAACACCGTGGTTATCAGAGTTCTTAACCATTTCAATACAGGGCACTTTTCTCCCCTTCCTGCTCAGACCAATTTTAAGCTTTCAGCACTGTTGCATTTTGAATGACAATTGCGTGGTCATGCAATACTGTACCCAAACTAAATTTTTATCATTTTTTTCCCCACAAATAGAACTTTCTTTTGGTGGTATTTAATCACCTTTGGTGGGTTTTGTTTTTTTTTTTTTTTTTGTGCTACAAATAAAAAAATTAAAAAAAATAAAAATACATAAAATTTTGTTTCTGTTACAAAACTTTGTAAATAAGTAAGTTTTCTCCTTCACTGATGGGCACTGATGATGAGGCACTTATATGCAGCACTGATAAGCAGCACCGACAGGCACTGATTGGTGCCACTGATATGCAGCACTGATAGGTGCCACTGATCAGGAGGCACTGGCAGGCATCACTGATGGGCACTGAGTGCCCTCTGTGGGCATCCTTGGTGGTCCTGGGTGGGCATCCACAGGGGGCTGCACTGATAATCAGTGCAGACTCCCCCCGTCAGGAGAGCAACCGATCGGCTCTCCTCTACTCGCGTCTGTCAGTGCGAGTAGAGGAAAAGGCAATAAATGGCAATTCCTATTTACACTGTGATCAGCTGTGATTGGACACAGCTGATCACGTGGCAAAGAGCCTACGTCAGAAGCTCTTTACCACGATCGGAGGTGTGGTGTGTCAGATTGACACACCACATCACCAGCTTGTTGTGCTGCTGGACGTCATGACGCCCAGTCAGGATAACTGAACCACTTTCTGGCTGACATTCTGTATACGGAGGGCGGGAAGTGGTTAAAGTGGAGTTCCAGCCGTGTTTGTGTTTATTAAAAGTCAGCAGCTACAAAAAGTGTAGCTTCTGACTTAACACACACCTCACCTGTCCCACGGTTCAGCGATGCGGCCGCCCGAACCCTCGGCTCTCTCTTGTCTCTCCCTGGCATTGCAAGTGAGGGCACCCGGTGGCGACAACTTGCAGCTTTACAGCCCAGTGCGCGAGTCTCGACCGGTGACATGTCCCAAAAGATTGCAGGGAGGGAGGGGGAGCCTAGGCGGCCCGAGCGGAAGTGGGAGCAGGTACCTGTCAAAACTAGCTATCTGCCCCCCCGCCCCGCCAAAAAAACGACATGCCAAATGTGGCATGTAAGGGGGTAAGGTGTGCTTAAAGCGGAACTTCCACTTTTGGGTGGAACTCAGCTGTAATATAGCTAGACATGAACTTAGATTATTATAGTAGAAAGAATACCAGTCAAATTTGTAAAGTCACATGACATGTGGTGGTAACGGTATAAGGATACACAAAATAAACCTCATCCAAGAACAAGCATGGACACTTACTGATTATACTCAATTTAGCGGCTTAATGGGGTTGCAAACCCTCACGGTTTTTACCTTAATGTATTCTATACATTAAGGTGAAAAACCTTTTCTGTTGCAGCTGCCCCCCAGAGACCCCCTTTTACTTACCCGAGTTTGATCGTTCCCGCGCCAAGGATGAGCCTAGCAGCTCCAGCCACGAGCTTCGGTCCTCATTGGACAGATTGACCGCAGCGGGAGCCAATGGCTCCCCTGCTATCAATCAAGTCCAGTGACATGAGAGCCGGGGGCAGGGCCGAGTCCTGCTGTCAGTGTACACAGCAGCAGGACACGGGAGCGCGCCCACACGATTGCCCCCAGGGAAATCGCTTTCCTGACGGGACACTGGAGAAGAGGAGGAGCCAGAAGCACCACTGGGGGACCACAGAAGAGGAGGATCGGGGCCATTCTGTGCAAAACCGCTGCACAGAGTATGTAAGTGTGACATGTTTGTTATTTTTCTTTTACAAAAGAACCTCTAGTATCACTTTAAGGCCTCTAGCTTGCTACTGAGCATTTTCTGGAATTTTTTTTTTCCTTTTACTGATCTAAATGCTAAATGTTTTCAATGTGCCTGTACACACACAGATGCAAAAACACGCGCTGCTTATAGATGAGTAAGAAAAAAAAAATACAGACTACGGTCAGCATTTTACACACGTAAAATGTTAATTTCAGTTATTTACACACGTAAAATGTTCATTTCAGTTATTTACACACGTAAAATTCCATGCCAACAGCTAAGATGTATTTTCCTTGTGTACATGCAAATATGCACAAAATACAAGCAAGAAATTTTGGCCAGGAAAACTGATTTTCAAACACCAATACCATGTGCAAGTACCTAAGACTTTCCACACAAGAATCAAACCATGCAGGTAGTTATCAATCCAGTGAAAATATTATTTTCTTTATTTTAAACATTGTATGCAAAGATCTTGCAACAAGATGGACATTGTATGAAAGTTGTCAGGATTCATAGAATCTGTGCAGTTTTACCTTCTAAGACAAGGTCTGAAGGACATGCACACAGATAAGATTAGCAATGCCCAATCTGTTTGCAGCCAAAAGCCCCATTAAAAACCTTGTGCTGTCACCATAGCAGGCAAACAAGATCCTCCCTGTCACATTTCTAGTGCAGGTTAGAAAATGAAAGGGGGAATGTGACAATTCTTCAACTAAGCCTCTTGCACACATGAAGATAATTATTGAAAATACATTAGGCGTAGAAGACCTCACCAGGGCAAAACAAGCCAGTCACAACAAGCCCTCATGAGCCGAAGTGCGAGGCATTGTCCTTTGTTGTCAGTCATTTAAAAATACTTCAAATGACATGTACACACACTGCAGGCTGACACACAAGGGGTTGATTTACTAAAACTGGAGTGCAAAATCTGGTGCAGCTCTGCGTACAAACCAATCAGCCTTTCCAGGTTTTCTTTTTTTGTCAAAACTTAATTGAACAAGCTGAAATTAGAAGCCGATTGGCTACCGTGCACAGCTGCACCAGATTTTGAACTCACTAGTCTTCGTAAATTAAGACCCCACAGTCAGTATATAGGTTGTCATTTCTAGTATGTGCCAAATAAAAAAAAAAATAAAAATAAAGCACCAGGTAAAGTACTATTGGCAACTGTACCACCATCCATGGCTACAAAACCTTCATGCAGCTTTTTCACTGGACTAACACGGTACACAACACAGAAACCTCTCTGAGGCCCCATTCACACCTGAGAGTTTTGTAGCTTGAAGCCACAAAACGCTGGAGGGGAAAAAAAAAAATCAATGATTCTCTATGGAGTCCGTTCACATCTCCACTAAAAAATGCCTAAAGCGAAAAGCCTGAAAGCGCATGAAGCTCAAACAAGTTCTGGAAGTATTTTTGTACTTGATTTGGGCATTTTTATACTTTTTACATTGGTGACCTTTTGACCTGTACAAAATCGCGGTAACAATCACAGCAAAAATCGTGGTAAAAACCGTGTGTATTTCTGCCTGAAAACGCTACGTCCAGGTGTGAATGCAGCCTTACTTAGAATGCTCATATGAGACAACGGGGGTAATTTATCAAAACTGGAGCAGGCAGAATCTGGAGACTGTTCCTAACAATTAGCTTCTCTCTTCAGCTTGTTCAGTGAGGCCTTGAAAATGAATGGAAAAAGGTGATTGGTTGTCATTCACAGCTGCTCCAGTTGTGATAAAATTCCCCCTTATTTATTTTCTACAATAGATTTTGTTATAAAAGCTAAACACACCAGGATAAGGATCCTTAGATTCAATAAAGTGAGTTATTTTCAGCTACATTCAATCACAGTCACAATGGATATTCATGTCTACCAGTGACAGATCACATCTTGGACCCAAATACCACAGATGAAAAATAAGACAAATAATAAAACAAGGCATGTCCCCCCAAGGGCCCTCCATTTTAGTGTGCAGGCTGGTGTGTGTTTTGTGGGTGAAATGTGCAGCTTACATGGTTTTAACGTCACTGAGAGTGTACAAAGCAACACTCAATTCAAAACTCAGGACTGCACTGCGCTGACCTGTGGTGCCATCTGATGGGCTGCATTAGTGTGTGAATGGGACACATAGAAAGCAATTGTTCTTTATGCACCTTTCTGGTGAATGGTGTTGATTAGGAGAAGAACACCACCAGTTACTGTACATGTGTGAACGGGCTCCAAGACTGTTTAGGATTTGTCACCCAGATGCCCCCCACCCCCCGGTGATGGAAGAGGGTCCCCATCGGAGATGTTTGGTGTCCCCCCAGGTGATGGTGAAGGGTCCCCATCGCATCGGAGATGTATGGTGTCCCCCCGATGATGGTGAAGGGTCCCAATCGGAGCTGTGTAGTGTCCCCTCTGTGATGGAAGAGGGTCCCCATCGGAGATGTGTGGTGTCCCCCCCATTGATGGTGAAGGGTCCCCATCGGAGAGGTGTGTGGTGTTCCCCTGGTGATGGTGAAGGGTCCCCATCGGAGATGTGTGGTGCTCCCCCCGGTGATGGTGAAGGGTCCCCATCGGAGATGTGTGGTGTCCCCCCCTGGTGAAGGGTCCCCATCGGAGATATGTGGTGTCCCCCCCTGGTGAAGGGTCCCCATCAGAGACGTGTGGTGTCCCCACTGGGGTTACCATCGGAGACGTGTGGTGTCCCCCCCCCCCCGGTGATGGTGTAGGATACTCATCGGAGACGTGTGGCATCCACCCTGGGGTCCCCATCGGTGACCTGTGGTGTCTCCCCCATTGATGGTGAAGGGTCCCGATTGGAGATGTGTGGTGTCCCCCCCCCGGCGATGGCGAAGGGTCCCCATCGGGGATGTATGGCGTGTCCCCCATCGATGGTGATGGGGCCCCATCGGAGACATGTGGTGTCCCCCCAGTGATGGTGGAGGGTCCCCATCGAAGACGTGTGGTGTCCCCGAGGTGATGGTGTAGGATCACCATCGGAGACGTGTCGTGTCCCCCCCCCGGTGATGGTGTAGGATCACCATCGGAGACGTGTCGTGTCCACCCCAGGGTCCCCATTGGAGATGCATGGTCCCCCCCCCCCCAGCGATGGTAAAGGGTCCCCATCAGAGATGTGTGGTGTCCCCCCGGCGGTGGTGAAGGGTCCCCATTGGAGACGTGTGGTGTCCCCCCCCAGTGATGGTGGAGGGTCCCCATCGGAGACATGTGGTGTCCCCACCGGGGTTCCCATCGGAGACGTGTGGTGTCCCCCCGGTGATGGTGGAGGATCCCCATTGGAGACGTCTGGTATCCCCCCCTCGTTGGTGGTGCAGGATCCCCATCAGAGACGTGTGGTCTCCATCCCGGAGTCCCCATCGGATACATGTGGTGTGTGTCCCCCCGGTGGTGGTGAAGGGTCCCCATCGGATACGTGTGGTGTGTCCCCTGGTTATGGTGAAGGGTCCCCATTGGAGACGTGTGGTGTCCCCCCGGCGGTGGTGAAGGGTCCCCATTGGAGACGTGTGGTGTCCCCCTGGCAGTGGTGAAGGGTCCCCATTGGAGACGTGTGGTGTCCCTCCGGCGGTGGTGAAGGGTCCCCATCGGATACGTGTGGTGCGTCCCCTGGTTGTGGTGAAGGGTCCCCATTGGAGACGTGTGGTGTCCCCCCGGCGGTGGTGAAGGGTCCCCATCAGATACGTGTGGTGTGTCCCCTGGTTATGGTGAAGGGTCCCCATTGGAGACGTGTGGCGTCCCCCCGGCGGTGGTGAAGGGTCCCCATTGGAGACGTGTGGCGTCCCCCCGGCGGTGGTGAAGGGTCCCCATTGGAGACGTGTGGCGTCCCCCCGGCGGTGGTGAAGGGTCCCCATTGGAGACGTGTGGTGTGTCCCCTGATGATGGTGGAGGGTGCCCCTGGTATCAGGCCCCTCATAGGAGGGTGGTGAGAATACAATGATGTCAGGGCAGATGTTGCAGCTATAAGATGGGTGATGACAAACATGACAGATGACAGACAATGGCAGGCACACAATGCCTTCATTACCTGGAGCAGTCCGGGGTGTCCCATTGAAGGAGGGCTGCAAGCAGGGCTGGGAAGGGCTGACACCGGGGGGCCTGCAGCATACAGCCAGGGGGTGGAGGGGGTGCCTGTAGATTACAATGGCAGGCAGAGTGCTCCGGTCCTCCTATGGGAAGGGGAGTGCAGACAATTCCAGTACAGTGCAGGCTGTAAATGGGAATAATGGTCAGCCGTACAATGAATAGGGGGCTGATAGATCTATAATGGCCGCACTCTCCGGGGAGCCTGCCGCTAGAAGACGCCACCGCCCCGCTCACACAGAGGCCTCCCGCTCCGTTCAGTTGTCTCCTCAGACGCGGCCCTGACAGAGGAAACGGTGCTAGAATACAGCGCCGCTTTGCGCATGCGCCCACCGAGCATGGGTGCAGGGCGTGACCCGCTCCGCCTCCTCCCCGCCATGGTGTGGTTGGCAGGGAAGAAGCCTGAACTCGGTTGTCTGACGCTTATTACGTCATGACGTGCCGGCGGCAATGCCGAAAATTTGAAAGAGCTTACATATGCAATGCATGTTCTGTTTACATTGGAAATTCCCAAAAAGGCACAAGAGAAATGGATTTACTAAAATTACAAAAAAAGAGGGCTATGGCCAAGGCTGTTTTGGCCATACCTTTCTTTTGGGTCACAGCCAGGTCTCTAGTCACTTTGTGCCTTAGCTGCATTAATGTGGAGTTCCGGCTGAAATATGACTTTTAAGATAAAAATACCCCTGGAATACTCATGCCCCGTGCAATGTAACTGTAGGGATATAGTGACTTCCTACATTCTTTTTGCTGTGCATTGTGATCTGTTAGTGTAGTGTCAGTCAGCTGAGCTGTGTGCTGGCTGTGCACTCTACAGTAGGGTGACCAGACGTCCCTGGTTTCAGGGGACAGTCCCCAGATTGAGGACACTGTCCCCAGACCAAATCTGTCCCCTGATTGGATTTGAACAGGGGCCCAAGCCATTTCAAAGACAGGCAAAAAAAAAAATCTGAATTAACCCCCCTACCCCCCCCCCCCCCCACTCTGCTGCTCCTACAAGCTTGGGGGGGGGGGTGTAATTCCCACTCGCATGTTCTTCTGCCTTGGCTCAAGTCCCAGCCAGCTGCCTGCCTGCCTATCTCCTTGCCTTCCCCAGCGGAGTAATCTTCCTCTGCTCAGTTCCACTCCCCACCCAGTAGTAGCCGGGGCCCGAAAAGAGGCTGTGAGGCGGGCAGTGGTGGTGACAGGCAGAGAAAGGCAGCTGAGCTCAGCTCACAGTGCCCAGCAGCAGCCACAGAGGGGAAGCAGATCCAATCGTGGGGCTGCCAGTGCCTTCAAGGCTTCAACACCGCTGTGCTTTGGGGATGTCTGTGAATAGGATACATTGCACTGTGTCTGTCATCTGGCATAATGGATGGTTTCCTAACTCACAGGCAGCAGGCATTTTATCATGGCTCTGGCTGGCATTGCTCTGCCACAGTGTGTCACATAACATGGCTGCTGGGACAGGGATCTGTGCCTTCCCTTAGTAAAAGCAACCTCCCCCACAGTGAGGAAACACTTGTTAGGCACACGTTTAACCCTTTGATTGCCCTAGATGTTAACCCCTTCCCAGCCAGTGTCATTAGTACAGCGACAGTGTATATTTTTAGCACTGATCACTTTATTAGTGTCACTGGTTCCCACAAAGTGTCACTTTGTGTCCGATTTGTCCTCCACAATATCGCAGTCCCGCTATAAGTCGCTGATTTCCGCCATTACTAGTAAAAATAAAATATGTCCCCGGATTTCATTTTAAAAATCTGGTCACCTTACTCTAACGGCCCGTACACATGGTGCAGCTTGTTGTACGATCATCCGACCGCTAGTACACACGATTACAACAGCCGACGCGTGACGGTCGTACAGCAGGAGTTAGATGAGCAGACTAGAAAATTTTTGTTTTACAACAAGGCATTGTACAACTGATGAATCGTGTGTACAGAGAAGTTGGGCCAACAAAGCTGTACGTGCAAAACACGCATGCTCAGAAGTCAGGAACGCCTGGAAGTGTCCGTTCGTGTAAGCCTACGCTCCTAATTCACAAATCACATTCACCTGAACTTCCTCTTTATATGCTCGTAACACGTCACCACTTTAGGCTTGTTGAAGCTTTATTGTACAATTACTTGACTCATGTCAGTACGCTAGAAACAACAGCCAACAGCCGATTTTGGGCAAAAGTTGAATGTGCGGTCGTACGACAGTCGCACTGTGTTTACAAGGCTTAAAGTGTTTGTAAAAAAATTGCTGCTCCTGTCTCTTTAATGTGCAATTAGCAGCATGGTGCTTTTGCTTTTTAATTTATCCCTCTGTATCCCCTAAAATATCTGTTTGATATTACCAGGTCATGACTC
>BLSH010190069.1:486542-499649 GCA_018402905.1 Glandirana rugosa
CTCCCCCCCCCCCCCCCCCCGAGTGCTGACTCCCCTTGTATAGTGCTTTTCCTGAGAGCCCCGTGGTCTACGCAGGCTATGTCACGCCCAGCTCTCCTATCTCCTGTGTGCCTGTCTTCATCTCCCCCCTCCCTCTTCATCTCGTAGCTTCTCCTCCCTGCTCTCATAATTAACTCTAAAAGCTCCTATTTCCTCTGTATTAGGAGAATAAGTTCCCTGTGTCAGTGTTATATCAGAAAAATTCTTATCTATATAGATAACACAGCACGGCTCTCTCTCTCTCTCCAACTGACGTCAGCAGCAGTGCTCAGCCCCTCCCTCAGGACTTCTGAGCTGAGAGAGTTATGGCTCGTACACACGGGACGACGATCGCGCGTACGACCGTGTTGAATCGTACGTTGACGGTCGTATGTAGCCTACTGACATGCACACGACGGTCGTACATACAACTTGCGGCCGGCCGAACGTGATGACGCGAACGAGCGTATAATGAGGAAGTAGCGTCACCTTTTGGGCTCCTTCATCTAATTTCATGTTAGTTGAAGTGGACTTGGCGCATGCGTGTTTAGCACAATACAACTTTGTTGAACACAGCTGCTCTACACACAATACAACGGTCGTATGCGAGCTTGTTGACACGACCAAGTTTTCTAGTCTGCACATACAACTCCCACGAACGACCGTCGTATGTTCAACTGTTGAAAGCACGGCCACAGACGATCGATTCTGCATACAACGGTCGTGAGTACGACGTGTTGAACACGATCGTCGTCCCGTGTGTACGAGGCTTAAAGCACAAAAACAACTGATCCTAGTAAGATGGTGTGTTATCTATACAGAGAAGTATATATATGTTTTAACACAGACACAGGGCAACGTCTTGTTATAATACAGAGCGGATGGGAGCTTTTAATACAAGGGGCTTAACAAACACTTTAACCACTTGACCACGGGGCACTTAAACCCCCTTCCTAACCAGACCAATTTTCAGCTCTCAGTGCTCTCACATTTTGAATGACAATTACTCAGTCATACTACACTGTACTCATATGACATTTTTGTCCCTTTTTTCACACAAATAGAGCTTTCTTTTGGTGGTATATAATCACCACTGTGTTTTTTTTTTTTTTGCGCTATAAATGGAAAAAGACTGAAAATTTTGTAAAAAAATGCATTTTTCTTTGTTTCTGTTATAACATTTTGCAAATTAGTAATTTTTTTTCAGAAATTTTGGCCAAAATTTATACTGCTACATATCTTTGGTACAAATAACCCAAAAAGTGTATATTATTTTGTCTTTGTGAAAGTTATAGAGATTACAATCTATGGTGCCAATCACTGAAAATTGATCACACCTGATGTACTGACGGCCTAACTCATTTCTTGGGACCCTGACATGCCAGGAAAGTACAAATACCCCCCAAATGAGTCAATATAGACATTCCAAATTATTTAGTAAGAGGCATGGTAAGTTTTTTGAAGTTGTAATTTTTTCCCACAATTCTTTGCAAAATGAAGATTTTTTTTTCTGTTTTTTTTTTCACAATATTGTCATATTAACAGATTATTTCTCACACCCAGCATATGCATACCACAAATTACAACCCAAAATACATTCTACTCCTCCTCCTGAGTATGAAGATACCACATGTGTAAGACAGCGTGGCCACAAACAGAGGCCCAACATGTAGGGAGCACCATCAGGCATTCTAGGGACATAAATTACCCATCTCATTTCCTGACTACCTCTTACAATTTTGAAGGCCCTGGAGCACCAGGACAATGGAAACGCCCAAAAAAATGACCCCATTTTGGTAAGTAAATACCCCAACGTATATTCTATAAGGCATGATGAGTCTTTTGAACATGTCATTTTTTCCACACGTTTTTGGAAAATGTGGAAAGAAAATGAAAATGCATTTTTTTTTACACAAAGTTGTCCATTTATACAATATTTCTAACATACAGCATGTACCTAGCAAAAATTACACCCCAAAATATATTCTGCTACTCGTCCTGAGTATGGCGATACCACACATGTGACACTTTTCCACAGCCTGGCCACATACAGAGGCCCAACGTGCAGGGAGCACCATCAGGCGTTCTAGGGGAATACATTTCAAATCTAATTTTACAACCTATTACACTATTGTGAGGCACTGTAATGGCACTGATGGGCATGGATGTGTCACGGATGAGAACTGATGTGGTATGGATGAGCAAGAATGAGGCATAAATGAGCACAGATGGGGGTGGATAAGCCCTGGATGGGGATGACTGAGCATGAATGGATGGCTGAGCATGGATGGGGATGGCTGAGCACGGATGCAAGGGTGAGCACGGATTAGGATTACCCCATCATCCCTTTAATCCAGGACACATACTAATTACACAGGTTCTGTGGCTGATTAAGATGGTAATTAAACTGACCTGGTGCCTTATCTGCATTAAATTAGCCTTAGAACCTGTGTAATTCATATGTGTCCTGGATTAAAGGGATGATGTGGCAACCCTAGCACAGATGGAAGGGTGAGCACGAATGCATGGGTGAGCATGCATGGATGGGTGAGCACAGATGGATGGCTGAGCCCGGATGCTTGGGTGAGCACGCATGCATGGGTGAGCATGGATGCATGGCTGAGAACGGATGCATGGGTGAGCACGAATGCATGGGTGAGCACAGATGGATGAGTGAGCATGGATGCATGGGTGAGCACAGATGGACGGCGGAGCATGGATGCATGGGCGAGCACGGATGGATGGGTGAGCACGGATGCATGGGTGTGCATGCATGCATGGGTGAGCACGGATGCATGGGCGAGCACAGATGAATGGCGGAGCATGGATGCATGGGTGAGCACGGATGCATGGGTGAACACGGATGCATGGATGAGCATGGATGAAGCTGGATGGGTGAGCACGGCTGGATAGGTGAGCACGGATTCATGGGTGAGCATGGGTGAACACGGATGCATGGGGGAGCACGGATGAGGCTGGATGGGTGAGCACGGCTGGATGGGTGAGCACGGATATATGGGTGAGCATGGCTGGATGGGTGAACATGGATGCATGGGTGAGCATGGCTGGATGGGTGAACACGGATGCATGGGTGAGCATGGATGGGTGAACACGGATGCATGGGTGACAGATGAGACTAGATGGGTGAGGCTGGATGGATGGTGTGTCACAGAATTGGCACATAGCAGTACTGTGGGCACTACAGATCCTGCCCACAGCACTGCTGCTTCTCTTCTCTCTCCCTCTCCTCTCACACTGCACCGCTCGGTGCATAGAGGGGAGAGACAAGCCGGATATCCGCCAGCTTATTCACATCTGGTTGCTCCGTCATTTGACGGTGCGATCACGTGGTAAACGGCCGATGCGAGCGGACATTTACCGTGATCCAAGAATTGTGGGAAAAAATTAGACCTTCAAAAAATTCACCATGCCTGTTACTAAATACCATGGAATGTCTACTTTCTAAAAATGGGTAATTTGGTGGGTATTTGTACTTTCCTGGCATGTCAGGGTCTCAAGAAATGAAATTGGCCATCAGTACATCAGGTGTGATCAATATTCAGTGATTGGCACCATAGCTTGTAGACTCTATAACCTTCACAAAGACCAAATAATATACAGGCGGTCCCCGGGTAGGGTTGCCACCTCATCCCTTTAAACCTGGACACATATGAATTACACAGGCTCTGGGGCTAATTAAATGCAGATAAGTCACCAAGTGAGTTTAATTACCACCTTAATCAGCCACAGAGCCTGTGTAATTCATATGTGTTCGGGTTTAAAGGGATGAGGTGGCAACTTTATCCCCGGGTTAGAAACAAGATAGGGTCTGCAGGTTTATTCTTAACCACTTGCCGACCGCCAACCGCAGGTTGACGGCGACAAGGTGGTTCGTTATCGCAAATCGCCGTCATACGACGGCGGCTGCGATAACGCGCTCACTGTGTTCGGGGAGGGCCAGGGAGCGGGTGCGGCGGCTTCGATTGCCGCCGGCTACCCGCGATGGCCCCCCCGGAGCGAGTGAGCGGAGGTCCGTGTATGTAAACACGGACCTCCGCTCTGTGTGAGGGGGAAGGGCTGTGATCACAGCCTTCCTTTACGTGAAGGCTGTGATAACTTCCCTTCCCCTGTTAGGGCATCCCCCATACAGTTAGAACACGCCCAGGGAACATAGTTAACCCTTAGCGCGCCCCCTGCAGGTTAACCCCTTCACTGCCAATGGCATTTACACAGTAATCAGTGCATTTTTATAGCACTGATCGCTGTATAAATGCCAATGGTCCCAAAAAAGTGTCAAAATGGTCCGACATGTCCGCTGAAATATCGCAGTACCGCAAAAAATCGCAGATCGCCGCCATTTTTAGTAAAAAATAAAAAAAAAATAAAAACCCCAAAAATGAATTCTCATCATCCGTAAACGCGGCCACTTTTGCGCAAACCAATCAATAAACGCCGATTGCGATTTTTTTTATCGCAAATATGAGGAAGAATATAAATCGGCCAAAAACGGTGAAAAAAAATGTTTTTTTATATTTTTTTTTTTGGATTTGTATTCTAGCAAAAAGTAAGAAATTTGGGTTTTTTTGCAAAATTGTCGCTCTTCTTTTGTTTATAGTGGCGATCAGAAATGACGCAGAGGTGATCAAATACCACCAAAAGAAAGCTCTATTTGTGGGAAAAAAAGGACGCAAATTTCGTTTGGGTACAACGTCGCACGACCGCGCAGTTTTCAGTTAAAGCGACGCAGCGCCGAATCGCAAAAAGGGCTCCGGTCCTAAAGCTGGAAATCCTTCCGGGGCTGAAGTGGTTATGTTGCATTTGTTTGTAAGTCGGAACATGTGCATTTTTAAGTGTAACTCCAGCCAAAAGAACTATAAGCTTTCTGGATAGCATAGGGAAGGGGTAACACCCCTGTAATGCTTGTTTTGCTGACTATGTTTCTGTCACCTCACTTCCTGTCCCAATGATAATCGGATTTAGAAAATTTTGGGTTGTTGTGGAAACAAGGATTGGTGATAAAGCATCAGTGGAGACACCTTTTTCCCATAATAACTCTTACAGGAGTGAATTTCCCTTCCTAGGGGGAGATTTCCTCTCACTTCATGTTGACTACCTCCATTTGTAATTAGGAGTTATTTGTAAGTCAGATGTTTGTAACTAGGGGATCGCCTGTACACTGATTAGTTTTTTTTACCAAAGATATGTAGCAGTATAAGGCCTCATACACACGGGCGTATATAAAAAAATAAACAAAACGTCGGGCCCGACGTCAAGGAAAAAAAGGCGACGTTTTTCGGCGTTATGTATTGACGTTTTTCAGCGTTAGTGAGCGTCGGCGTCAATAGGCGTCAATAGGCGTTTTTTAAAACAAAATCATCCCTCTGCTATTTTTCAACCTAAAAACGTCGGCGTCAAAAAACGCCGGAAAATGCCGGTATAATAATAGGTGGCATATGGTGGCATATGTTGGCGTTTCTTGGCATATTGTGGCGTCGGCGTCAAAAAACGTCAAAATGTTACAGCCTCAGAACGCGATGGTTCTACTTTCTGCTCACTAATGCCGACGCCACCTACAGCTCAGAAACGCCAAACGTTTTTATGGGGCCATTGACTAACATGGAGAGCTGCAAAAAACGCCAGAAAACGCCGGCGTCAAAAAACGTCCGTGTGTATGAGGCCTAAATGTTGGCCAAAATTTATGAAGAAAAATTACTAATTTGCAAAATTATATAACAAAAACAAAGAAAAATGCAATTTTTTACAAAATTTTCGGTCTTTTTTTAACCACTTGCCGACCGCCGGCTGTGGCTTGACGGTGGCAAAGTGGTTCGTTATCGCAAAACGCCGTCACATGACAGCGGCCGCGATAATGACTATTGTGAGCGCGCACGCCGCCGGAGGCACGCTCACTGTGTTCTGGGGGGGCCAGGGAGCGGGTAGGGCAGACTCGATCTCCACCGGCTACCCGCGATGGCCCCCCCGCAGTGAGAGAACGGTGGTCCGTGTATGTAAACACGGATCTCCGTTCTGACAGAGGGGGAAGGGATATGATCACAGGCTTCCTGTATATGGAAGCCGTGATCACTCCCCTCCCTCTGACAGCCCAGCTCCCATACAGTTAGAACACACTGAGGGAACACAGTTAACCCCTTAGAGTGCCCCCTCCAGGTTAACCCCTTCACTGCCAATGGCATTTACACAGTAATCAGTGCATTTTCATAGCACTGATCGCTGTATAAATGCCAATGGTCCCAAAAAAGTGTCAAAATGGTCCGACATGTCTGCTGCAATATCACAGTACCACTAAAAATCGCAGATAACTGCCATTACTAGTAAAATACTAAAAAAAATAAAAACCCCATTAATTAATTCTCATCATTCGTAAACGCGGAAACTTTTGCGCAAACCAATCAATAAACGCTGATTGCGATTTGTTTATCAAAAATATGAGGAAGAATATAAATCGACCAAAACCGATGAAAGAAAATGTTTTTTTTATATATTTTTTTGGATTTGTATTTTAGCGAAAAGTAAGAAATATTGTTTTTTTTGCAAAATTGTCCCTTTTTTTTTGTTTATAGCGGTGATCAGAAATGATACAGAGGTGATCAAATACCACCAAAAGAAAGCTCTATTTGTGGGGGAAAAAGGACGCAAATTTCGTTTGGGTACAATGTCGCACGACCGCGCAATTGTCAGTTAAAGCGACGCAGTGCTGAATCGCGAAAAGTGCTCTGCTCCTAAACTGGGAAATCCTTCCGGGGCTGAAGTGGTTAATTATAGCGCAAAAAAAGGGATTTTTTTCCTACTTACCGTAAAATCCCTTTCTCTGAGTTCATTGACGGATACAGCAGCTCATCTTGACTATTGGGTTATACTGCCACCTTCAGGAGTGGACTAGGCAGAACAACAATTTTAGCAACAGACACAGCCCCTCCCAGGGGGCAGTCCTTGCTGGTAGTAACCCTCCACCCTGCAACAGCTAGCTCAGTTCGTAACAAGCAGTACAAACTTAAAAAGGAGGGGTGGGTGCTGTATCCGTCAATGAACTCAGAGAAAGGGATTTTACGGTAAGTAGAAAAAAATTCAGTTTTCTCTTTCGTTCATTGACGGATACAGCAGCTCATCTTGACTATTGGGACGTCCCAAAGCAGTGTCAAAATGAGGGGTGGGTAAACGAAACAACAACAACTTCACCCAACAGAACCCTCTGTGAGTAACCAAAAAATACACCTCACACAGCCGCTTGCAAAACGTTGCAGCTAAAGGCTGCATCCGAAGATGCCAACACATCAACTTTATAAAACTTTGAAAAGGTGTGCACAGAAGACCAAGTAGCCGCCTTGCACACCTGAGACACAGACGCCTGTTGTCGGAAAGCCCAGGAAGTGCTAATCGCCCTGGTAGAGTGAGCCGTGACCAGGAAGGGAGGCTCTAGACCCCAAACAGCATACCCTCGGGTCACAGTTTGTCCAACGTGAGATAGTGGCCGATGAGGCCGCCAGTCCCTTGCGTGGACTATCCACCACTACAAACAGTGCATCCGACCTCCGGAAGGAGGCCGTGGCTGCCAGGTACACCCGCAGAGCCTGAACAACTTCCAGCGAGTGCAGAGCAATCTCCCTAGGATGTGATGGGCGCAGACAAATATGGAGGCCTACAGGATAGAGCCAACAAATTTTTAAATCCGCCAAGCGGATGTGATAGCCACCAGGAAAGCCACCTTGTTCGAGAGCAACTGCAGCGATATCTGCCAGATATTCTCAAACGGCGGCTTCTGAAGCACCGAGAGGACCAGATTAAGGTCCCATGGCGCCAAAGGCGACCATACTTGGGGAGCGGCATGTCGAAGCCCCTGCACAAAGGTGCGGATCAAGGAATGCGTTGCCAACAGGTGCTGAAAAAAGATTACCAGAGCAGAAATCTGACCCTTTATCGTGCTCAACGCCAGCTTCTGGTCGAGTCCCCTAGGCAGAAAAGCCAGGACCTTGGATACCAAAAAGGAGCGAGGATTCCATCCCCCATTCTCGCACCAGGAGATGTACGCCTTCCAGGTGCGGTGGTATATCTTCCGGGAAGTGGTCTTCTCTCGTCCTGCTCACAAAGGCGACCGTACTTGGGGAGCGACATGTCGAACCCTCTGCACGAAGGTACGGATCAAGGAATGCGCTGCCAACGGGTGCTGAAAAAAGATTGCCAGAACAGAAATCTGACCCTTTATTATGCTCGACGCCAGCTTCTGGTCGAGTCCCCTATGTAGAAAAGCCAGGACCTTGGATACCAAAAAGGAGCGAGGATTCCATCCCCCATTCTCGCACCAGGAGTAAGCCTTCCAGGTGCGGTGGTATATCTTCCGGCAAGTGGCCTTACGTGCTTTGAGCATGGTAGGGAGCATGGAGTCCAAAACACCCTGATCCTTCAGCACCTGGCATTCGTTAGCCAGGCCATTAAAGCCAGAGAGGGTAAAGCAGGATGCAAGATGAGCTCCTGAGACAGTAGATCCTCGCAAAGCGGGAGTCGCCAGGGAACGTCCACCACCATCCGTACCACGTCGGCGTACCAAGGGCATCCTGGCCAGTCTGGAGCCAGGAGAATGGCCGGGATTCCCTCTGCCTCTATTCTGCGCAACAGACGCGGAAGCAGCTTGAGAGGGGGAAAGGCATAGATCAGCCGATACCGAACCCATGGTGCCACCAGAGCATCCGCCGTGTCCTCCAAGGTATCTCTCGTCCTGCTCACGAAGGTCTGCACCTTCCGTTTGAGACGTGACGCTAGCAGGTCCATATCTGCTATGCCCCACCGCAGACAAATCTGATGGAACACGTCTGGGTGCAGGGACCACTCTCCTTGATCCAGCACCTGTCGACTGAGGTAGTCCGTCTGACAGTTTTCTACACCTGGAATGTGAATGGCGGAGATCGCCGGCACCTGGAGTTCGGCCCACCTCAGAATATGAGCCACTTCCACGGCCGCAGCCGAGCTTCTTGTTCCGCCCTGGTGATTCACATATGCCACTGCCGTGGCAGTGTCTGACTGGATCCTGACCGGGCAACCATGCAGCCTCCTCGTCCACTGGGAGAGGCAGCACCTGATGGCATGAAGTTCCAGGACATTGATTGGGAGACGCGACTACACCGGGGACCAGCGGCCCTGGGCCGACAGCAACCCCAGGACTCCCCCCCAGCCGGTCAGGCTGGCATCTGTCATAACCACCGTCCAATGAAGGGGGAGGAACGACTTCTCCAGTCGAAGAGCCGGGGCCCGTAACCACCAGAGCAGAAAAGTCCTGGTCTGGCGGTCCACTCAGATCAACCGATCCAGGGACTTGTCCTACTTTGAAAGAATCTCCCGCTGCAGAGCACGGGTGTGACACAGGGCGTACGGAACCGCCTCAAAGGTGGATACCATGAGACCCAGGACCCGCATGCAAAAGTGTAGGGATGACCATTTCTGGGACAGCAAGGAATGAACCGCCGACTGAAGCGTCTGCAGCTCTCTCTCTCTGGTTGTGTGGGTACAGTGTGGCTCTCTCTCTGGTGGTGCTGGGCAGCAGCTTGGCTCTCTCTCTGGTGGTGTGGGTACAGCAAGGCTCTCTGGTGCTGTGCGTACAGCGTGGCTCTCTGGTGGTGTGCGCACAGCGTGGCTCTCTGGTGGTGTGCGCACAGCGTAGCTCTCTCTGGTGGTGTGGGTACAGTGTGGCTCGCTCTGATGGTGTGTGTACAGCGTGGCTCTCTGGTGATGTGCGTACAGCGTGGCTCTCTCGTGGTGTGCGTACACGTGGCTCTCTGATGGGGTGTGTACAGCGTGGCTCTCTCTCTGGTGGTGTACGTACAGCATGGCTCTCTCTCTGGTGGTGTGTGCACAGCATGGTTCTCTCTCCGGTGGTATGCGTACAGCATGGCTCTCTCTCTGGTGGTGTGCGTACAGCATGGCTTTCTGGTGGTGTGTGTTCAGCGTGGCTCTCTCTGGTGGTGTGCGCACAGACTGGCTCTCTCTGGTGGTGTAAGGTCAGCATGGCTCTCTCTCTCTGGTGGTGTGCGTACAGCGTGGCTTTCTGGTGGTGTGCGTACAGTGTGGCTCTCTCTATGGTGGTGTGCGCACAGCGTGGCTCTCTCTCTCTGGTGGTGTGCATACAGTGTGGCTCTCTCTCTTGTTGTTTGTGTACAGCGTGGTTCTCTCTGGTGGTGTAATTTCAGTGTGGCTCTCTCTAGTGGTGTGAGCACAGCGTGGCTCTCTCTCTGGTGGTGTAAGTTCAGCATGGCTCTCTGGTGGTGTGTGTACAGCATGGTTCACTCTCCGGTGGTATGCGTACAGCATTGCTTTCTGGTGGTGTGTGTTCAGCGTGGCTCTCTCTGGTGGTGTGCGCACAGCCTGGCTCTCTCTGGTGGTGTAAGGTCAGCATGGCTCTCTCTCTCTGGTGGTGTGCGTACAGCGTGGCTTTCTGGTGGTGTGCGTACAGTGTGGCTCTCTCTATGGTGGTGTGCGCACAGCGTGGCTCTCTCTCTCTGGTGGTGTGCATACAGTGTGGCTCTCTCTCTTGTTGTTTGTGTACAGCGTGGTTCTCTCTGGTGGTGTAATTTCAGTGTGGCTCTCTCTAGTGGTGTGAGCACAGCGTGGCTCTCTCTCTGGTGGTGTAAGTTCAGCATGGCTCTCTGGTGGTGTGTGTACAGCATGGTTCACTCTCCGGTGGTATGCGTACAGCATTGCTTTCTGGTGGTGTGTGTTCAGCGTGGCTCTCTCTGGTGGTGTGCGCACAGCCTGGCTCTCTCTGGTGGTGTAAGGTCAGCATGGCTCTCTCTCTCTGGTGGTGTGCGTACAGCGTGGCTTTCTGGTGGTGTGCGTACAGTGTGGCTCTCTCTATGGTGGTGTGCGCACAGCATGGCTCTCTCTCTGGTGGTGTGCATACAGTGTGGCTCTCTCTCTTGTGGTTTGCGTACAGCGTGGTTCTCTCTGGTGGTGTAATTTCAGTGTGGCTCTCTCTAGTGGTGTGAGCACAGCGTGGCTCTCTCTCTGATGGTGTAAGTTCAGCATGGCTCTCTGGTGGTGTGTGTACAGCGTGGTTCTCTCTGGAGGTGTACTTTCAGCGTGGCTCTCTCTGGTGGTGTGCGCACATCGTGGCTCTCCCTCTGGTGGTGTAAGTTCAGCATGGCTCTCTGGTGGTGTGCGTATAGCGTTGTTCTCTCTCTCTGGTGGTGTAAGTTCAGCATGGCTCTCTCTCTGGTGGTGTGCATACAGCGTGGCTCTCTCTCTGGTGGTGTAAGTTCAGCGTGGCACTCTCTCTGGTGGTGTAAGTTCAGCGTGGCTCTCTCTCTGGTGGTGTAAGTTCAGCGTGGCTCTCTCTCTGGTGGTGTAAATTCAACGTGGCGCTCTCTCTGGTGGTGTAAGTTCAGCGTGGCGCTCTCTCTGGTGGTGTAAGTTCAGTGTGGCGCTCTCTCTGGCAGTGTAAGTTCAGCGTGGCTCTATCCCTGGCTTCTCCTAGCACAGTCCTCTCTTTTTCTTGTTTCCTGTAGCGCTTACTCCCTCAGCTTTTTCCCAAGATCTCCTCCACCCCCCCCAGCAGAGTGCATGCTGGGGGCTGTAGCCTGCTCCTGTGGACAAAACAGGGGCTGCCAATCTTCTGGGACTACATGTCCCATGATGCTCTGCTAGACCCTAGTCTCTTCTGATTGGCTCCACTGTGGCCAATGGGGAAGGAAACAGACCAGCAGCACCGAACCAGATGAGTGTATGTGTATGTATATATAATCTGTGTCTAGCAGCACCATCCATCCCCCGTTATCAGACCCGCACTGGGCGCTGGACACAAACACTCCCACCTGTTGTCACTCCAGCTCTGTGCAGCTTAGGTGTAACTGGGTGGCAGAGCTTAGGTGCCATACCCGCTCCCCCCCTGTCATCACACAGCAGCTCAGCTCGGCCTCAGGAGGACACTCTTATCGCAATTCGCCGCCCGACTGCCCGTTACCGCACCAGCTCAGGACCAGGGCAGCTCAGCCTCAGGTACAACAGCAGCTGGAGGGGGGGGGGTATTGTGGTTCTAGATAAGATTGATTATATTGCTGAAATAAATAACATATTGAATGATCAGGACACCCGTGTACCCCTTAGAAAGGACCCTGTTCGGGCTTACAAAAGTGAGTTGGAGAAAGTGGTGAATCGTGGATACGCTTTAGGAGTGATAAACAAAAAACGCTTATATTGTATTATTTGCCAAAAATACACAAAAATCTGACTTGCCCCCCGGAAAGGCCCATAGTGAGTGGTATAGATTCCATCACTCCCCGGGTGGACGAGTATATAGATAACTTTCTTCAACCATTAGTTAAAAAACAAAATTTGTGTCCTTTTTTTCCCACAAATAGAGTTTTCTTTTGGTGGTATTTGTTCACTACTGCTCTATTTATTTTTTGCCATATAAACAAAAAAAGAACGAAAATTTTGAAAAAAAAAATGATATTTTCAATTTTATGTTATTAGAAAAATACAATAAACTAAATTCTAGTCATAAATTTTTGCCAAAATGCATTCAGCCACATGTCTCGGGTAAAAAAAAAAGTGTTTATATATTTATTGGTTTGGGCAAGTTACAGCGTCTACAAACTAGGGTACATTTTCTGGAATTTCCGCAGCTTTTATTTTATGACTGCCTATCTAATTTCCTGAGGTGCTATAATAGGGGGGCAATACAACCCCCCCCCCTTCCTAATGACCACATTTTGGAAATTAGACACCCCAAGGAATTTGATGAGAGGCATGTTGAGTCTATGGAATATTTTATTTTTTTAAGTGATTGAAAAATGACAAAAAAACAAAATTACACAAAGTTGTTACTGAAATGATAAGTTGCTCACACATGCCATGGGTATATGTGGAATTACACCCCAAAATACATTCTGCTGCTTCTCCTGAGTACGGGGATACCCCATGTGTGAGACTTTTTGGGAGCCTAGCCACATACAGAACCCCAAAATCCAATCAGCGCCTTCAGGCTTTCTAAGTGCGTAAAAAGGTGATTTTACTTCTCACAGCCATCACAGTTTCGGAGGCCATGAAATGCCCAGATAGCACAACCCCCCCCCCCCCCCCCCC
>BLSH010190069.1:499659-524939 GCA_018402905.1 Glandirana rugosa
CACAACCCCCCCCCCCCCCCCCCAATGACCCCATTTTGGAAAGTAGACACTCCAAGCTATGTGCTAAGAAGCATTTGAGTATTTTGCAGATCTCACATTTTGTCAGTTTTGAAATTTGAAAAAAGTTAAAAAAAAATTTCCAAAACAAATGAGAGCTGCAAAATACTCACCATGCCTCTTGGCAAGTACCTTGGGGTGTCTACTTTCCAAAATGGGGTCATTTGTGGGAGTTTTGTGCTACCTCGACATTTCAGGGCCAAAAACATGATGGGTACTGAGGAGTAAAATCACCATTTTATGCCCTTAGAAAGCCTGAAGGCGGTGATTGGTTTTCGGGGTTCTGAACGGGTTTTTTATGCTATCTGGGCATTTCATGGCCTCCGAAACCTGGATAGATAGTGAGGTGTGAAGGCATAAATTTTCGCCCTTAAAAATCCTGAAGGCAGTGATTGGTTTTCGGGGTACTGTACGCAGATAGGCTCCCAAAAAGTCTCACACATGTGGGGTATCCCCATACTCAGGAGAAGCAGCAGAATGTATTTTGGGGTGTAATTCCACACATACCCATGGCATGTGTGAGCAATATATCATTTCAGTGACAACTTTGTGTAATTTTTTTTTTGTCATTTTTCAATCACTTATGACAAATAAATAAAATATTCCATGGACTTAACATGCCTCTCAGAAAATAGCTTGGGGTGTCTACTTTCCAAAATGAGGTAATTTGGGGGGGGGGGGGTTGAACTGTCCTGGCATTTTATGCCCAACATCACCCACTCTTCTAACCACTTGAAGTCTTTTCTGACACTTTTTGTTTACATGCAAAAATACATTTTTTTTGCTAGAAAATTACTTTGAACCCCCAAACATTATATATTTTTTTAAAGCAGAGGCCCTACAGATTAAAATAGTGGGTGTTACAATTTTTTTTTTCACAAAGTATTTGCGCAGCGATTTTTCAAACGCAATTTTTTGGGAAAAAAACACTTTTTTTAAATTTTAATGCACGAAAACATACTATTTTGCCCAAATGTTTGGTGAAATATAAAGGTTGATCTCATGCCGAGTGCATAGACACCAAACATGACATGCTTTAAAAATGACGCACACCCGCAAAGCGGCGACAAACTATATATATTGCCTCAGGTATCAAAATAATCCAGTTAAACTGAATATAGCAGCGCTAAACCATCACTTTAAATGATGCCGGTATGAAAGTCAAAAATAAAACAACAATTAAAAGTCCACAGTGATTGATAAATTCTTGAGCTTGTATATCTGTGTGATCTTCAGAGCTGTGTCCAGAGAGACCATAGAGACACAACCACCACACCACGTGAGGAATAGGGCTTACCCCCTATGTGGATGGACTCACATCATTTAAAGTGATGGTTTAGCGCTGCTATATTCAGTTTACATGGATTATTTTGATACCTGAGGCGATATGTATGTTTATTAATAGCAGCAGCTGAGGCTGTTACATCCATTCCTAAATTGGGAGTGGTGTTTTTTATGACTGACATCTGTTTAGCACTGAGGGTCGGCCCTTAGGGTGCGCTTTAATTTGGTTGTTGTCAGTTTGACAAACTATATATATATTTTTAAAAACCTTTACAGGTTACCACTTTATATCTGCAGAGGAGGTCTACTGCTAGAATTACTGCCCTCGATCTGACATTTGCGGTGATACCTCACATGCATGGTGAAATTGTTGTTTCCTTACCACACGAGACTCCACCTTTGCGCGCATGCACGGAGGGGCATGGGTGCATTTTTTTATTTTTTAAATTATTTTATTTTTACACTGTCCCTTTCATCTTTTTTTATCATTTTTATTTTTATCATATTCCCTATGATAAAAATAGGTATTGTCGCATATTTTTTTTTTAAATTTGGGGTCTACTAGACTCTAGATCTTTCCCCAGCCCTTAAAGCATCTGACCACACCAAAATCGGTGTGATAAGATGCTTCCCCAATTTCCCAATGGCGCTGCTTATATCCGGCGAAACCGAAGTCAAAAAATGCTCATAGCCTCCGGTTTCTTAGGCCATAGAGACGATTGGAGCCATTCTAGTCTTCAATCAGCGCTATGGTCAGCTGGTGGAACCACCAGCTGCATTCTCGCATTCCCACAGGGACAGGAGAGCCTGAGAATACCAGCAACATACTAGTATGTCGCTGGACATCACCGCCAACAGCGCTGGATTCGCTGCTTTATGAATGGTGGGAGCAACCGCTTTTGCTATCACCATTAATAAATCAGCGCTGCAGCTGAATGGCGTACCTGAAAAAGAATAAATAAATTAATAAAACACAGTAACATAAAAAAATTACATACCTGCTAAAAAGAAAAAATTATAAAACACATTAACAATAAAACATTACAGGTAAGCAGTAACATAAAAAAACATACCTGCAAAGAAAACATGATAAAAACAGTATCAAACAGGTATGCATAAAAAATATTAACAATAGAGAGAGATTAGAGAGAAAACAAGAGAGAGAGAGAAAAAAAAAGAAACATACAACTGTTTTTGTTTTTTTTTTATTCATATTTATTTTGTTTTTTTTTTATTTTTTATTTTTTTTGTTGTTTTAAAATATTATTATTATTATTTTTTTGGTACGCCTTTTTTTTTGTAACTAAAAACTGACTGGTTCCAGATTTGGGTCTCTCAAAATGCACTGGCATCTTTGAAGACCCTATGTAAGTGTGCCTATCACTGTGTCTGCTGTACCCTACGCTAATAATTCACTAATGTGTGGTAGCGTTCAAAACAGTCATCGATGCAGAGACCGGGCTGGTCAGGACAGGTGGGGCCATAAGTGCGGGTGTCACGCCTGTATCCGCGTCGTCTGCAGACATGACATCTCTTTTGGGGTGTTCTGCGGCCTGGGGTACCACGGAGGACTCGTGGAAAGTGCCTCCCATGCAGCCGGGTAACTGTATTCACATTGTGAAGTGGGGTTGCAGCACCAGCTGGAAACAGAAGGGCTGTGACGATCTCTTCCATGAATTTGAGGAAGGATCCCGTCCATCCTGACGCTCTGTATAAGACATGAGCGTTCAGCAAAGCCAATTGAAAAAGGTATATAGACAGCGTCTAGCTTTACGGGTAATTGGGTACGGCGCCAATAACTGGTTGTTAAGGTCCACCCCTCCCATATTTAGGTTATAATTGTGGACACAGAGGGGTTTCTCCAAAACACCAGTCGCCGTAGGAATTTGCACTGTCGTATCTGCATGAAGGGAGGTCAGAAAGAAAACATTCCGATTGTCCCTCCACTTCATTGCAGGCAAATCATTACACTTCAAGCAGTCTCTCTCCCCCAGTCTAAGACAGGAATATACAAGCCTTTGGGGGAAGCCCCGAGGATTAGGTCGCACGGTGCCACATGCGCCAATTTGATGATCAAACAAGTGACTAAAAAGTTGCACGCTCGTGTAATAATTGTCCACGTACAAGTGGTACCCCTTTCCGAATAAGGGTGACACTAAGCTCCACACAATCTTGCCAGCGCTTCCTATGTAGTCTGGGCATCCTTCCGGCTCTACCTGAATATCTTTGCCTTCATAAACCATGAAACTATGTGTATAGCCTGTGGCCCTGTCACAGAGCTTATACAGTTTGACCCCATATCTGGCACGCTTGCTGGGGACGTACTGCTTGAAAGCAAGACGGCCAGAAAATGTAACCAGGGACTCGTCGACGCACACAACTTGGTTGGGAATAAAAAGTGCAGTGAACTTGGTGTTGAAGTGGTTTATGAGGGGCCAAATTTTGTAGAGCCGGTAAAATTCAGGGTCACCCCTTGGACGACTGAGTTCATTGTCACTTTAGTGCATTAACCGCAAAATCTGCTCGTATCGTGTCCTGACCATGGAAGCAAAGAACACGGGCATATGGTGAATTGGGTCAGTGGACCAATATGACCGCAATTCCATTTTTTTTGTTATGCCCATGAGGAAGGAAAGGCCCAGAAAAGTCTTAAATTCTGGAACCGTGATTGGTTTTCAGTCTCTGGCAAGTGTCAAATGGGGATTAGTGGCGATGAATTGATCAGCATATAAATTGCTTTGGTCCACTATAGATCTATAGAGATCTTCCGTGAAATACAGCGAATAAAAATCGATGGCCGTAAAATCAGCTGTATTCACCGTGATTCTGGGTTGGCCAGTGAATGGGGGAAGTACGGGCGCTGAATCAGTTGCCAATCAGGGTTAGCAAATTCAGCAGGAAGGGCACTATGGGTTCTGCGGGCCTGTGTTCGTCTTCTTTGTGGCTGCCTGAGATTACTCGTGCTAACCACACCAGCTTGAACTGCACTTATGGGACTTGCCACGTCACCACATGATACTGCAGTGCTGGTTCGTCTACGACCAGGGGGTACTAGGCCACTGATGCTTGTCAGTTCACCAGAAGGAGTAGCGGCGCTAGTACTGACTCTCTGCTCCATACGAGAGCCCTGTGGTTCATGCACCTCAGCGACAGCAGAACGGGATCGGGTACGCCTGACCCAAGCAGGGACCACAACTTCGTCGTCAGAGCTATCTGTCAGGGTGCCGCTGCTGTCTACAGGTTCATATGCTGAGCCTGAATCTGACAGTGGAGCTTCCCAATCGCTCTCGTCTGTCAAACTCAGCATAGTGTAGGGCTCTTCGCTAGTGTACGTGCGACTGGACATTTTGGAATTTCTGGATTTGATACGTACACTAGCGTGACTCGCAGGCAAAAAGGCGCACCTGGTTGTCAGAGCCTGATTCAAACGCTACCAAATTCACTGTCAGATTTCGCAGGGATCGGGCGTGATCTCTGTGAATGCTGCAGATATGTGTGCTGTGTTTGGTAAGTGTCAGTGATCTATTGATCCTGCACTTGGGTGGGCTGGGCTTGGCGGAGGGGCTAAACGCAGGTGCTAGCAGGTATCTGGGCTGATCCCGCTAACGCTTCCTTTTTATAACACTAATATATACAGTATCTGATCAGATGCTACAATAGTATCTAACACCTATCTAATGTGTGTGTATGCGTGTCAGAGTATCTACAGTCAGGTCCATAAATATTGGGACATCGACACAATTCTAATCTTTTTGGCTCTATACACCACCACAATGGATTTGAAATGAAACGAACAAGATGCTGAAGACAGTTGCAGTAGAGGCCTGGCAGTGCATCACCAGGGATGAAACCCAGCGTCTGGTGATGTCTATGCGTTCCAGACTTCAGGCTGTAATTGACTGAAAAGAATTTGCAACCAAGTATTAAAAAGTGAAAGTTTGATTTATGATTGTTAATCTGTCCCATTACTTTTGGTCCCTTAAAAAGTGGGAGGCACATATACAAACTGTTGTAATTCCTACACCGTTCACCTGATTTGGATGTAAATACCCTCAAATTAAAGCTGAAAGTCTGCAGTTAAAGCACATCTTGTTCGTTTCATTTCAAATCCATTGTGGTGGTGTATAGAGCCAAAAAGATTAGAATAGTGTTGATGTCCCAATATTTATGGACCTGACTGTAACTAACTGGCCCTGCCTGGGGTTTATGCTGAACCTAACGCACACTAAAACCTAACTGGGGTCACTGCCGGGTGATCGGGGGTTAAAACCTATAAAAGGTATATAAAATAATATACGGCGGATAATCTGATTGGGGAAAAACCCTATCTAGCTAGCTAGCGTCACCCGTGACACTTATACAGTGATCACAGGTGACAAGGGCAATCAAGGGGTTAAAAACTTTATTGGGGGGCAAAGGGGGTTATTTACACCTACCTAGGCCTAATACTACCTACCCTAACACTGATTTAGTGTCACAAGGGTCACAAGTACAGCGATCGGTAAAAATCAGATCACTGCATTATATGACACTGTGACAGGGGGTGACAGCAATGAAGGGGTTAACTGCGGGGGCGATCAGGGGGTGATCAAGGGTTAAAAGTGTGCCTAACGTGTACTGGTGTCAGTGTAGTGTTGTGCAACTCACTTTTAGAAACTCTCTCTTCCTCGCCGAAACCGAAAAGGGCTTCAGGGGGGAAGATGAGCTCACTTCCTCTGCCTCTGTTTACATTACAGAGGCAGAGGTGCACTACAATTGGCCAGGACCGATCAGAAGGCCCAGTAGCTTGATCGGTCATCTATTGAATCCGATCGTAGTGCCCTTGACGGTGTTCGCGATAACGAACCACCTTGCCACCGCCACGCTGTGGCGGGCGGTCAGCAAGTGGTTAAGGACACCAAAGCAGCCATAAATTTGGTGGGATCTAGTGAGTTTCATGAGAGATGGTGGTTGGTGACGGCGGATGTTTCAGATGGGAATCTCGTCTGTCACTTATTACTTAGAAAAGGATTCCAATTTAGGAATTAAACAAAGAGTTTGTGCTTGATTTGTTGAAATACGCGGCCTCCCACAATTATTTTTGGTGGGGGGCAGCTATTTCCTTCAAAATAGAGGTGTGGCCATGGGGGCCAAGCATGCCCCCAGTATAGCTAACCTCTTTATGGCCAAGTGGGAGAAGGATGTCATCTATGCCCAGAGGGACACACGATTGGCCCTTTGGGCTAGGTACATTGATGATATCCTTCTCCTGTGGAGTTGCGACTTGACATCCTTGGAGGAATTCATGGGTAACCTCAATCAGAATGATAGAAGCATTGTTTTAAATTATGAAAGTAGTCAAAAGAACATTAACTTCTTGGATTTGAACATAACCAATGAGGGAGGGAAATTAATCACCTCCACTCACTTCAAACCCAGCAGACCGGAACTCATATATCCCAAGGAGCAGCTGTCATCATGCTCCTTGGTTGGATGGAGTTCCGAAAAGTCAGTATCTTCGAATAAGAAGAAACTGTATGCCTATAACAATGTTGACGAACAAACGAAGGTTATAACAGAAAGATTTTTGGAAAAGGGTTATGGACCTGGAGACACTACAGACTACTTTAGAACAAGTGAGAACATTAAAAAGAACTGATCTGTTACAGGAGAAAGTTGAGGTTTTACAAAGAAAAGAGGATAATTTTAATCTAGCATTTATCACCAATTTTTCAATCCAGCACAACACTGTGAAACGTATCATACACCAACATTGGCACTTTTTACAGAGTGGCCAAGTACTTTCTCCTGTAATCCCCCCCAAGCCCAAAATAGTTTTTAGAGGGGTACCCTCTTTGAAGGATAAAATTGTCCATAATGTTATAGACCCCCCTACTAGGATTCCGACCCCTTTCACAATCTCACAGGCTACTATAGATGTGGCAGGTGTCAAGTTCGCGATCTGAATTGTCATAAAAGTCGCAAACTATCTGAATTCCACTCTACAGTTACGTCAAAAAAATATCTCATCACTTCTCTGATCACGTGTAGGACAACCCACGTAGTGTATTTGCTACAATGTAAATGTGGCCTACAGTACGTTGGGCGGACCACACGTACATTACAGTTTCGGCTCAAGGAAGACATAGCGAATATACGTAAGGGGTACAAGTTTCATAGTGTCTCTAAACACTATGACTTGGGTTCCTACAGGAACCCTCTTTATGGGAATAGTTTCTTACATCCCTCACTGGAGGGGGAGCCTGAGGGTACGAGAATTGTCTAAACTCAAAACCAAGTGGATCTTTATTTTAAAATGCTATACCCCATGGGGACTGAAAACCGATTGGGATTTCAATAGTTTTTTAGATAATTCCTAAGACCTGTCTTTTTATTGTATTGTTTTTGTTTTGACTCATTTTTTGCTTTTTTCGCCTATAATATTTGAAATTTTTTTGTAATTTTTGCACTCTCCCATGGTTATATATGTTTTTATATATTTTTTATATATTGTACTGTACCTTTATCAATATTAGCTGCAATCCGGCCCACTATTTAAATTTTTTTCTCCCTTACATTTAATTCGGTAGTTTATTGGGACACACTTCCAGTTTCAAACACTTATTTGTAATGGGGACAAACATATTGGGAGTGTGTGAAAAAACTCCTCTGCCCCTTGCCATGTAAGTGATACGCCTGTGAGCTCAGAAGCCGTCTGATCAGTAGCCTATGTTAGGAGAAAATCCTGCACTTCCTGGACTTTCTAGCGCTATTTGCGCGTTCACACGCTCCCGGACGAGTTCACGTGCGTGCACACGTGACGGAAACACCGCAAAACGCCTCTATTTCAACTGTGCACGCCCTGCAGCAAGTGCTGTCTACAGCGTCTAGTGCGTGTTTCCTGAGCTATCTGTACCTGATTACCTGTTCCTGTGACCTGGCCTGCCTGACCTTGTTGATTTCCGCCTGCACCGACCCACGGCTTGCCTACGACCACTCTCCTGCCTGATCCTCTGATACCTTTGCTGCCTGCCTGTTGACGACCCTGCTTGGACCCGAATACCCACCTGCCTGCTCCTCTTGCACCGCACAGCCAGCCTGGTTCACAACCTAGCCTGTACGACCACGCTACTAGTGCACGAGTGCACCAACGGACTTCCTATCTAGTCCGACCCTCGTGCCATCCTGCACTCCCGAGCCACCTGTCTACTCTACCAGGGGTTCCCGAGTCAGGGTCATAAGGGAGGTTGTCCGCTGCATAAGCCAGACTCTTCCACCAGGTACATGACAGCCTCTTATGATGAGCTAGCACTGGGCTGTTTATGGGGCTAGACCACCTCCCTCTTTCTGGGTTACCAGAACGAGGCTTTGTTTGGTGGCTCTCCAATTGGTGGCAGCATTCACAGAAAGGCTGGGTATAGTTAACAGGAAGTGGAGGAAAAGAGTGGAGCCGGCTTCCAGCAGTCTTGTATATAATGGCGGTGACGGGAATGCAAGCCCATGCCCTGGGAACAAGTCTAGTAGGAAGAAACCGGTCGGGCAACGGCTGCACTCCGGTGCTGCTTTCATCAGGTAACCTCTATACTCCGTTGGAGATTGATTTTTTACATGCTGTGACTCATTTGGCATGATGTAAGGGCAACTTTTAAATAAACTGTATCACTGTTACGCTATGTCCATTCCCTTTGTTTCTGGGTTTTTGTCGCACGCTCTCTGATGAGGGGTATGTATGCTCAATGAAACTCTGACGGAATATACGGATGATTTACAGGTTTTGAGCACCCGTAATAGGCGTGTCAATTTCTAAGGGTAAGCGTACATCTTGTCCGGTGGCGGTGATTGCGTTACACATGGGTTACTGCATGCCCATGATGATAGCCATATGAGGACTTTGAATGTGGTTGCTAATTTATCACCTATATTTGATTAACTTTATTTTTTAGAAATGGACTTTTTTTTTAATGCATCTTGAATCACAATCTACTTTTTATCATGTATGATAATTTTGCATATGTATATGACACGTTTATACTTTGCTTGATTAGCGCGACACTATTTACTAGAATCATTTCACCTATTGTGCATATCTCACATTAAGTGTTACTAAAGGATTTTATTGATTTCATTACTAGCACAGTGTATATTTTCATTATTCATTAGGCCTCATTTACACTGCTGCTGGTAAACGGACGTTTAGAGGCATTTGGGCGTTTTTTCATCTGCCCCTGAACTTACCTCTATGTTACTTATCATTACATATACATAGGGTTGTTTAAGGTCGTTTCCAGGCAGTTGTGTTTAAAGGCTTTTTTTTGGAATGCAAAAAAAGATGCCAGTTCAGAGGCATTTGAAAAGCCAAACAGCTTGTAAACGCCACTAAATGCGCCTAAACGTGGTAACTCGTGTCTAGGACTGTTTTGTTTACAGCCGTTTCCACTTAAAAAGAAAAAAAAATTCAAAACGCTCCTAGACGCAAACGTGGCTAAACACGGCATGCAAAATGCGGCAAGACGGTCGTTTTAGACGCCGGCTTCTAGCTGTCAAAAAAATAGTTTAAAGGAGGTTAAAACAGCGTCCCAAGGAGGTTGAAACAGCATCCCGTGTAAATGGAGCCAAAGGTGTCCTTTTCACCACTGATCACAGTTCATTTTTTAATTTATGAAGCAGAGATAATTGGGAGAGAACATGTTCTCCGCCGATTATCTCCACACACAGAGAGGCTGTCATTCACTGACACAGAAACGGACAATTTAAGTTGTGATCTCCGCACTTCACTGGTGATCTGGGTCAGAATTCACCCTCCCCGATTCAGCAGCTCTGAGGTGGTGAATTGGGGGGTGAAGAGAGAATCCCGGGGAAGGAGGAAGATTATAGTCTTCCTCCTGCCTCGTTCAGACGCCCCAACACATTAGCCATGTCCCCTTGCCCTGTATATGTGTATAAACATGTATATGATGTATGTGTATATATATACGTGTATATACATGTATGTATAATGTGTGTGTGTGTTATATATACATATATAGTGTAGGGGGGCTAATAATTTTATTAACTATTTGGGCGGTCTCCTCCGAGAATGTCCGTTACTGAGCGGTGATAATTTATCACTGCTTAATAAACTGACATCTCAGTGTTTCTGTGAATTTCTGGTGTTGTAATTTCATTATGTCTCATGAGATTCCAGTATCAGGGGGTATTCTCCACAGTTTGAAGCATTTGTAGATCACTTCACTTCACAAACTGTGAAGTGATCTACACCGCTTAAAGAGGGAGTAAACCCAGATTGGGTTTACTTCCTCTGTATTCCCCTGTAAAGTAGAAGCATAATGGGCTACTATGCATCCCATAGTAGCCTATTATGTGCCACTTACCTTGAAACGAAGCCTGCGGCGTCCAGCAATGTCACCTGTGCAGGCAGCGTCCATCTTCTGCCCCTCTTCCTTCTGGAGCCGCGACTCCAGCTCTGTGACACGTGACGTTACTCCCGGCATGCGCGCTGGAGCGGCCAGTCACGGCACAGGGTCAGTGGGGAAATGGCACGGAGGCCGCTACTTCACTGCGCATGTGCCAACATGCAAAATGCAAAACACTGCACATGCAAAACACTGCATATCTCCTGAACCGTACAAGTTTGGGAGATATGCAGTGCACCTACAGTTAAGCCTTATTCTAGGCTTTCCTGTAGGTTAAAGTGATTGTCACAGGTTGACAACTACGTTAATAAACAGGCACACAGGGGAGAACGTTCTCCTCTGTGAATGCCGGAGAACTGTGCAGTGGATTTTTTACACTGCTTTATAAACGGACAGTACACGTCTGAACAAATTTATGAGAAAGTAAAACTGTATAGTAGAGACATCTTGTGGTTATTTTGAGCATTACATTGGATTATTTTCTTTATGTAATTTGGACACTCAGTAATCTAGAGATTTGTCTGGCCTGTAAAACTTTATTTATTTTTTAATAGTGCATGCATGATACTGCTTAATGACCCCTGTAAATTGAGTTGCTGTCAGTGAATAAGTATCTGAAATATATGGCAAGCAGAGAACGTGCATGTCCGCTACACGTGCAATGCATCGACTGCTACTTTTTAAAACCAATTGGCAATGGCCTTGTTAATAAAAGAACTAACTTTTAACAGAAAAAAACAAATATATTATCTTTTGGTATAAATCTCAAATGCTTTTGAAATAAATGTATGTCTCTGGTTAGTAAGTTGCATGGATTTAGGATTTCACAGATGAATGCTTCTTTGTATTTAAGCTTGCAGAATCCACGCACACACACAATGAATATGCTGTTTATATACATTAAAGACAAACAAAGAAAACAAAAACCAAGCAAAATCTAAAGGAAAAACATTAGTGTTCACTGCCCTGTCAAATTAAATTGATGTTAACAGTTGAAGGCTTGAGCAGCTTCAAATCTGTATTTCATATATTAGAAGGCCAGTATGGTGGCCTGAATTTATGGGAGGAGCCGGGGGGGGGGGGGTATTTAAGCAGCCCACTCTTCCATGTTCCTTGCCGGTTCCAGTGCGCGATTCGTTACATCACCAAGCCGACTCTTCCCAGCTCACTGCGTGTTAGTCTGTGTTTTCCGAAATCCAGCATGTGCGCGGCTTCTCCATTCATGGTCTTCGCCGGCACTTTAGCTTACTGTCGCAGGTAGGATTCGTACTTCTTGTACCGTATGCAAGCTTTCAGTTTTTATGTTCCCAAAACTCGCACCTTTTCGGGAGCTACGACCTCCGAGTTGTTGTAGGTTCCTGGCTTCTCCTGATTACAAGCATTACAAGCATTATCAGTGCACAGATTCCCCTTGCATTATTGTTCCCTGTCTGCATCTATGAATCATTCGTAGACCTTTGGTCAAACCATCTCCGCAACGCTACTAGTGCTCATAAACCTCTCACTATCACTCAACATGCTGAAGGCCTATCACATAGCCTGGAATGCCTACCGCAAGTTCCTTGCCACATGCCCGGGGGCGGGCTCAGGTGATATCAAGCACGTCCTAGCATTTGTGGCATATTGCCACACTCATCTGACTCTGTCACACAACACCATCAGGCTGTACCTAGCTGGCATCCAGCATTTCATCTCCCTACAAGCCCCAGGGAAACCCTTGTAATTTTGACCCACGCTGTTAAAGCCTTGCTGCAGGGCATCCAGAAACATCAGCCTATAGCCAGTAGTAAACGCTTGTCCATAGCAAGTTCCACATTCCGGGACATGTCAGCCATACTCTCTCGGTCCCCCTTTAGAATGCTGCCCAGCCTGGTCATCCAGGCAGGTATTTACCTGGCCTTCTACGACATACAGGGGCCCTGGTAGCCAGGTGCTATGCAGGTGCCATCTGACCAGTTCATCCTGAATCTGACAATATCCAAGACTCATCAGTCTGGCACAGGGGTCGACATCAAGTTTTTCTAGACCCATAATGAATGGTGCCTAGTCACAGTTCTGGACCAGTTATTATCATGTCTACCTAACCAGTCTAGCTCTAGCCTGTTGTTGCCTTTTCCTTCCTGCCCACTAACAGCTAGACAGTTTGTCAGGCATGTTCGCATCCTTTTGGCCAATCTAGGCCTCAACCCTGACCAGTTTTCCGGACACTCCTTTGGAGCAGCCTCGGCCGCCTCCCGCCACAGGGTGCCGAGTCGCGTCATCAGAAGAATAGGAAGGTGGAAGGCCACCGGCTTTACCCGGTACATTCTGAATCCTCACATGGAGATGTCACAAGCCTTCTCCAAACAATGCCAGTAAATGGCATTCATACCAATAAAACAGCTTTCCCTACTCTGGTATTTTTGCCCCCTTCCTTGGCGTACTGACCAGCTGACCAGGGCACACCTCAGGTCTATGTTAAGTTGTATGTCTTGTGGCATCTTTATGTGGTTCACATCCACCTCAGTACCCAAGAAGGCATACTTCTTGGGTACTCCACAAAAGGGACATAAGAAGGACAACCTCTTGTGAGATATGGGCTCTGAAAGTCACTTCAGGCACAAATTCGAGCATTGGCATGAGTACCACTATGTCTGGGAAGAACGAGAGTATGGGTTCTTTAAACCCCAAGGCCGCTAATACTGACTCTCTTCTGGTTGATGTAATTGCCACCAAGAAAAGCAGTTTTCAGTGAGAGGTACAACAGGGTGCTTGAAGGCATTTAATGCAAAAACGTCCAACACCAATTGGAGATTCCACTTCGGAAACAACAGTCCCTTAGGGGGGTTTCAACCAAATTGCATCTTGAAAAACAGTATAATTAAGTGTTGGAACTTCGGCAACTTGGTTTTGACTTGGGGATGTGAACAGGTCTACCTCTGGAAGAAAATGCTAAGCTCTGTTAGTTCTCGAAAAGCTTGCAGCAGTCTGGACCATTCATTGTCATCCAGAATTGTCCTGGACAAATACAGGTGTCCCCCCGGGTTACAAACAAGATAGGGACTGTAGGTTTGTTCTTAAGTTGAATTTGTTTGTAAGTCGGAACAGGTACATTTTTTAAGTGTAGCTTCAACTATTTTTAAGCTTTTTGGATAGCATAGGGAAGGGGTAACACCCCTGTAATGTTTGTTTTGCTGTCTGTTTCTGTTCAGAAGATTTCACCTCACTTTCTGTCCCTATGAAAATTGGGTTTTGAAAATTTTGGGTTGTTGTGGAAACAAACCTTGGTGATAGAGCATCAGTGGAGACACCTTTTCCCATGATAACTCTTTCCCTTCCTAGATGTAGATTTCCTCTCACTTCCTGTTGTCTACCTCCGTTTGTAAGTAGGAGTTGTTTGTAAGTTGGATGTTTGTAACTAGGGGACCGCTTGTAGTTTGCCTGAAGATTCTTCTGACCAGGCACACAGGCCACAGATAGCTGCAGAAAATTGACTTGGACAGTCTTTATAATCAGAGAAACCTTCAGGAGGGAGAGACTGAGCCTTGTTTTCAGATGTAGGCTGCAGATGTTGTGATGTCTAACTTAACCCCAGATGAGGTGACTGAAGGCTAGGAGAGACTGAATGCTGCTCTAAACTCCAGGATGTTGGACACCATCTTAGACCCTTGAAAAAGGCCACGGCCCTTAGCCCATTGCTCTTGAAGCAGGATAAATATGTGTTTTGTAACCACGCTCCCTAATTATGAGATATAATAGACCTTATTTAACCACTTCCTTACCGGCGTATAGTAAAAATGCACTCCCTATGGTAACAGGACGTCATATGACGTCCTGCGGTTTTTGCCGCTCTGCGGGCCCCCAGGGCCCGCATCGTGGCGATCGGGGATCGGGCGTGTCCCTCGGGACTCAGCCCATCCCCGATAGGGGTAAAGAGCCAATAAATTTGGCTCTTTAACCCGTGACCGGCTGTGTCCTATCACAGCCGTTCATTTGCTATGTAACGGCAATCGCCGTTCACGCCGCTCGTGCATGACCCTTGGACAAAGCCCAACCTCGATCAGGGTAAAGAGCCAATGACTAAAAGAGGACCTGTCTGAGCCCATCAGAGTACTTGTCTGAGCCCATCAGAGTACCTGTCTCCCCATCTGGGGTACCTGTCTCAAGAGTACCTGTCACCAAAGTGCCCGTCACCAATCAGAGTACCCGTCACCCCATCTGGGGTACCTGTCACCAGAGTACCTGTCACCAAAGTACCGTCACCAATCAGAGTACCCGTCACCCTATCTGGGGTACCTGTCACCAAAGTACCTGTCACCAATCAGAGTACCCGTCACCCCATCTGGGGTACCTGTCACCAGAGTACCTGTCACCAAAGTACCCGTCACTAATCAGAGTACCTGTCACCCCATCTGGGGTACCTGTCACCAGAGTACCTGTCACCAATCAAGAGTACCTGTCACCAAAGTACCCATCACCAATCAGAGTACCCGTCACTCCATCTGGGGTACCTGTCACCAGACTACCTGTCACCAAAGTACCCGTCACCAATCAGAGTACCCGTCACCCCATCTGGGGTACCTGTCACCAGAGTACCTGTCACCAAAGTACCCCTCACCAATCAGAGTACCCATCACCCCATCTGGGGTACCTGTCACCAGAGTACCTGTCACCAAAGTACCCGTCACCAATCAGAGTACCCGTCACCCCATCTGGGGTACCTGTCACCAATCAAGAGTACCTGTCACCAAAGTACCCGTCACCAATCAGAGTACCTGTCACCCCATCTGGGGTACCTGTCACCAGAGTACCCATCACCAATCAGAGTACCCATCACCAGAGTACCCGTCACGCCATCTGGAGTACCCGTCACCACATCTGGGGTACTTTTTCACTAATTAGAGTAACTGTCACCCCATCTAAAGTACCTGTCACCAATCAGAGTACCTGTCACCAGAGTACCTGTCACCAAAGTACCTGTCACCAATCAGAGTACCTATCACCAGAGTACCTATCACCAGAGTACCTGTCGCCAACCAGAGTACCTGTTGCCAACCAGACTACCTGTCACCAATCAGAGTACCTATCACCAAAGTGCCTGTCACCAGATTACCTGTCGCCAACCAGAGTACCTTTCACCAATCAAGAGTACCTGTCACCAATCAGTACCTGTCACTAGAGTACCTGTCACCAGAGTACCTGTCACCAACCAGAGAACCTGTCACTAGAGTACCTGTTGCCAACCAGAGTACCAGTCACCAATTAGAGTACCTGTCACCAATCAGAGTACCTGTCACCAATCAGTACCTGTCACCAATCAGTACCTGTCACCAGAGTACCTGTCATCATGTCCAGAAAGAGATTATTCACTACAGAAGAGGCATATCAGATGCTGAGCCTGACCAATGAGAGCAGCGGGGAGCTCTCACTGCCCAGCCACAGTAGTTCTAATTCCGGTTCTGGTTCCGAATATGTGCCCACTGAAGACAGTACATCTTCATCAGAATTTGAGGAGGAAACAGTCCTTCCTAAAAGAAAATGGGCTGAAGACCAGGCAGCAACCAGCAGTGCCAGACAATCGGCAAATGCCAATGGCGCTAGATCCCAAGAGGAAATGCCCAGTACAAGTGCTGGCATTTCACGCCAAAGGATTAGGGCCCAAACCCAGCTCCCGGAGGCCTTGGCAAACCCATTGTGGTTGCCTTCTACCACAGGGTCAGCCACAATCCCCCCTTTTACAGGACAGTCAGGCGTTCAAGTGAACACAGATGGCTTCTCAGAAATACATTTTTAAATGTATTTTTCTCTGACGAGTTGGTCCACAACATCGTGGACCAAACCAATTTTTTTGCTCGTCAATTTATTGCCACTCACCCCAACTCAAGTTATGCCCGCCCCTTCCAATGGAGACCCGTAACCGTGGAGGAGTTTAAAGTATTTTTAGGCCTGACACTCAACATGGGGCTTACAAAAAAGAACGAACTGCACACGTATTGGTCTACCCACCCCATCCACCACATGCCAGTTTTTTCAAGTGTCGTGACCAGGTCCCGCTATAAAATTATATTGTGCTTCCTGCATTTTAGCGACAACACGCAGTGCCCCCCCCCCCCCCCCGAAATCGTCCCAACTTTGATAAGTTATGTAAAATTCGCCCCCTTATTGATTATTTCTCCAAGAGGTTTTCCGAGCTTTACACCCCTGACAAAAACATAGCTGTGGACGAATCCCTGGTCCATTTCACAGGTCAGCTGGGAATCAAACAGTATATCCCAAGTAAGAGGGCCAGATACGGTTTGAAGCTCAACAAGCTTTGTGAAAGCTCCACCGGTTATGTCTATGCCTTTCGTGTGTACGAAGGCAAAGATTCCCAGCTCCAGCCCCCTGAGTGTCCACCATACATGGGAACAAGCGGGAAAATTGTCTGGCAGTTGGCATTCCCACTCTTTTAAAAGGGGTATCACATTTATATGGACAACTACTACACTAGTTTGCCCCTTTTACGCCACCTTTACCTGAATAAAACATTGGCCTGTGGTACAGCAAGGAAAAACAGGATGGGCTTCCCACAGCATCTTCTCAACACAAGGCTACAAAGGGGGGAATCGGAAAGCCTGAGGAACAAGGAAGTGTTGGCCCTGAAGTGGAGGGATAAGAAGGACGTATACGTCATGTCAACCATCCACAATGACACCTCAGTGGAAGTTCCCAGAAGACGCAGAGCAGTTTCAAAGCCTTGCTGTATCCACGAATACAATAAATTCATGGGGGGGGGGGGTGGATTTAAACGATCAGATGTTGCAGCCCTACCTATCCACAAGAAAGTCCCTCTTCTGGTATAAAAAAGTTGCTATTTACCTCTTTCATTTGGCCATCTACAACTCCTTTATCACGTATCAAAAATCGACCCAACACCAAGTATCCAACACTTTCCTAAAATTTATTGAAGATGTCGTCACTGCCCTGCTATATCCAAAAGGATCAGCCCCAGAAAGCCTTCACTCTGATTGTGTCAGCAGACTGCATGAGCGTCATTTTTCTGAAAAGATTCCGCCATCTGCAAACGGAAGACGACGCCAAAAAAAATGTCAGGTGTGCAGCAAAAGAAGAGTTAGGAAAGACACTAGCTTCCATTGTCCCCAATGTCCCTCCTAACCTGGCCTTTGTCAGGGAGAATGCTTCCAACGCTATCATACCCTTGTAAATTATTAGCCCATATTTCAAGTAGACTGCCATTTCCCCATTTTCAAATTCCTGTGCTGATTAGTTCCCTGTTGCCTCAACCAACCATGCCACTGCCTTCCATGTGAACTGACCCTGGCCTGTTTATTGACTATGCCTCTGCCTGCCGTCTGCATTGTTTATCCGCCATGTTTCTGCCTTTCACGTGAACTGACCTTGGATTGTATCGACTATGCCTCTGCCTACCGTCTATTTCTGCCTTTTACATGCACTGACCTCGGAATGTTGACCATGTTTTTGCCTGCCCCTTGGACTGATCTTTCACCCTGCTACACAGGGGTCTCACATATGTGAGGGGCTCCAGAATGATGTTCTGATTTGAGAAAACCAGTTATTGGTTTTTTCTTTGTTTTGTAATTTCCAGAACAGGGTCTGGTGCCCCGGAGGCTTCAAAGCGATTGGGTGGGAGAAGCCTCTACCCCTGTCCCCCATCCCCATTTTTTTCCTGAGGCCCTAAGCTTGATGGTCCTGCCTGCTGCCTGGACAAATACTTTGGCTGTACTGACAATATCTCTGCCTGCACTGACCCAGGACTTTTTATGGACCATGTGCCTGCTGCCTGGACCAATACTTTGGCTGTACTGACCATATCTCTGCCTGCTGCCTGTACTATGGACAGTATTCCTGCCTGCTGCATGGACAATCCTTTCACTGCTGCTAACCACATCCCTGCCTGCTACCTGGACCAATGCTTTGGCTGTGCTGCTAATATCTCTACCTGTACTGACTATGGACAGTATTGCTGCCCGCTGTCTGTTTTGCTGTCGCTGTCCATGTTCCTGCCTGCTGCCTGGACCGATGCTTTCCTCTGTGGGCCCCTGCACTACTAAACTGCAGGTAATCTTTTCTTTACCCTTTGCTCAGCAGAATGTATTTTGGTTTGTAATTGGTATTACAGTACTTGCTATGTGTTATAAATACGAAGGGCTTTCAACAATGTAAGAGGTTGACAGGAATTTATGTGTGTAATTTATGTCCCTAGAACACCTGGAGGTGCTACTTGGATGTTTGGCCTTTGTATGTGGCCAGTCTGTGTAAAAGTCTCACACATGTGGTATTGCCATACTCAGGAGGAGTAGCAGAATATTTTTTAGGGTGTCATTTTTGCTATGTACACGCTATGTGTTGGAAATATCTTATAAATGGACAGCTTTGTGTAAAAAAAAGCGTTTTCATTTTTTTTTCACATTTTCCAAAAACTTCTGTAAAAAAATGACATGTTCAAAAGACTCATTATGCCTCATAGATTATACATTGGGGTGTTAGCTTTCCAAAATGGGGTCATTTTGTGGGCAATTCCATTGTCCTGGTGCTCCAGGGCCTTCAAAAGTGTAATAGGTGGTTGAGAAATGAGATGTGTAATTTATGCTCGTGGAACGCCTAAAGGCGCTACTTCAATGTTGGGCCTGTGTATGTGGCCAGGCTGTGTAAAAGTCTCACACATGTGGTATTGCTATACTCAGGAGGAGTAGCAGAATGTGTTTTGGGGTATCATTTTTGCTATGTACATGCTATGTGTTGGAAATATCTTATAAATGGACAGCTTTGTGTAAAAAAAATGCGTTTTCATTTTTTTCCACATTTTCCAAAAACTTCTGGAAAAAAATCAACCGTTCAAAAAACTCATTATGCCTCATAGATTATTAGTTGGGGTGTTAGCTTTCCAAAATTGGGTCATTTTGTGGGCAATTCCATTGTCCTGGTGCTCCAGGGCCTTCAAAAGTGTAATAGGTGGTTGAGAAATGAGATGTGTAATTTATGTTCGTAGAATGCCTAAAGGTTCTACTTCAATGTTGGGCCTGTGTATGTGGCCAGGCTGTGTAAAAGTCTCACACATGTGGTATCGCCATACTCGGGAGGAGTAGCAGAATGTGTTTTGGGGTGTAATTTTTGCTATGTACATGCTATGTGTTGGAAATATCTTATAAATGGACAGCTTTGTGTTAAAAAAAATGTGTTTTAATTTTTTCCACATTTTCCAAAAACTTCTGGAAAAAAATGAACCGTTCAAAAAACTCATTATGCCTCATAGATTATTCGTTGGGGTGTTAGCTTTCCAAAATGGGGTCATTTTGTGGGCAATTCCATTGTCCTGGTGCTCCAGGGCCTTCAAAAGTGTAATAGGTGGTGTCACATACCTGGTGGTTGAGTCTGGCTTATGCGGGGGCAACCTCACTTGCGGCCCTGGTTCCAGAGCCCCTGGTAGTGAAGACAGGGAGCTCTGGAGCACAGGGGGGCACGAGGGCTGGACTTTGTTACAGATGGCAGGTGAAGGTCCACTGGAACTCGTGCAGGTAGGGTGGTGGTTCAGGCTGGGTCGGCAACGGGCTGGCGGTGCGGTACAAGTGGTTCAGGCAAGCGGATAGTCGGGTACAGGCAGGGTCGGCAACGTGCGGGCAGCTGAGGTACAAGAGGTTTAGGCAGAGACGTGGTCGTAGGCAGGCAGAGGGTCGGTACAGGCAGGGTTCAATCAGAGGTCGGGCAAGCCGGGTCACAGATGCAGAAGACTGGAAAGACAGGTCACAGGAACTCACTAACACGCTGTAGATCAGACAGCATTTTGCTACAGGAAGCAGGAAGTTTAAATAGAGCTGCTGCTGCTTAATGAATGAGAGGAATCCACACTCAGCTGCCATTAACCCTTAGCACAGTCTTTTTCTAACAGGTGGTTGAGAAATGAGATGTGTAATTTGTGCGCATAGAACGCCTAAAGGTGCTACTTCAATATTGGGCTTGTGTATGTGGCCAGGCTGTGTAAAAGTCTCACACATGTGGTATTGCCATACTCAGGAGGAGTAGCAGAATGTGTTTTGGCATGTCATTTTTGCTATGTACATGCTATGTGTTGGAAATATCTTATAAATGGACATCTTTGTGTAAAAAAAATGTGTTTTCATTTTTTTTCCACATTTTCCAAAAACTTCTGGAAAAAAATGAACCGTTCAAAAGACTCATTATGCCTCATAGATTATTTGTTGGGGTGTTAGCTTTCCAAAATGGGGTCATTTTGTGGGCAATTCCATTGTCCTGGTGCTCCAGGGCCTTCAAAAGTGTAATAGGTGGTTGAGAAATGAGATGTGTAATTTATGCTCATAGAACGTCTAAAGGTGCTACTTCAATGTTGGGCCTGTGTATGTGGCCAGGCTGTGTAAAAGTCTCACATATGTGGTATCGGCATACTCAGGAGGAGTAGCAGAATGTGTTTTGGGGTGTCATTGCAAGTATGCATATGCTGTGTGTGAGAAATAACTTGCTGTTTTAACAAATATGTGTAAAAAAAAAAAAATTCTTAATTTTGCAAAGAATTGTGGGAAAAAAATACAACTTCAAATAACTCACCATGCCTCTTACTAAAAACCTTGGAATGTCTACTTTCCAAAAAGGGGTCATTTGGGGGGTATTTGTACTTTCCTGGCTTGTTAGGGTCTCAAGAAATGAGATAGGCCACCAGTAAATCAGGTGTGATCAATTTTCAATGATTTGCACCATAGCTTGTAGACTCTATAACTTTCACAGAGAATAAATAATATACACTAATTTGGGTTATTTTTACCAAAGATATATAGCAGTATAAATTATGGCCCAAATTTATGAAGAAAAATGACTTTTTTTGCAAAATTTTTCAAAACAAATAAAGTGTTTTTTTTCAAAATTGTTGCTACTTTTTCGCTTATATTGGGAAAAAAAACCCAGCAGTGATTATATACCACCAAAAGAAAGCTCTATTTGTGAGAAAAAAATTATAAAATTTTTGTTTGGGTACAGTGTAGCATGACTGAGTAATTGTCATTTAAAGTGTGAGAGCACTGAAAGCTGAAAATTGGTCTGGTAAGGAAGGGGGTGTAAGTGTCCTGTAAGGAAGTGGTTAAAAAAATCAAAAACAATTTATCAAAAACAAGACAAGTGCTTAAAACGTTAACCCAAAAAAATAAAAATAAAGATCCTGTTCCCTTAAAGCACGTTATACAGCACAGCCCTTGTGCTGTATAATTTTGTCCCCTGTATCACCTGTAATACCTGGCTGATCCTGCCAGTTTCTGCCCTCCCCTCTCTGCGCTGACTCTGAAATATCATGGCTGCCAAGCTGTGACATCGGAGTCAGTGCGTGGCTCCGCCATCTGCTCTGTGTCTAACGCTGTATATACCTTGTATACTAAGCGCTGATTGAGCCCCCGCTTCTCTCCTCTCTCTTCCCGACAGATGCGTCGGGTGGGGCCGCCTCTCTCCTTCCCTCCTTATTGACGTCAACAGGGATCCTCGGCCCCTGAAGAGGATTATGAAAAATCACATTGGTGGGTTAACAACCACCTTAACCACTTGCCGACTGCCTCGCATACATTTACTGTGGCAATGTGGCTCCGCTGCTCAAATCGACGTATATTAATGGCCTAACTTGCAGCCGCTCTCGTGCCCGCCACACGCTCCGTGAGCATGCCCGCGGATGTCTGCCGGCGACCCGCGATCGCCTACTACAGAGGAAGGTGTTTACATTGGCGGTTTCCCGTTCTGTTAGTGGACATGACAGTGATCTACTGATCCCTGTAATCGGCATCAGTTAGATCTGTCATGCCCCTGCCAGCCCAGCCCCCACACAGTTAGAACACACCTAGAGGACACAGTTAACCCCTTGATCACCTCCTACAGCTTACCCTTCCCTGCCAGTGACATTTATACAGTAATCAGTGGCTATTTTTAGCTCTGATCGCTGTATAACTGTCAATGGTCCCAAAAAAGTGTCAAAACTGTCCGCTGCATTATCGCAGTCCTGATAAAAATCGCAGATCGCCGACATTACCAGTAAAAAATAATAATAAAACCAATCAATAAAAGCTTTTTGCGATTTTATTTACCAAAAATATGTAGGAGAATACATTTTGGCCTAAACTGATGAATAATTTTGTTTTTTCTTTCTTTTTTTTTTTTTTGGATATGTATTATAGCAAAAAGTTAAACATATTGTTTTTTTTTTGCAAAATTGTCGCTTTTTAAAAAAATTAAAACGGCAGAGGTGATCAAATAGGTAGATATTAACCTCCGCGCTTGGTCAAACTAATAAAAGCATACACATTTCTATTAGTCTATAGGTGGGTTCTCATAAGGAGAAGAAACAGAGGAATATGCAAGTTGAAATGCAAGACAAACTATCCCCTTCCAGTTGTGTGAAAAGTGCTCATGCTCGGATGGATGAAAAGTGCTTGGATCTGTGCTGGCTGTGCCCCACATGGATGTGCACTCACCCTTACTCCAGTGACCACCTATCGCTAGTGTGGTCTGAGAAGGCTTGATTGGGGAACATTTCCCCTTGGGTTCTCCTATGTTGGTACACTTCAGCTGTTTACTCCATCACATGTATGGTCATAGATGAGGGGAAAAAAGGCTCATAGTGCAAGTATGTTCTAAAATTTATTACGTAAAAATCAAGTAAAACAAAAATGATATGCAGAAAAATTGCACACTCACATTTTAAGGTGCCCGCATATCCCGCCACCGGACTTAAAGGCAGCCGATTGTTTGGGGAATCAACCCGTTCGGGTAAATGGAAGTGATCGTTCGGCCGGTTCCCATTCGTTTTCCGCTTCTCGGAAAATGTGAGTGTGCAATTTTTCTGTATATCATTTTTGTTTTACTTGATTTTTATGTAATAAATTTTAGAACATACTTGCACTATGAGCCTTTTTTTCCCTCATCTGTGACCATGCATGTGATGGAGTAAACAGCTGAAATGTTCCCCAATCAAACCTTCTCAGACCACACTAGCGATAGTTGGTCACTGGAGTAAGGGTGAGTGCACATCCATGTGGGGCACAGCCAGCACAGATCCAAGCACTTTTCATCCATCCGAGCACTTTTCACACAACTGGATGGGGATAGTTTGTCCTGCATTTCAACTTGCATATTCCTCTGTTTCTTCTCCTTATGAGAACCCACCTATAGACTAATAGAAATTTGTATGCTTTTATTTGTTTGACCAAGCGTGGAGGTTAATATTTACCTATTTGAACTGTGGCTGAATGCTATTGCACCACTGCAGCTGGTCACGATTTATCGATATTCTGTTTTCATTTTATTTGTTTTATATTTTTCTTTTTTATGTTAGCTATTCAAACTGTATCCATTGTGATTCTTACTACTTTGCACATCAATAGTGGTTGTCCGAGGCGCTAAAGTATATTTTCTTATATATACCTCAGAGGTGATCAAATACCACCAAAACAAATCTCTATTTGTGGTGAAAAACAGGACGTCAATTTTGTTTGGGTACAACATCGCATGCCGCGCAATTGTCAGTTAAAGCGACGCAGCGCTGAAGCTCAAAAAGTGCTCTGGTCAGGAAGGGTGTAAATCCTTCCGGGGCTGAAGTGATTAAAGAAAAGGTCTGCCCAATACTAAAGAAATTAAAAGTCAGCAGCTACACATACTGTAGCTGCTGACTTTTAATAATAGGACATTTACCTGTCCTGGAGTCCAGAGATGTCGGCATCCGCTGCCGATTTTCAGATCGGGGGTCGGGTGCAGCCGCGTCCATTGCAGGTAAGGAAAACCCGGCAGTGTTGCATTACAGCTTCACGCCGAGCACCCTACTGTGCATGCATGAGGCTCCACTTTGCCCTGCTATTGGCCCGGCGGTCAGTAGCAGAGGGAGGAGGGAGCCGGGCTGCTGATGTCAGTGGTCAAGGCCGCCGGCCCGAGCTCCCGGATGTGTGGAAAAGGACACCTGTCTAAAGACAGGTGTCCTCTTCCCACTCCCCCCCCCCCCGAAAGGTGCCAAATGTGACACCTGAGGGGGGAAGGAATTCAACCAGCTGAAGTTCCACTTTTGGGTGGAACTCCGCTTTAACCACTTCAGCCCCGGAAGGATTTCTAGCTTTAGGACCGGAGCCCTTTTTGCGATTCGGCGCTGCGTCGCTTTAACTGATAATTGCGCGGTCATGCGACGTTGTACCCAAACGAAATTTGCGTCCTTTTTTTCCCACAAATAGAGCTTTCTTTTGGTGGTATTTGATTAGGAAGGCCCCGACTTCACCAATTTCGCCTCAAGGTGGGTTTTCACCTTGAAGTCGACCAACTTAAGGAAGGGGGGAGTCCACAGTGTAAACCGTGGAAAGCCCCCCCCCCCCTCACCCTTCTCCTGTGGACAGAAATCTGTCCACAGGAAAAGGTGTGTAGGCCCTCGAGCCCGGCCGCCGGAACTGGTGACTGTAGTCGTCGGGCCGAGGGAGGAGGGAGACGATGACTGGCGGCCCGGTTATCGTCCCGTTTCACCTCGGAGTACGTACGTGTCATCCCACGAGCCGCACTTCGACATTACGTTGTGACGGCCCAAAA
>BLSH010190069.1:524949-553679 GCA_018402905.1 Glandirana rugosa
CACTCGCGTGCGCGCGGCGGCCTCCGCGCGGGCACGCGAGTGACACAGGTCCCCCCGGTCCCTCGCCCACGCCGCCGAAGCTAACGGCGGCCGATGGGCGCTACCGGGGGGGCCTCGCTCACTCGCCTCCAGGCACATACATTTGTGCCTGGAGGCGAGACACACTCCCCCTTCCCGACACTAGTGTCGGAAGGAAATGCACTTCCGACACTGGTGAAGGGAAGGGGTCGATCCGTTCGGGGGTATGTCAATCTTGTGCGGGTCCCTTGTATCATTGGGAATCTCACGGGGGACGTCCAATTGGGGAAGTGACGGTTACCGTAAATGTGTCATTAGTCACGTAAAAATATCGTGACTAGCGACATATTTACGGTTACCAGGGTTTTTTCACAGTTTTACCAGGCTGTACAGGCGACTTTATAGCGTCATGGCGTTTTTTAGCGTCTAGCGGCGGTAATAATCATTTTTTATTTTTTTTACATTTTGACACTTTTTTGGGACCATTGGCATTTATACAGCGATCAGTGCTATAAAAATGCACTGATTACTGTGTAAATGCCATTGGCAGTGAAGGGGTTAACCTGCAGGGGGCACTCTAAGGGTTACTATGTTCCCTGGGCGTGTTCTAACTGTATGGGGGCTTGCCTAGCTGGGGAAGGGAAGTGGTCACAGCCTTCACGTAAAGGAAGGCTGTGATCACAGCCCTTCCCCCTCACACAGAGCGGAGGTCCGTGTTTACATACACGGACCTCCGCTCACTCGCTCCGGGGGGGCCATCGCGGGTAGCCGGCGGCAATCGAAGCCGCCGCACCCGCTCCCTGGCCCCCCTGGACACAGTGAGCGCACGGGCGCGCCTCCGGCGGCGCGCGTGCGCTCACTAAACTCGTTCCCGCAGCCGCCGTCGTATGACGGCGATTTGCGGGAACGAGCCACTTTGCCGCCGTCAGATGCCGATCGGCGGTCGGCAAGTAGTTAAATGAATAAATAAGTGCTCAAATAAAGTGCATTCTGTGCAATGTCCAATGTCGGCTAAGTGGAACATCAGAAACAGCATCCTCATTCTGCTTAATGTGACTACCTGTAAAGGGGGTCATGTGAGTCCGGTGAGTGGGCTGTGTGTCTGGTGTTGGTGGAGGAAAACATTAAAAGAGAAGTAAAGTTTTTTTTTTTCCCCTTTTATACTTACCTAGGTGGATGCAACATCGATCCGATGCTGCATCTGTTCCCCGGTGCTTCTACACTGAGAACTAAACGATCAAACACCGTCGATGGCTCGGTTCTCACAGCTCCCCAGCAGAGAGCTGCTGACTGTCCATCAGCAGCTTTCCGCTCTGCTCCCCCACGCTCACAGGAGCACTGAGCTGTGGAGGGGTGAGCCACTGAGAGCCTGAGACGGGTGTCAGTCCAGGTACATGGCAGATCCAGACTCCATGGTCAGGATGACGCGATGCCTGGACAGACATCCATGACATCAGCAGAGAGCGGACTTCAGCCTGCTCTCTGTCGAAAATGGGTCACAGGAGTGCAAAACTAATTGCACTCCTGTGATCCATAGGAGAAACCCAGTCAAACAAGCTTTGGCTGGACTTCTCCTTAAAATCACTGTGGTGTGGAACTGATAAGAAGACAGCAGTCAATTTACCATCTATTATTTATCATTTATAGGTTTTCTTACCTCACAACGGGCAGCTCTGGAATTCATTTTCAATATAATTTATATTGAATTAATTTGTAGATATTTTATCACCAATTCACTGCGCAGGTTAAGGGAGCATTCCTAATCTTATCACGCTCTTGAAATAGGGCTTCCCTACTACTTTTCTGGTGTCTGACTGCACCACCAGCCACTAGGTTGTTAGATGGGAATGACATTGCAGAAGATTTCACTTCTCCAACCACAAGTCTAGGCCACTGGTCCAGAAACCCGACTTGAAAGGGGACGAGAGTTCAACTGAGCCTCCTTGACCTGCTGCAGCAAACTGATTTCTGTGGCTCAATCTGTTACGTGAAGGATGAAAGAGCTCCAAATATGGCCTAAAATGCTTGCCTTAAGGGCCCACGTGTCCGTCACCAAAGCGGTACCTATGTCCAAAGAGGAGCCACAAAGTTCCCACAAGACATGTATGGGTACAATCCCCAAAATAACAGAAAGCATCCTGACATAGAGCTCTTCGCTGACTTCTTGGATTATGTGCTGACTTACCAGTTTTTCCTGGACTCCCAGCCAGAACTACAGAAGCATGGAAACCAACTCTTGACCTTCAGTTTCCTTTAACTCAACAGACGTTCATCTTGAGGCAGGAAGCAAAAGTTACCTCTATTAATTTAGGCCTCACCTTCTAAGATCAAGAACAATGCAGTGATTGAGTACGTCCTTGAAGGCAACAGCATCTTCTGATGGTAAGGTCATGTATCTGGCCAATTCCACAAGGGACACACACCAACCAAAGAGGTGTGTCAGGGAAATGGCTGCAACAGAACTGGCAATGTTGCCCATACTCAACATGGACATGCACGGAGAACTCCCACACGCGTGCCAACGCACACACGAGTACGTGACAGATGCTGGCGCCAAACTGCCTATTTAAACCTACTGCAGACAACATGACATTGCTGGATTATCACAGCTCTCCCGTGTTCCCTGTGCCTCTGTACCCTGATCTGTGGATTTCCTGTTACTGACTCGGCTTGTCCTGACTTTGCTCTCTGCTTCACTGGCTCTGACCCCTGGCTTGTACTTGGACTTTGCGAATGCCTATCTCCATTGACCCGGCTTGGCTTGCTACCCTGCTTATTCTGTCTCCCGTGTTTAACCCCGGCTTGCTCCTGTTGTGCTTCTGGACTGATCTTCTGTGTATGGCCCCTGGCTCATCTCCCGGCTTCTCCTTTGTCTACTTTTCTGGGCACTGCGCTCCCTGTTCCATCTTCAGGGGTGCGCTGCACTTAGCCACAAGGGGAGCCCTCCCAGCATCTCAGCCTCATACCCGTCCCTGACAGTATAATCCAGCCATGTCTGAGGCCGATGGAGGTGCTTCCCCTATTATAGGCTCTATGTCAGCAGGTCACTGCATTAACCCAAGCGGTGCAAAAACTACAAGAAGGTTACTTCCAGCTGGAGGGCCGCCTGTAACACCTGTCTGTGGGACCTACTGCCCCCGATCCAGGACCACCTTCCACCAGCGCCTCCTCTACCACCACCGCCCAGGAACGCACCCCCACTACCCATACGGTACTGATCTCTCCTCCAGAGCCACGGGTGCCAATTCCTGAATGATTTTCTGGAGACCGAAAAAAGTTCAGATCTTTCAAGAATGCCTGTCTACTTTTTCTGGCTCTGAAACCAAGGACTTTCTCCGTAGAATCTGTAAAGGTGGGATTCATCATATCTTTGCTCACGGATGAACCGCAGGTCTGGGCCCATGGCCTGTTGGAACAAAAAAGTCCCATTATTTATACGTTAAATGTAATATTTGTTTTAGTACAAGCAGTTTAATGCTTAACTCCGGTGTGCAAAATAAAAACCGTAATCTGTATTTCCCGCTATGTAAACCTATAAACTTTTTCTACACTATAAACCTCACTGTTTAAATAATTGAAAGAAATACAGTAAAACCTTGGATTGCGAGTAGCAAACCCTTTAAACCACTGGATACCTTCTTTGAGGCCATGGCACAGTTGTACGATGACCCACAATGCATGGCCACAGCCGAAGCCGCCCTTGACACACTCCAGCAGGGGCGGCGTCCAGCAGAAGATTACACAGTGGACTTCCGCAAATGGTCCACAGACAAAGGCTGGAATGAGGCTGCCTTAAAATACCAATATCTACTGGGCCTATCGGAATCCCTCGAGGATGAATTAGCCAGAGTAGCAAGTCCTGCTACACTAGAGGGCCTCATCCAGCTCCCCATCCAACTGGACAGGCGTTTGTGGGAACGCCGCTCCAAAAGATCCCAGACCTTCCGTCCCACCTGGATGTTACCCAAGGTGTCCTCTCCTCCAGCAATGACTCTTTCCGGCACCTCAGCTTCTAAAGTTGAACCGATGCAAATTGGTTTGGTCCGCTGAGCCCTTTCTCCAGAAGAAAAGAAGAAAACCTATGCCTGTACTGTGGAGGGAATGGACACTTTCTACGTAACTGCTCCATACGACACAGTAAGCCACTTCCTCATACTCCCATGTACTATCAAGTATCTGGGTCCTCCTCATCTCACCTTGTTCTCCCCGTCTCATTACAGGTGGCAGAAGAGGAGGTCCGGATGCCAGCCCTCATTGATTCAGTGGCCTGCAGCTGCTTTCTAAACTTGACCTTAGCCAAGAGACTTGGAATTTCCCTTGCCATGAAAAAACAGCAGCTGACAGTATATCTGTAAGGTAGTTCTCTGGCCCTGTTGCGGGAGGTAAAACCACTACCTCATCTATGGTGCTGTTGGATGAGTAAGTGAAGATAATGAAGACAAAGGTAGCAGCCATCCCCAGAGTGTGTCCTAAGCTCTGTAGCATAAAAACAAGGAAAGGGAGGGAGGCTCACCTAAGTGTAGTATTAAAAAGTTTATTCAATGCATAAGACAAATGCACACTTACAAAAGGATGTAGATAAAAAGCATATCCATGGAAGTCAAACAGGCTCTATCCGCGTTGTGGATGATGGTGATGGTCTGTAAGAGGGGTAAAGGGTCCGGAGCAGTATCTGGGGGATCGCCCGTGATCAGCGGTGTCTCCTCAGTCTGAAACCCGGAAGTTGCATCAGGGGTGGTGACCCGTGACTCAGGAACAAGAAACAGGGCTACGCGCTCGGAGCAACACAGCTCCTTCTAGAGGCCACTGGGGGTACTTGAGGACAGGGTTGAGAAACACTGACTTAGAACATCTAGTGATGGTATTCTGACTCTGTAATGCCCCAGCCACGTTCCAGCACGTTTGAATGATATTTTCCGAGATTATCTGGACAATTTCGTCATTGTGCACTAAGACGATATTCCTGTTTTCTCAGCCAGTCTTGAAATCCATAGAGTACACATGAAGAAATTATTATTGAACCCTAAGGTTACATGGATTGTATGTAAAGGCTGAGAAATGTGACTTTGAAAAAGGGTCAATCCAGTTCCTGGGACTCATCATTTCCAAGGAGGGAATTGCTATGGTTCCCCAGAACGTAAAAGCCATACTGGAATGGCCTTCTCCTTCGAATAAAAAGGGTGTCCAATGGTTCATCGGATTTGCAAATTTTTACCAAAGATTTGTCAAAAACTTTTCTGCCATCATTGCACCCATTACTCAATTCGCCAAGGCTCCCGTTTCCAATGGTCTTCAGAGGCCCAGGCAGCCTGCAATAAGCTCAAGTCTGTATTTGTCTCAGCCCCAGTTATCCATCATCCCAACCCTACCTTGCCTTATGTACTGGAAGTTGATGCCTCTGAGATGGCCACCCAAGCCATCTTGTCTCAGCGCCAAGGTCCTAAGTCACTACTTCACCCTGTAGCTTTTTCCTCACAGAAAATGACTCCATGTGAAAGAAACTATGATGTTGGGGATCGAGAGCTCTTTGCAATTAAAATAGCGCTAGAAGAATGGAGATACTTGCTTAAAGGTGCTGCGCACCCCATCATGATCTTTTTTGAATCAGAAAAAAATACTTTATTGAGCATTTTATGTAAATAACAGACAGTGAAGTGAAATACATATTTTTCTTTTCTTTCATTTTTCGGAAATATACACCAATGTCAGATTAAACACTCCCTATAAACACTGTAAACGCTTGTTGCTCACTATTTGGATGCGGGTCGACCATCACCTGGTCACCATACTTGTAAAATCAAAAAGAAATAACATAAACTTAAATTTAAACCAATAAACAACGTTTCTGTCGACTGCAGATGTGTCTATCTATTAGTTGTAATGTCCAACCAGGGCATCTATACATAACCACACTGAGGTCACCTCATTTGTTTAGATTGCTAGTAATTTGTCTAGTACAAGCTGTGTAGGGGCAACTTTCGGGTTGTTTAACCAATGTTGCCATATTTTTTGAAATTTCAGTGGGGTATTTCTATGAATATACGTAGCTTTTTCCCTTATTAGGATTTGGTTTACCTGCTGGATCCATTGCCCGCTAGTAGGAGTATGGGGTGACAGCCAGAATCTCGCAATTAGTTTCTTGGCTAGGTATAGTAATCTGATTAATGCTATATAAATATGTGGGGAATAATCCTCAACCATTAACCCACCCAGGACACATACTACAGGGTCAAGTTCCAGTTGAATGTGAAAGGTAGTGTTAATGATGGATAGCACATTGCTCCAATATCGCACTAGTTTTGGGCATCGCCAAAGCATATGAATTAAAGTACCTTGATGTACATTGCATTTCGGGCAGATAGGGGAATCTCTTCTGTTCCATCTATGTAATTGTACTGGCGTACGGTAGGCCCTATGAAGTATAAATAAATGAGATAGCCTGTGTGAGGCTGAAGCTGACACCAACGGTCCGGCCCCCAGTATTTCTATCCAGGTATCCTGGTCAATCGGCCCTATATCTACTTCCCATTTCCCTTTATAGGGCAGTAGTTCAGAGGCCTGGATACCAGAGAGTAATGTACCATATATTCCTGATATCATGCCTTTCTTATCCTTGGTAGAGAATATCTCCTTTAGGAATGTAGACTCCTCCAACTTAAGCGTAGAGTGTCGGCCTTGTGCCCTCAGAGCATGCCTCAGTTGCATATACAAATAGTGCCTATTCCTCAATCGTGGGAATTCCAGACATAGTTGAGCAAAGGACTTTAGCTCTTGTCCCTCAAAGAGCTCAGAAACATATTTAATCCCCACCTCCCTCCAGGATGAGTATCTTCCAAGCTTAGTGAATTCCCTGTAGTTTCTGTTGTGCCAGAGGGGAGTATAAGTATGAAATCCAGTAATGCCCAGCCTTCGTTTTATCTCTTTCCACAATTTTACCAAGAGTTGTATCGTGGGACACTGGCCCGGAGCCCCAGGCAGACCGCCCTCCACCTGTGAAAGTGCAGAAAATTCTATTAAGGACTGTATGATTAAAGTTCTAGAGGGATCAGCCACCACCAGGAGGTCCCACCCAGTTAATTGCTGTAACTGAGCAGCCAGGAAATATGTGTGGGAATGAGGGATCGCCAGTCCTCCCTGATCTTTGGGGTATTGAAGAGTGGTTAATTTAATTCTCGCCACGCCTCGTCTCCACAACAGTTCCCTATATTGGGAATCTATACAGTCAAACCAGTACCCTGGAATCCAGGTTGGTGAGTTGTGGAGAATGTATAAAAGCTGGGGTGCCCACACCATTTTTATCAAATTCGCTCTACCAGTAACCAACAACGGCAGCTTGCACCAACTAACGCATTTTTGTTTAAATTTTTGTAGAAGTGGTTTAAGGTTTAATCGTAAATATTCTCCAACGTTGCCTGTCACTGTCACCCCCAGGTATCTAAATGAGTTAACCACCTCCACCTGGGATGCCTCAGGAGGCAAATCCATTATCAAGGGGTCTAGCGGCAATAAAGAAGATTTGTGCCAGTTGATAGCGAAACCAGAGTGTTTCCCAAAAGTGTAAATTAGCCGCATAACTGCCACCAATGACCCAGCTGTATCTCCCAGGTAAATCAGGGTATCATCCGCATATAGGGAGAGCTTATCCTCCCGCACCCCCCTACGGAATCCCACAATCTCGTAGGAAGCTCTCACCATGGCAGCCATAGGTTCCCCATCATGATCTTTACCGATCATAAGAATCGAGAATCTCAGGACTGCCAAACGTTTGAAACTTCGACAAGCCCAATGGGCACTATTCTTTTCTAGATTAAATTTTCACATTTCCTACCGCCCTGGATCTAAGAACGAAAAGGCCGATGCCCTTTCTCAAATGTTTCCAGACACCCCAGAAGAAACCGCCCTGGGCAAAATCCTCTCTACCCAAAATTTTCTTTGAATACAGCCTGACCTGAAGGCATCTATCGAGCAGGCTTCTCTCCAATGTACAGAGCCAGAAACTTCATCCCTGAATAACCATGGAGGTCTCCTGTGGCATCAAGACAATTTTTTGTCCCCCAGCAAATCAGATTGCAAGTCCTAGACTAGAGGTTCCATGATCATCAGCTGGTCAGGCATTTCGGGGTTCGGAAAATAATTGACCTCATCCAATGATATCTGTGGTGGCCCTTCTTGAAAGCTGATTGCAGGATGTGAATTCATGTATTACATGCCAACGTAACAAGGGTACCTGTACTAAGTCTTGGGGTCTGTTAAGGCCACTACCAGTTCCAGAACAACCCTGGAAGTATATATCAATGGACTTTATAGTTAATCTTCCTCCTTCAGAAAATTTCACTGTCAGGTCAACTGACACCAGATGACAGATGCACACTGCTAGGGTTAGGGGCGCACCGCTAAGGTTGTGGGCCCTTAGCTGACTGCTGCGAATGGAGCTCTGGGTGGTTAAGGAAAGCAGGTCCACTGGAGCACTTACACAGATACACAGGGAGCTAGAGCATAAGTTTCCCCAGGACACTGAGTCTAAGAGCCAGTAGGTTTTCACTAGAGCCTCTGATAGTGAGGATGGACTTTGCTGCTACTGACTCCAGGTCGTGGCCCCCAGGGTCTCCCAGCTCACACTCACAGCTGGCTACTGGTGGAAAGGAAGCAGCAGTGCAGGACAACAAGGAATAGTCAGAAGGATAGCCAAGGATCAGGGCAACGAGCAGACAGGGACAGACATGAGAGCATGCCAAGGTCGGGGTATCAAGCAGACAGGAATAGTCACAGAACAAGCCAAGGTCAGGGTATCAAGCAGACAGGAATGGTCAAGAACAAGCCAAGGTCAGTAAACGGAATCAGATGAAGAGCACACAGCAGGAACCACACACACAGGAAGCCTAACACACAATGTTGATCGGCAGCGCTGGCTAGCACTGCATGGTGTTATATAGTGTTCCTTGTTTAGAGGCTGGGGTGGAGCCCTGCTGAGGGAAGATTACTTAAGCACACAGGTGAGAGTTGCATGGCCTCTAAGCTGAACACAAGCAGAGAGGTAAGCAGACAGTACATGAAATGTACTGCAGATTCATTACAGTACCCTCCCTCTTATGATACCTCCCCCTTGAGCTTGGAGGGAAACCTCAAATGAAACCTCCTCAAAAGACGAGGCGCCAATACATCATAAGTCGGGATCCAAGACCTCTCCTCAGGACCAAACCCTTTCCAAAGCACGAGGTACTGAAGATTGCCTTTCCAGAGCTGGGAATCCAGAACTTGAGTAACATCGTACTCTTGATCATCCTCAGAGACCGGAACAGAGGTATCGAGAGGACAAGAGTAGTTATTGAGGACTAAAGGCTTCTTAGGAGTGGACAAAGGCAAAAGAAGACCAGCAGGAGCTTGTGTGGAGGATTTAGAATGGGCACAGACATGACACGCCTTAACACAGTCCTTGACATCTGAACAGAGAGTAAGCCTCCAATAGTGACGACTGATGAGCAGAAAGGATTGGATGGACCCAGCATGACCTGCCCTCTTGGAATCATGTCCCCAATGAAGGATCTTAGTTCAATGGGGACAAAGGTCTTGGCCGGAGGAATTTTTGACTCCAGGGTGGTAGAATGGGCAAGGACGCATGAGATCGGAAAGATCGGCTCAGGTTTACAGGTGGACTACTCATCCAGAGTGTCAAATGACCTAGAGAGTGCATCAACCTTACTGTTGTAGGACACATCCCGGAAATCGCTATATGCAGCAGGAAGAACAGGAGATACTGAGGTGGTGACAACAGGAAGTTTCGCTTTTAGGGCAACCTTGAGTAGGTAGGATGAGGAACAGGAAGGACCCCAAGCCAAGATTTGCCCAGAAATCCAGTCCGCGTGTGGAGAATGGAGCCGTAACCAAGGAAGGCCCAATACGATGGGGGTTGAGGCCTTAGGCAAGATAAGGAAGGACATCCACGCCTGGTGGAGTGTTTCCATCAACATCTTAACAGGGAGGGTCTGTAAGTGGATAGGACCCCCTGGGAGAACAGTGCCATCAATCGCCAATACCTCTCTGTCTGACCATTTGATTGCGGGTGATAGGCTGATGAAAAGGTCAGTTCAACTCCGAGGATGGAACATAGAGATCTCCAGACTCGGGACGTAAATTGCACCCCCCGGTCTGACACAATGTTAGTGGGGATGCCATGCAACCTGACAATTTCTTTGATGAAGGTCTTGGCGGTTTCTGTTGCAGTAGGTGTGCCCTGCATCGTGATAAAGTGTGCCATCTTAGTGAGACGGTCAACCACTACGAAGATGGAGTTGAATCCTGCGGATGGGGCCAGCTCAACAATAAAATCCATGGAACTATGGGCGCTCACATGGGTTCTACAGTCCTCAGGCATGTGAGGCCTCCAGAAAGTGCGGGACAACAGTTCACCTGTCTTGCGGTTGCCAAAGTGCCCGCCTAGCTTACTGTCATGGCAAAGTTCCAGTACTTCCAGGTGGAGTGCTTCAGGTATAAGGATTTGGGTACCCAACCACCACAGCCCGTCTTTCTCTGCCAGTTTAGGATCCTTGGGTACAGTGGAGCCAGCTAGAGCCTGCCGTATCCAGGTTAGGAGGTCCTCCTGGACCAATAGAAAGCTGTGGGCAAGCAGAATGGTATCTGGAGGGAGAACTTCCCCAGGCTCAGGGAACATCCGGGACAGGGTGTCTGGCTTGACGTTCTTGGACCCAGGCCTGTATGTGATATGGAGCTGAAAACGGGAAAAGAACAAGGCCCATCGGCCTGGCGAGGTCTCAGCCTTTTGGCCGTCCGCAGGTACTCCAAATTTTTGTGGTCTGTGGATACCAGGACTGGGTGCACTGCTCCTTAAAGAAGATACCGCCATTCTTCCAGGGCGGACTTTATTGCCGACACTTCTCTGTCCCCAACGTCGTAATTCCTCTCGGGGGGAGTAAGTTTCCGAGAGAAAAATGCGATGGGGTGTCTCTGAGACAGGACCGCCCCGACTGCGGTGTCCAAGGCGTCCACTTCCAGGACATAAGGCAGTGCTGGGTCGGGGTGCTTGAGAACGGGAGCAGAAGTGAACAGTTTCTTTAGGGCCTGGAAGGCTGCCTGTGCCTCGGTGGTCCAGGTAAAGCGGACATTCTGCTTGGTCAGCTGGGTTATGGGAGCAATGACTGCAGAAAATCCCCGTATAAATTTCCTATAAAAATTGGCAAAGACAACAAAGCGCTGTACCCCTTTTTTATCTACACGTGACCTTTTGAGGGTCCATGGTAATACCTTTCGTGGAAAGATGAAATCCTAGGAATGAGATGTCCGCACACTCGAATCCGCCTTTGCGTAATGTCCGTGTTCCCGGAGGAGGTTGAGTATACATTTCACATGCCTGCGATGTTCCTCCAGGGAGGGGGAGAAGATGAGGATGTCATTGAGATAGACGACCACGAATAGATCAAGGTAATCTCGAAAAACATTGTTTATCAGGTGCTGGAAGGTCGCTGGGGCGTTGCAGAGCCCAAAGGGCATGACCAGATATTCAAAGTGGCCAAAGCGAGTCCTGAAGGCCGTCTTCCATTCATCCCCCTCCCGTATGCGGATCAGGTTATAGGCTCCGCGTAGATCTAATTTGGTGAACACAGTAGCCATTCCAAGTCTTTGAAAAAGTTCTGGAACGAGGAGTAACGGATACCGGTTTTTAATTGTGACCTTGTTGAGGTCCCGGTAATCAATACAAGGTCTGAGCGTGTGGTCTTTTTTCTCCACAAAGAATATTCCTGCTCCTGCAGGTGATGTGGAGGGCCGGATGAAGCCCTTCTCCAAGTTCTCATTTAAGTAAGCTTTGAGAGACGCCAGTTCCACTTCCGACAGAGGAAAACTCTGGCCCAAAGCGACTTCAGCCCCAGGCAGCAGGTCAATTGGGCAATCATATGGCCGGTGCGGGGGCAGGGTATCGGCCCCCTTCTTACTAAAAACATCTAAGTAGTCATGGTAGGCTTCCGGGACCGCCTGTCGGGCTTCCAGATCTGGGTCAGAGTTCATACTGAGGATAGCCGTGGAGGTCTTCAGAGGTTGCGGCAAGCAGTGGCTATGGCAGTAAGAAGACTGAAACTGCACCTCTCCGGTAGACCAGTTGATCAGAGGGTTGTGGGCCTGGAGCCAGGGTAGGCTGAGGATAACTGGACATAAGGGGGACGCAATGACGTCCAACAGCAAAAACTCTGTGTGTCCTTCTGCCGTCCAGGCTGGTAGGGGGAATGTCTCGTGGGTCACGGTACCCGACTTTATGGTTGACCCATTCGTCAGTCGAAGGGCCATATGACGGCCCTTGGGACATAATGGAATGTGATGTAGAGTGGCAAAGGCTTGGTCCACGAATCAACTACTAGCCCCTGAGTCCAGAATAGCTGGGACTTGAACGCTTCCGTCGGGAAGCTGGAGGAAGATGAAGAGGGGCTTGGTACCAGGTAAGGACAGGACTTCTCCTGCAACTGTGGTAGGACCTTTGCCCACTTTGGCGGGACAACTACTAGCCAAATGTGCAGAGTCCCCACAATACAGGCATAGGTTGAGGTCTATGCGTCTCTGCCGCTCGGCAGGTGAGAGAGAAGGGAGGGGGAGCCCCTTCTGTGGTAGTTTCGGATGGTGCCTAGGAGAGGAGGAGGAGGCCAAGGTCGGACTGGATCCCAGGGAGCTGGGCTTTTCCTGAATGAGCCGCGGGGCAGCAGTAGCTCTCTCCGCTCTGTGTTCACGCCGGCAGCGGTCAATTTGGATGACCAAATTGACCAGCGTGTCCAGGGTGTGAGGTACCCCGACGCGAGCCAGCTCATCCTTGAGCGGCTCAGAGAGCCCTAATCTGAACTGGAAGCAGAGGGCGGCTGAGTCGAGAGACACCCGGGCTGAGTCCCAGGCTCCGAGACATATTCATCTGCGGTACGGTGACCCTGCTGGAGTGCATGAAGTGCTGCTTCCGCTGTTGCAGTCTGATGGGGGTCCTCGTATAGCTGGGCCATAACACGAAACAACAGATCCAGACTTGTGGTCTCTGGGGCTTTTTGTTCCAACAGGCGGTGAGCCCAGGCTTGAGGCCCATCTGACGAGTGAAATCACAAAGCCCACTTTAGTTGCCTCCAGAGTAAAGGTACGGGGCTGCAGAGTGAAGTACAACTTGCAGGCACTACGGAATGCCCGGAACTTCCAGCGGTCCACCGTAAACCGCTCGGGCATGGGCACTTAAGGCTCCGCAGGAAGGGTCACAATGGTGCAGGGTGAAGCTTGGCTGGGACCAGCCGCTGCTGGTGAGGCCAGGTCCTGAACTTGACTTTCCAAGCGGGTGTATTCCTCTTGGAGTGCCGTTATGGCTTGGGTCAGTCCGGTGATGTAAATGTATAGAAATTACCGTGCTAGTGACTCAAAATATTCGAAATAAATATATAAAAAGAACTGGTTGCTGCCGTAAATAGGATACCACCTAAATACAAATATAAACTGGGAAAAACTGCACAGCCATTAAATAATTTAATAATTGAATAAAGTGCAAGTGCTATAAACAGCAAGTAAAAAATAACATTAAATAACACACCATATGCAGTATTAACAGCCTTAAAATGCAATATTTGCAACTATAAGGTGCCAAAAAGACAATATAAGAATATGTGCAAAAAGCAGGCTAATTAGTGCAAAAAATGAAAGTCCAATGTGGCTCCAAAAGATTGATAGGAGGACTTCCTTCACCAGTAAAAACCAATATAAAGTATATAAAATGGGCAGGCTGAATAGTGCCAAAAATAAAAAGTCCAATGTAGCTCCACAAGATTGATAGGAGAACTTCCTTCACCAGGTGAAATTATAAATAGAGTGAAGACACCGAACATGATGTGAATCAGGTACTCTTACCAAAATGCCATTGTTTACCTATCTCTAGGCAAACCATATTCACAGGCAGATAGCCTCTGCGGGCTTTAAACAGGGGAAAGCTGGACGGCACCTCCAATTCCACTCCAAAAATATAATCGTCTCCGTACCATATGAAACAAATGTAGGATCCCACATAGTGTAATAACGGTTTATTAGGCAATAAAAAGCAGAGCCAAATGGCTACTTACATTTAAACAGGATAAAATGCGCATGTAGCAGAAAATCCTTCTAAACGCCGGTTAGTCAGTAGAGCGCCCGTGCTTCCGGGTCTCATGGGGCGATGATGTCAATGCGTAGGACCGCCCGGAACTTCCCGCGGTCCCCCGAAACTGCTCGGGCATGGGCACTTGAGGCTCCGTAGGAAGGGTCACAATGGTGCAGGGTGAAGCTTGGCTGGGACCGGCTGCTGCTGGTGAGGCCAGGTCCTGAACTTGACTTTCCAAGCGGGTGTATTCCTCTTGGAGTGCCGTTATGGCTTGGGTCAGTCCGGTGATGTGCACACAAAGTTCCTTCATGGTCGAGGGCCCCGGCGCAGACTCAGACGTGGCTGTCCACTGCTGTCACGTACCTGGTGGTTCAGTCTGACTTATGCAGGGGCAACCTCTCTTATGGCCCTGGTTCATGAGCCCCTGATAGTGGAGACAGGGAGCTCAGGAGCGCAGGGGGGCATGAGGGCTGGACCTGATCACAGGTGGTAGGTGCAGGTTCACAGGAGCTCGTGCAGCAGAAGAGTGGTGGTACAGGCCGGGTCGACAACAGGCTGGCAATGCGGTACAGATAAGGCAGGCAGGCGGATAGTCGGATACAGGCAGGGTCGGCAACGTGCAGGCAGATGTGGTACAAGAATCAGACAGAAGAGTTTGTCGTGAACAAGCAGAGGTCAGGGCAGGCAGATAACAACAAAGTCCAGATAGGTAGCCGGGGTCACAGGTGCAGGAAGTCTCACTAGAACAAACGCTGGGGGATCACAGGAACAGGAATGCTGTAGAACGGACAGCACAAGCTGCTGGGTGCAGGAAGTTCAAATAGAGCCGCCTGGTGCTGTTTCTGTGCACAGGTGCGCGCACGGCATCTGTTCCTGGCATGTTCCTTACAAGCAGACAGGAATAGTCACAGAACAAGCCAAGGTCGGGGTATCACGCCGACAGGAATGTTCAAGAACAAGCCAAAGTCGGTAAACGGAATCAGATGAAGAGCACACAGCAGGAACCACACACACTGGAAGCCTAACAGACAATGTTGATTGGCAGTGCTGGCTAGCACTGCATGGTGTTATATAGTGTTCCTTGTTTAGAGGCTGGGGTGGAGCCCTGCTGAGGGAAGATTACTTAAGCACACAGGTGAGAGGTGCATGGCTGAACACAAGCAGAGAGTTAAGCAGACAGACAGGACATGAAATGTACTTCAGATTCATGAGGTTCACTGCCATCCTGGTGGTAGTGGACCGGCTGTCCTAAATGTCCTATTTTTTGGGAACCTGCAGAAAACATACATGCTCCTAGACTGTTGCAGAATTTCCACAACAGATACCCGGAAAGGTGGGCCCAGTTGGGCATCTGGAGGTTGTCCCTTGGGGGGGATGCACTGTCAGGGAAATGGCCGTGGCAGAATTGGCAATACTTAACATGAACATGCGCAGAGAACTTCGCGTGCATGCAAGCCAACGCACACAGGCAAGGGCACGCATGAGTGCGTGACGAATGCTGGCGCCAAGCTGCCTATTTAAACCTGCTGCTGACAACATGACATTGCTGGATTATCACAGCTCTCCCGTGTTCCCTGTGCCTCTGTACCCAGATCTGTGCATTTCCTGTTACTGATTCGGCTTATCCTGACTTAGCTCTCTGCTTCACCGGCTCTGACCCCTGGCTTGGCTTGTACTTGGACTTTGCTACTGCCTATTTCCATTGACCTGGCTTGGCTTGCTACCCTGCTTATCCTGTCTCCCTCCCATGTTTAACCCCGGCTTGCTCCTGTTGTGCTTCTGGGCTGATCTTCTGTGTATGACCCCTGGCTCGGCTCCCGGCTTCTCCTTTGTCAAGCTCATCGGCACTTCCAGTCTTCCAGTGCTTCCAGCTTACTACAGCCATCCTTAGGTGATCAGCTTTCCAGACTTCAAGCAAGCACCTGGCAACACGTGCTTCTCTGAGCACTGCGATCCCTGTTCCATCTTCAGGGGCACGCTGCACTTAGCTGCAAGGGGAGCCCTCCCAGCATCTCGGCCTCATAACCGTTCCTGACAGGGTGATTCCAAACCCCCGACACCTTCCTGTTTAAAAGAGCATACCTTTGACATCCTGCTGTGCCAACATGCTCCTATCTTGTAGAACGAGCACTTGATTTAGCCGCCATAAGGGAATTGTCCAGCCGTCCTCTGGAAGTACTTGAAATACTTCCACAGCTTCACGTCTATTTAAAGGCATTTCACCAACCTTACAAAAGGAGGAATAAAAAGGTCATCCTCATCTTCTTGTTCAGAATTATTGGATTGAGAAGGCTCTGAGACCAGTTTTGATGGCCCTGAAAGGAAGACTGAACATTGCCAGAATAGATGACCCTTGCAGAAGGTGAATTTAGCAATTCCTTTCAAGTGTCTTGACCACATGCTTAATTAATTGTGGCAACTTGATCACCATTATCTTAATCACTGTCTGCTTGAACAAAGTAGGAATCATACAGTCATGTTTATCCACATCTTGGGAAGAATCTGACAAAGGTTGATTTGCCAGAGAAGGTTCTGAAACACCAGAAGTTCTGGAAACTCAGAAAAGGGCTGTTTCGTCTGGTATGGCTAGGCTGCTTCTCATTGCCAGAGCAGATAACCCTTTCACAGGGTGAGCAGAAACCACTCCTTTAGAGTGTATTGACAATGTGCTTATTGAATGTGACATCCTATTAGGTGTCATCATCTCTAACCCTGGTTGCTTGCGCCAGCAGGATACATACAGTCATGCCCATCCACATCTTCCTCTTTGTAGAGTCTGAAGAGGGCTGTTTTGCCTGGGAAGGCTATGAGACTGCTCATTGGCAGAACATACAATCCCTTCACAGGGTGAGTGGAAATAACTCCTTTTGAGTGTATTGGCCACTTATTTAATGACTGTGACAACCTGTTCGGTATCATCATCCTTATCTCTGGTTGCTTAACTGCTTCCCGAACGCGCGCCGTCTTTTCACGGCGGCAGTCGGGGAGCCCTGCGCGAATCGCCGTAAATAAACGGCGATTCGCATTTGGCCACCAGGGGGCGCGCGTGCGCCGACGAGCCGCAATGAGCGGCTATAGGGAAAAGAACGGGGAACCGCCGATGTAAACACGGCGGTTCCCCGCCCTGTCAGTGGGGCATGAGAGATCTACTGATCCCTGTCACTGGGATCAGTTAGGTCTCTCATGCCCATGTTAGCCCAACCCCCCCCACAGTAAGAACACGCCCAGGGAACACATTTAACCCCTAGCTCTCCCCCTGCAGGTTAACCCCTTCACTGCCAATGACATTTATACAGTAATCAGTGGACATTTAAATTTCTGATCGCTGAATAAATGTCATTGGTCCCAAAAAAGTGTCAAAATGGTCCGACATGTCCCCCCCAATATCGCATTACCGCTAAAAATCGCAGATCGCCGCCATTACTAGTAAAAAATAAAAAAAAAATAAAAACCCCAGAAATGAATTCTCACCATCCGTAAACGCGGCCACTTTTGCGCAAACCAATCAATATACGCCGATTGCAATTTTTTTTATCGCAAATATGAGGAATTATATAAATCGGCCAAAAACGGTGAAAAAAAATGTTTTTTTATATTTTTTTTTTGGATTTGAATTTTAGCAAAAAGTAAGAAATTTGGGTTTTTTTGAAAAATGGTCGCTCTTCTTTTGTTTATAGCGGCGATAAGAAATGACGCAGAGGCGATCAAATACCACCAAAAGAAAGCTCTATTTGTGGGAAAAAAAGGACGCAAATTTTGTTTGGGTACAACGTCGCACGACCGCGCAATTGTCAGTCAAAGCGATGCAGCGCCGAATCGCAAAAAGTGCTCTGGTCCTAAAGCTGCAAAACCTTCCTGGTAAGTGGTTAAACAAAGCAAGATTCATACAGTCATGTTCCTCTGCATTTTCCCCTTTGGAGCCTGAAGAGGCTGTTTTGCCTGGGAAGGCTATGAGACTGCTCATTGTTAGAACATATAACCCCTTCACAGGGTAAATGGAAAACAGTGGCGGCTGCTCCCCCCCGTCCATGGGTCCTCCAACCCTGATCTACATTCAGGGTGCGGGACTATGGATTCCAATCGGGGGGAAGTGTTTCAGACCAAGACAGAAGTGCAGTCCATTAAGGCCGTCCCCTCTCCCCTTGCCACCTCCTCTATGACATGAATAGATTCATGCATAGCATGAATCTTTCCATGGCCGCCCACGACCACTCCCTAATTCATGCCGCTGGCCCCTTTGAGGTGACGGCCACATGAATTACCGCGGCAGGGGGTTACTTTGAAGCATCTCATTAGAGCCTACAGCTCTAATAGGCTTCAATATAGTGGGGCTTGTGGCGTAAAGCATGCCACCACAATCCCTTAGAAAGGCAAATGAACATTTGCCTTTTTAACACTAAACCGCTCTCCACCAATCAGGAAGCACCGGTATGTTGCCGGCTTCCCGATTGGTGGAGAAGACAGGCGATCCTATTGGACGCCTTTCTCGCCGGAGGAGAAGGGGGATGCACGGCTGAAGCCAATCTGCTTGCTGGACATCATTACCCGCTCGCCAGATACTTCCTGCTGCTTGCTGCCCGCTCCTAGATGGGGTAAGTGAGGGGCTTTGATGTCCTGACTTTCTGAGATGGGAATGAGGGACACCTATTAGCAAAAGTATGTAGGCATAGGGCACACACCCTGCCACACTCTCTTAAAGGAAAATTGTACAAAAAAAAATGATTAATGAAACCCACAAGTGCTTCTTTTTTACCAGTACTATTTCTTCATACTGGCTTTTGGAATTTACAAATGCAGCAATTTAGAAATTGGATGAAAGGTTTAGCACTGGGAAACACTTTTTGAAAGATAAATAGTGCATTTTGTATACAAATACATATATAGATCAGACCAAAATGAGGGACAAATGAGGAGGAAAGAGGGACTTTGTTCTGAATGAGGGACAGTCCGTCGAAATCAGGGACAGTTGGGAGCTATTCAGTATATATCTATCTGTGGGGCTATATATATCTATCTGTGGTGCTGTATATACCTATCTGTGGTGCAGTATATATCTATCTATGGTGCTGTATATATCTTTCTGTGGTGCAGTATATATCTTTCTGTGGTGCAGTATATATCTATCTGTGGGGCTGTATAAATCTATCTGTGGGGCTGTATACCCCTATCTATGGTGCAGTATATACCTATCTATGGTGCAGTACATACCTAACCACATAACAAATCATTCCCTACTGGAAGCGTTGCGCATGGTTGGTGTTACCTATCAATGGGGCTTCCCTTTCCGATTGACGGCTACCAGAAATGGCAAAACAGCACACCTCAGGACCAAGGATGACCTGCCGACCTTTGTGGAAACCCTGGAGCTTCCTTCCACTGACTTTCCGGACTGGAGGCTAAATACAGCCATCCCGCTACCACAGCGCCAGGATGCTTGGCATCCTGCTCACACCGGATCCCATAGACGCGCCAGGCATCGTCGCCGCAACCGGAGTGCTTCCTCACCTTTGCCTTCCTTGGAAGTCTCGGGCCTCAGTTGAGCAAGAGGTACTTATGGAGGAACTATGATAGACCCAGAGAAGGTCGGTTTAGGTTCTTTTGGGCTGGGGACTGGTAAGGTGCGTTTAGCAGGACACCCCCGGTTGCTGTGATAGATCGGTCAGTTTGGAGGCCTGGTCAACAGCCTTGACAGTCCCACCCACCTGCGGCCCCACCTGTTGTTTCTCGGAACATTGCAGACCTGGCCAACTGCCAGGTCCCATAGACTTGGTTGCCATTTGTTTTTTTCTTTACCACCACTGTGCCTTATTTATGACGTACTGTCCCGGGGAGTCCCTCAGTCCTCAGCTGACAGACATGTCTCCCACACTAGGTGTGACCATGATATTGGGGTACTGTGTTCTGCCAAATGGCGGACAGGACGGCAGTCTTGCGTGTGGGGTTCTTCCCCCCCCCCCCCCCCGGAATTCCGCTCTCCTTAGTTGAACCCACTTCCTGCCCCTTGGGGAAATGGGGCAGCTTCGTGGATTCTGTTCTACCTTTTTGTTTTATTTGTTTTTCTGTTTGTTGGACAATACTGTGAGGCTGATGTGTATATTATTCATGCATATGTCTGTGTGACAGGTCAGTTTTGGGTTGTATCGATATTGACAGAGCACCTGGTTAGTATGGTACTCCATTGTTGGTGGGCTCCCTACTCAATGCTCTTGGGGTGGGCAAACTTATTGTTAAATGGCCAATACTCTGACACTACTGTCCTATAATATTAGGGGCCTATTTAGCCCTTCTAAGAGGGGGCGTCTCTGGCAGGAACTGCACCATCTGTGACCAGATGTTGCTTTCCTGCAGGAGACGCACTTTACGGTCAAATCGACCCCCCCCCCCACCACTCACGATGTATGACCAATGGTTCCACAGTCTGTCTCCAGTGCCTAAGGCCAGGGATACCTCCATAGCTATCAGGAAATCATGCCCATTTAATGTGAGCGCTAGTGTAAGTGACCCTGAAGGGCGTTATGTATTTATTAAGGGATCCATTAAGGGAACCCTTTGATTACCCTCCGGTGTTAATCTCTGAGGTCCACAGGTTGGGGCGCATTTCAAATTTTAAAATAAACTTTGATAAGTCGGAGCTCCTGCCTATTCACGTCCCTCCCGCTATGGCAAACTCCATACAACGGTCTTTCCCTCTTCGGTGGTGCACACAGTTGCTCCCGTATTTGGGAACTCGCGTCACCCCAGACCTGACCCTCCTATACGATCTCAACTATGGCACATTGCTGACTGGGATTGTGCGTGACCTCCACACTTGGCGAGATCTGCCCCTTATGTGGTTTGGGAGAACTAGTGCCCTAAAGATGACTATCTATCTATCTATAATCTATCTACTTTATATGGTACCCATCTCGCTAGATTCTTTTTTCAAAAACTACGTAAGGAATTTACAAAATTTGTATGACAGGGCAAACACCCAAGACTTGCATACGACATCCTTCGAAGACCTAAATCGGCTGGTGGGCTGGGACTGCTAGACGACAATTTATACTATAAAGCCATGTCCCTGGTACGAATTTTAAATTGGCACCACGTCACCCCGACTAAGCTGTAGGTCAATCTAGAAAAGACGATGGTGGGTAGGAACCTGGCGGGTGCCCCTTGGATCCCGGCTGGATCCAGGGGATTGTCGGACTGGACCTCTCCCCTGACTAGGGCCACCCTGGGTACCTGGGACAGACTTAACAAGGCTGAGCAATTTGCTCCACAGATGTCCCCCCTCTCCCCCTTGGGGGCTTCCTCTGGTTCCCCCCTGGGGGAAGAGGGAGGTTTTTTTTCATGCCCTGGGGCCAGGAGGGTAGACACCCATGTGCGCGATTTGCTTCCCAGGGGGCCTTGCTGGCCCTGGCCACCATACAATCGACCTTCGGGACCATGCCATTTGCAGCGTGGAGACATAAACAACTGTCCAGTTTTTTTCGCAAATTAGATCCCCCACTACGCCCGGCCCATTCGTTGACCCCGTTCAAATTCATGTGTGTTGAGCTCCCTGATGCGGGTCACTTGCTTTCCCAAATGTATAGAATGATACGGGACTCTCACTCGTTTTGGGACACCTTATTATGTCAGGGAATAGGAGAGGTAACTAGGTCAGGAACTGACGGAAACCCAGGTACAGCGTCTAATTAAATTCACCCACTCCTCGTGGGTCAGCTCCCGTATTCAGGAATCTTCATTTAAATGTATCTCTAGGTGGTATAGAACCCCTTCTAGGTTGCAACAAATTTTCCCCCAAACTGATGTCCGGTGCTGGAGAGGATGTGGCCAACAGGGCACGTTCCTCCATCTTTGGTGGAATTGCCCCCATTCCTGCCATTCTGGGAGGCGATTACCCCATGGATCAAAAGGACAACCTTGAGGAGCATTGAACGTACTCCTATGCACTTTCTGTTCCATGGGGTGCCCTCGCCCCTTAAACAATACAAGAGGAGTGTCACACCTCATCTACTTAACACCGCGAAAATCCTTATACCTAGGTACTGGAGACAGACAGCCTGCCCAACTTTGGCGGATTGGAAAAAGTAAGTAAGTATCATGGAAGCTGAACATTGGATACTAGAGGCCAAGGGCTTTCATGACAAGTTTAAGGAGACATGGTCAGGATGGAGATATTACTCCCAAAAAATACCCATAGAGTGAAGTTAATTATAGGTTGAGCTATTGCTGAGCCACCATTGATCAACCCATGGAATGCCAATGTCACGCACATCAGCCAACCCTCTTCCACCTTTCTTCCGTCTTCTCTTTTCATTTTCCTTTCTTTTCCTGTTATACTTCTGTTAACACCAACTGATTGTCATCTGTCACTACTCTAACCTTTCGTTTATGGAGTATCAACCAATTGGACAATGCTGGTTCAAATTCACGATTCTCTTTCACTAGTGAGTGCAGGTCAATCATTAGGAGGTGTCAGGTTGAAGCGGGACTGGGGCTGGGGGGGGGGGACTGGGGGTTGCTGGCAGGATTGGCCCCTCTAGCACCCCGCGCCCAGGAGATAGATGGCGTGGGACTGGAGGGAGATCCACGGTCCTGCGGACCCCGCTTGGTAGCCCCCTCGGGGTGGTCCCCCTCATTGGTCTATTGACCTAAATGCTTGCTTCTGAATGTTTATGACTTTTGGGTCTTCACTATATGTGATTGAACGTTTCACTGTGTATTCTAATTTTGTACTGCTGAAACCAATTGCTCGTCATTACGTGTAATTGAACGCTACATTGTGTAGTCTAATTTTGTACTGTTGTGAAAGACTTAATAAAAAATTCTATTATTTAAAAAAAAAAGAAAAAGACAAAAAACACATGGGCGCAATGGCCTAGCGCATTATCCTCAATCGACAATTTATTATAAGATCATAAAAACATACTCACAACCCAGTTCAGAGTAAAAGCATATCAACACAGTCCATTTTTCGTGTGCCTCACACTGATAGATGGTACCTCATACAGGCTTGCTGGCACGTTTCGAAGTCTTAGCCTCTTCCTCAGATACCTATCTGTATTGCTCTATATCCCTATCAGTGGTGTTGTATATACCTATCTATGGTGCAGTAAATACCTATCTTTGGTGCTGTATATCCCTATCATAGGTGTGTGCAGCCTATTGCATTAGAGTGTGCACCCCAAATGTATAAAAACATAGATTGTGTCAGTATAGCAGTGGACTTGTCAGCAGGGCAGAGATTGGTGTCAGTAGGGCAGTGGATGGTGTTAGTAGCTTTTTATTATTTTATTTATTTATTATTTTTTACAATTTTTAGGAGCCCCATTGGGGGGGGGGGGGCTTTGGTGAAATATCAGCAGGGGAATCTGCACCACACTGGGTGATCAGGGTGTGCCCAGGTACACCTGGCACATCCCCTGCGCAATGCCTATGATCCCTATCTATGGTGCTGTATATATCTATCTATGGTGCAATATATACCTATCTATGGCGCAGTATATACCTATCTGTGGTGCTGTATATATCTATCTGTGGTGCTGTATACCCCTGCCTGTGAGGTTGTATATACCCTTATCTGGCGATGCTGTATACTCTATCTCTTGATGCTGGGCTGTATACTCCTGACACAATGGGTGGAATCTATAAGCGGTGGGGCTTATGAGAAGTGGGAGGGGTCAAAAAGTAAGGGCGGGGTCTGGCTCCCCCCATCCTAAAATTTCACCAGCCGACACTGATTTCCATCTTCATCTGGTCTTCTTCTGTGTTCGGATTCTCTGTTCAACTTGATTGGCTGTGCCAGATTGATGTTACTTTGTCTCAGCACAGAAACGTGCCGAAACTGTACACTGAGCTGCACATGTGTGGCTCTAAGTACACTTAAGATCTGACAGGCATTGAGAAGCATTTATGACAGAAGAGAGTCTCTTATATTATTAAAATGCTGTCAGCCTTTTATTAAAACACAGTTTAGCTCCACTTAAAGTAACATTCCCCCCCCCCCCCACCAACCCCATCCCATAACTGGACAGTGAAAGGAGAAGCAGCAAACATATAAGCTCATCTCTTTGTTACTGTGTTCTCTCCTCCTATCAGCGTGCTCTGTTGCTGCTTCTCCCTCTCAGTCTGAACTCTGCTGTAAAGGGACTGTATTATTATTTTTTGTGTTTCATATCTGCTGAAGTTCAGCTGTAAGAGTAATGTGTGCTTTAGTGTCCGGGACACTTTGGAAAGCTGTAGGATTTTTACCTGTGTGCTGAAATCCATTGTACTAAACTAATATAGTTCTGCTCCAATGCTTTTTTGGATCAAAACATCAGGCAGATTTGGTTGATGCAAAACAGGACCAAAGAAAATTCCCAGCTCAACTCGCCAACCAGTTTTCTACCAACCGAATTATCCAGTTTAACAGTTTGTGTTAAAAGCAGAGGTTTAGTTTGCACACGTTTGCAAATATATGCATAAGCTGCAAAGCCACTCCAAGGCACCCCAATATTTTTGCAGTCCTAACTTGTACATTTTTGAGAGCTTCCATAATAGAAGCATACCATAGTAGTTTTGCATGCGTTGCCCTTCCATGTGCTCCTTGCTGTGAAGGCCAATTATAGGTGGGGGCAAGGGCCAGTTGTTTGTTACAGATTTGGTTGATGTTCACAAATATCTATTTTTATTCAATCAGTCTAATTGAGGCCAGATTTTAAACAGGTTGCTGTTCTCTTATAACAATCTTAGTAAATCAAGCCCAATGACTTTGAATTTTGGAGTGCAAATTCTACACAACTGAATTAATCTAAACCTGAATGTTTTAGTTTCAGGCTTTAGTGTGTATTCAAGATATGAGTTACTGTATATGTACTACAGTGAGGGAAAAAAGTATTTGATCCCCTGCTGATTTTGTACGTTTGCCTATTGACAAAGAAATGATCAGTCTATAATTTTAATGGAAGGTTTATTTTAACAGTGAGAGACAGAATAACAACAAAAATCCAGAAAAACGCATTTCAAAAAAGTTATAAATTGATTTGCATTTAACCACTTGCCGCCCGCCCACCGTCAAATGACTGGTGCAGCTCCATTGAAGTCTACTGCATGCAAAGCACAAACTGCAGTGAGAAAAAAAGCCCCCAACCCTTTCCAAAAAACACAATACCACAAAACGCACAGATGTGAACTACATCCATAGGAAACCATGTTAAATGGGCTATAGTGTGTTTGTGCAAATTGCAAAAGGCGGTAAAAAAACACATAGGTGTGAACCTAGACTGAGGGCCGGTTCATACTGAGGCGATCCTAGGCAATTTGCGATCCGACTTGTGTCACCCCAATTCGCCTCAAATCTCCTGACATCAGAAATCCCATTGGAATGAATGGAGCCGTCTTAATATGCGCTACTCAAGTCCAAAGCGATTCCAAAAAAGGTTCCTGTACTATTTTCAAGCGGCTTCTAGGCGAATTGAGCCCATAGAAGTCAATGGAAGTTCGCTTTCAAGTCGGATCCCCGTCTATGAAGAAGCGACTTTCCAGGAAGAAGAACATAATTTTTCCAGAAGACACACCTCTCATGTCCCAGGTACTCGTGTTGAAATCGCCTGAAATCGCCTAAAATCGCCTGATATCGCTTCGCAATCGCGCCGCTTCGCCTTTTCAAATTGCCTAGCAAAGTTGCCCCGAAGTCGGATCGCCTCAGTGTGAACCGGCCCGGTTGCGAAGCGATTGCGGCGCAATTTCTGCGCGATATCAGGCGATTTTAGGCGATTTCAGGCGATTTCAACACAAGTACCTGGGACATGAGAGGTGTGTCTTCTGGCAAAATTATGTTCTTCTTCCTGGAAAGTCGCTTCTTCATAGACGGGGATCCGACTTGGAAGCAAACTTCCATTGACTTCTATGGGCTCAATTCGCCTAGAAGCCGCTTGAAAATAGTACAGGAACCTTTTTTGGAATCGCTTTGGACTTGAGTAGCGCATATTAAGACGGCTCCATTCATTCCAATGGGATTTCTGATGTCAGGCGATTTGAGGCGAATTGGGGTGACACAAGTCGGATCGCAAATCGCCTAGGATCGCCTCAGTGTGAACCGGCCCTAAGAGAGCGCTCCTAATCTCAGCTCGTTTCTTGTATAGAAGACACCTGGAAGCCAGAAATCTTGCTGTTTGATAGGGGACCAAATACTAAAATCAATTTATAAATTTATAACTTTTGAAATGCGTTTTTCTGGATATTTTTGTTGTTATTTTGTCTCTCAGTGTTAAAAATAAACCTATTATTAAAATTATAGATTGATAATTTCTTTGTCAGTGGGCAAACGTACAAAATTTGCAGGCGCGCATACACTTTTTTCCCTTCACTGATTATCCTACAGGCACATGTACTTTTTCTTTATCCAGTAGAGGGCAGTCTTGCTCATTAAAATGTATCATAGCACTAGCCAGCAGTATGTACTATTGTATGAGCTACCTATGAGTGCTATTTTAGAAACATGTTCAATAAATTGCATTATATTGTTTTATGTAGAGATAGGGCAATTTATCAAAGAAGATGCAATATGGATTAGTCCTTTATTAGGAGCAAATTTGTGATACAACTGGTTAATCATTTTTTTTGCACAATTTCCTATTGGTTTACAATTGCTAATTAGCACTTTAATTTGATAGCGAACTTTAATCCATATTTTTATTTTACAGGTTTGATTCTGAAAGAAAGGGGGAAGAATTAGAATAAAAGTATATCTCCAGTCATTTTTTTCTCAACATTTCTTTAACTTGAAGAACCCTGAGCTGTGAGAGAGGGTGGAAGGGAACAAAGCCAAGTGCTCATTCGTGAATTTCCGGGCCGCAAATCCAACCCTTGGTACAAGACCCGGACTGGGACAAAAAATAGACCCAGACATTTTAGACCAGCGGTTCTCAACCTCAGTCCTCAAGTACCTCTAACGGGCCATGTTTTCAGGTTTTCCTTTACTTTTCACAGGTGCTTTAAATCAATATAAATTACATGGTATTGATAAGAGCTATTTTATCTAAGGGAAGTTCCCAAAAAATGGCCCGTTGGGGGTACTTGAGGACTGATATTGAGGACCACTGTTTTAGCCAATTTTTTGTCAGGGACCGAGGGGGGCTTTCATGGGGGCAGTTGGTGACGGGATACTCATGGAGTCCGTCCTCCACACTGTAATCTAAAAGGGCACTGTGATATAAAAGGGACTGCACTGTAACCATTACAGTGTCCATTTTACAGAGGGGTCCCCTTTATATCACAGTGCCCCTAGCAATAACAGGCCCCTATTACAGTACCCCTATCAGTTGGGCCCCCCCCTTTTCTCTCTAATCACAGTGCCCCCTTTTGCTCTCTGCCACCCCTGCACAGTCCTCCCTTTGGCAGGGCAGAGGTAGGATTCAGCCTGTGTGTCCTCCCCATGGTCTCCCGTCCCAATGACGATGTCATCTTATCAACAGGGCAGGGGGTGGGAGGAGCTGCAGATCTGGATCATATTAACAAGCGGGTGAGTCCAGTCCAGTTATAATTAAAGCATATGTGTACATTTTTTTAAACTTTGAATAAAATAAGAAAGGGTTAGACTCTTTGTCTTTATTTCTGTCTGTGTCTCGGTTGGGGAAGTTCACACCTATGTTTGTTTTGGTGACCATTGTCACTAAGACAGAAAGCAGGGGAAATCCAAAACTACTGAGTTCTCATCAAAGAAGGAGGTGAGGGAAAATCTTCCAATGGAGACACCTGTTCCTATGACAACACTCTAAGATGGTAATTTTGCTCACTTTGGAGACATTTCCTCTCATTTCATGTGGTGTCTCCAGGACAGGAAGTGAGAGTAAATCTTCCCAACAGGACAAAGACATAAAAAATACCTGATAGGAGTCTTATCACCTCCCTGCTCATTCTAGAAGTAAAGAAAAGGTTTTGGCTATACATACACAGGCCCTCAGTTGAAGTCGTAATGACGAAACGCGTCAGGCATGACCCCACGGCAATCCGGAAGTGACGTATGCGCTCCAGACGGGCGACTAGGACACAGCGTCTATCAGACAAGGCTGAGCGGTCCGAGGAGCTGAGTCGGAGCGGTGACGTACGGTGTTTTGTATATTTAAAGCGAGTGTTTTAAGATCGTCTGTAAGTGTTCACTTGGCGTGTTTTAATTGAATAAACATGGTTTTATGGAATTACGCTATGTGAAACTTTTATCTATTTCTGGGTATCCTCTTGAGTTAACTGTGCCTATGAGAGTGGGAGCACCAGCGAAGTATTAACAGTTACCAATGCAGATGGGCGTATTGAAAGAATGTGTCTGGTAAGTGAGCATTCCAGAGGGAGTGGATCACCTGCGGTGCTGTGAGGAATCTGGTGGTTGGCTCACTATCATTCTGGTTGATCTTCCTACGCACGGAGTTACTCGGATTTCCTATTCTTTATGAACTGTCCTTTTTGAAAGCGCTGTAGAGACACTGTTCAATTAGACGCTGTGGACTTTTTTTGATGATTTTGAAGTGTTTCTTTTTTATTCTGTTGAAATTCTTACGTCGGCATAATCTATTTTTACTTGGTATTTTTTCTTTGTGAAGTTTTAGTAGTTTTTTTCAGGTGTCGCAGATTAACTTGTCACAGAGAT
>BLSH010190069.1:553689-607617 GCA_018402905.1 Glandirana rugosa
ATTGAGGCACGCATCCTTCTAAAAGAAAAGGTTTTGGCTATACATACACAGGCCCTCAGTTGAAGTCGTAATGACGAAACGCGTCAGGCATGACCCCACGGCAATCCGGAAGTGACGTATGCGCTCCAGACGGGCGACTAGGACACAGCGTCTATCAGACAAGGCTGAGCGGTCCGAGGAGCTGAGTCGGAGCGGTGACGTACGGTGTTTTGTATATTTAAAGCGAGTGTTTTAAGATCGTCTGTAAGTGTTCACTTGGCGTGTTTTAATTGAATAAACATGGTTTTATGGAATTACGCTATGTGAAACTTTTATCTATTTCTGGGTATCCTCTTGAGTTAACTGTGCCTATGAGAGTGGGAGCACCAGCGAAGTATTAACAGTTACCAATGCAGATGGGCGTATTGAAAGAATGTGTCTGGTAAGTGAGCATTCCAGAGGGAGTGGATCACCTGTGGTGCTGTGAGGAATCTGGTGGTTGGCTCACTATCATTCTGGTTGATCTTCCTACGCACGGAGTTACTCGGATTTCCTATTCTTTATGAACTGTCCTTTTTGAAAGTGCCGTAGAGACACTGTTCAATTAGACGCTGTGGACTTTTTTTGATGATTTTGAAGTGTTTCTTTTTTATGGTTCATTTTTATCTAATACGGCTGCATTCTTAAAGTTGTCTGAGTTTGTGGTATTGTTGGCGCTGATTAGTGTGATTAATAGGAGGATTAAGGGAGTTGCACTATACTATACATACACTTTAACCACTTCCCGCCCGGCCTATTGACAAATGACGGGCGGGCGCGGGGGGGTCATTATCCTGACTGTGCGTCTATTGACGTCCTCAGGATAATCCACCATCGGTGGTGCCGTGGGTCAGTCTGACCCACCACATTACCATCCACTGAGTAGTGGAGAGCCGATCGGCTGCTCTGCTGACGGGGGGGGGGGCTGCGCTGAACGTTCATCAGCACAGTCCCCCTCAGGATCACCCCACTAGACAACCAGGTAAGGGCAATACAGTGCACTGTAGGGATGGCACTGTGCCCATATATGATGCCTGCCAGTGCCATCCCTACAGTGCTATATGCACCAGTGCCCACCAGTGCCACCTATCAGTGACCACCTGTGCCACCTATCAGTGCCCACCTGTGCCACCTATCAGTGCCCATATGTGCCATCTATCAGTGCCCCCCTGTGCCACCTAAAAGTGCCACCTATCAGTGCCCATCAGTGCCCAGGGCCACCTATCAGTGCCGCCTATGAGTGTCCATCAGTGCCGCATATCAGTGCCACGTATCAGTGCCCATCAGTGCTGCATATATGTGCACCATCGTCAGTGCAAACTTATCAGTGCCACCTCATCAGTACCAATATGTACTGCCTCATCAGTGCCTGTCAGTGGCCTCATCAGTGTCCATCAGTGTAGCCTCATCAGTGCCCGTCAGTGAAGGAGAAAATTTACTTATACAGCGTTTTGTGACAGAAACAAAGAAAAACGTTTTTTTTTTCAAAAATTTTCGGTCTTTTTCTATTTGTAGCGCATAAAATAAAAAACGCAGGGCTGATCAAATACCACCAAAAGAAATCTCTATTTGTGGGAACAAAATGATACAAATTTTGTTTGGGTGTAACGTTGCGCAACTCTCATTCAAAGCGCAACAGCACGGAAACCTGGAAATTGGTCTGGGCGGGAAGTGTTCTAAGTGCCTGGTATTGAAGTGGTTAAAGAAGAATTAAACTCAAAAATAAAAATGTAATATATTACAGCTTATCTATGCTTAGATGTGGTGGCTGCATTCATTTTCTTTTTTAGCCCCTCCCTCTATTTTCACCTGGTGATTGGTCCAGTAACACAGTTTGGAATTGATTTACTAAAACTGGAGAGTGCAAAATCTGGTGCAGCTGTGCATGCTAGCCAATCAGCTTCAAACGTCAGCTTGTTCAATTAAAGGAGTTGTAAACCCTCAGCCCAGGTTCACCAGGGGCCGAGTCCTGCTGTCCATGTCAATGGATGCAGCAGCAGGACTAGGGAGCGTGCCCGCATGAGTGCCCCCATGGAAAGCGTCTCTCTGTGGGGGCATCCGTTGAAGAGGAGGAGCCAGGAGCGCCCCTGGAACACCCCAGTAAAGGAGGATCAGGGCCGCTCTGTGCAAAACCCTTGCACAGAGCAGGTAAGTATAACCTGTTTGTTATTTTACAAAAAAAAACGAGCCTTTACAATCACCTTACGCTTTGACAAAATAAAATCTGGAAGCTGACCGGTTTCTATGCAGAGCTGCACGAGATTTTGCACCCTCCATTTTTAGTAAATCAGCTTCTTTCTGTCTTATACCCCTTTCACACTGAGGCATTTTACAGGTGTTTTAGCGATAGAAATAGTGACTGTAAAGCGCCTGAAAACTGCCTCCCATGCCACCTGAGTGTGAAAGCCCGAGTGCTCTACACCGGGGCGGGGCGCTTGCAGGATGTTAGGAAAAGTCCTGCAAGCAGCATCTTTGGGGCAGTATACAGCATTTCCAAACCGCCCCTGCCCATTGGAATGAATGTGCAGCGCTTCCGGAGTGCCTGAAAAACGCTTTCAAAGAGCTGCAACACTTCTTTGGGGTTAAAAGTGCCCCGCTAGCAGCCAAAAAGCGCAGACTAAACAGCAATAAAGCGCCGCTAAAACGAGTGGCATTTACCGCTGACGCGGCCGCAGCCCCATTGTTGAAGGGTCTTATATTGTCTCCACTCTTAATGGTTTTGACAGGTGCGCTGTCAATCAGAAGTAAATCGGACCAGACAAGGAACTCATTTCCACATCAGGCTCCGCCCTCCCAGTGACAAGACATTTCCCAAATATGGGCATTGCCTATATTTCTATAATGACATCATCTGTATTCTTATTTAAATTTAGCTTTCTGTTGAGAAGTCTCCTGGCTGACGAGTGGGCTGGGCATGCTGTGTCACATGCATGACAGCTTCCCAGCACAGGCATGGCCCGCTCTCAGTGCTGGCGTACTTCTGTATACCAACTCAGAGTTGGTCTGAATAACTGCCAGTTTCCTAATCTGAGAACTGACAGTAATTCTTTAGGAATTTGTCACTGCCATAGCGACAGATTCTTACTATGGCAGTAGTAAAAAACCACCTGAATTCACTGCACATGACGGCAATGTTACAAACGCTGGCACAAATGCTTGCCTTGTAATTTTTTGAGTGGTGTTAAACCCCAAAACCAAAAATATAATATATTACAGTTCATAAATCCTTTTATGTGGTGGCTGTATTCGTTTTCTTTTTTGAGGCTTCATTGCTTCTGTTTTCCCCTGGTGATCTTGCCATTAACACACCTTGTGTATTAGAATGCCTACACTGCAAATGAAAGGGCAGCAGAGACACATTTGGACAGCAGCATTGTCAGTCTGGGGGGGGGGGGAGTGTTAGATGCACTAGCAGATTTAGATACACTAACAAAGTGAAGCCAAACTTCAGTTAGCACATTATAAGCAGTTACAGCAAACAGTTTTTTTTTTTATTTCTTTTGGGATAAACGTTTTACATGAAAGAATAAGGGCTGACCATTTTAAGCACCCATAAGTGAGAAATGATTTGTCTCAACTCTCTAATTCAGGGGTCTCCAAACTGCGGCCTATGGGTCGGATGTGGCTCTTTGCTTGCTTTATCTTGGGGCACTATTCCTCCCACTGATGTCAAAGATGGGGAACTTATTCTCCTACTGACACCAATTATGGGACACTATTCCTCCCACTGGTACCAATGATGGGGCACTATTCCTCCCACTGATACCAATGATGGGACACTATTCCTCCCACTGATACCAATGAAGGGGCACTATTCCCCCCACTGACACCAATGATGGGGCACTATTCCTCCCACTGATACCAATGATGGAACACTATTCCTCCCACTGATACCAATCATGGGACACTAATCCTCCCACTGATACCAATGATGGGGCACTATTCCTCCCACTGATACCAATGATGGCACACTATTCCTCCAACTGATGTCAGAGATGGGGAACTTATTCTCCCACTGACACCAATGATGGGGCACTATTCATCCCACTGATACCAATGATGGGACACTATTCCTCCCACTGACACCAATGACGGGACACTATTCCTCCCACTGATGCCAATGATGGGTCACTATACCTCCCACTGACACCAATCATGGGACACTATTCCTCCCACTGATACCAATGATGGGACACTAATCCTCCCACTGATACCAATGATGGGACACTATTCCTCCCACTGATACCAATGATGGGACACTATTCCTCCCACTGATACCAATGATGGGGAACTTATTCTCCCACTGACACCAATTATGGGGCTCTATTCTTCCCACTGTTACCAATGATGGGACACTATTCCTCCCACTGATACCAATGATGGGGCACTATTCTTCCCACTGATACCAATGATGGAGAACTATTCCTCCCATTGACACCAATGATGGGACACTATTCCTCCCTCTGGTACCAATGATGGGACACTATTCCTCCCACTAACACCAATGATGGGGCACTATTCCTCCCTCTGATACCAATGATGGGGCACTATTCCGTCCTCTGATACCAATGATGGGGCACTGTTCCTCCCACTGATACCAATGATGGGGCACTATTCCTCCCACTAACACCAATGATGGGGCACTATTCCTCCCACTAACACCAATGATGGGGCACTATTCCTCCCACTAACACCAATGATGGGGCACTATTCCTCCCACTAACACCAATGATGGGGTACTATTCCTCCCACTGGCACCAGTTATGGGGCACTATTCCTCCTTCTGATACCAATGATGGAGCGCTATTCCTCCCACTAACACTAATGATGGGACACTATTCCTCCCACTGACACCAATTATGTACATTTTTTAACTCCCACTGACCACCAAGCCTTTGTCATTGCATACTCCCACATATGCCAGGGCATTTTCTACTCCCACTGGCCATAGTCTGGGCCCCCTAAAGTTTGAAGGGCAGTAAACTCCTTTGTTTTGAAAATTTGGAGTCCCCTGCTCTAAATTCTACATCTGCAAGACAGTTTGTTCTGTTGAAAAAGAACAGAGTTACTGACAGGATCACCCGATGAAAATAAAAGAAAGAAAAATAAAAGGAATGCAGCCACCACATCTAAGAATTGGTAAGCTGCAATATAATACATGATTTCATTTGGGTTTAGCCGCTTAAGGACCTCTCCGCTTACATATACTGTGGCAGGGCGGCCCTTGAGTGCAAAATCACGTACCTGTACGTGATTTTCTTCTTCGGCTCTGGGGTGCGCGCGTGTGCCGCCAGAGACACGCTCCCGCTGTAATTGGACACAGCTGGAGCCAATCAGCGGGTCCAGCAGATGGCGATTGTTTGGAGAGAGGCAAAACAGCAAACTGCTTATGTAAACAAGGCAGACTGCTGTTCTGCCAGAGAGGAAAATGAGATCTTGTGTTTCTGCTAAGCAGAAACCTGGATCTCTGTTTTCCTTTAGTCAAAGCACATTCCCCACAGTTATAAAGCACTCATAGGGAACACATTTAACCCTTTGATTTCCCCTGATGTTAACCCCTTCCCTGCCAGTGTCATTTACACAGTGACAGTGCATTTTTTACCACCGATCACTGTATTGGGGCCACTGGTCCCCAAAAAGTGCAGATTTGTCCACCGCAATGTCGCTGTCCCGCTAAAGATTGCTGATCGCCGCCACTACTAGTGAAAATATAAAAAAATAAAAAGTCCCTAAATCTATCCTATAATTTGTAGACGCTACAACTTTTGCGCACACCAATCAATATACGCTTATTGGGATTTTTTTTTTACCAAAAATATATAGCAGAATACATATTGGCCTACATTTATGAAGAAATTCATATTTTTTTTTACATATTTTTATTGGATATGTTTTAAAGCAGAAAGTAAAAAATATTGATTTTTTTTTCAAACTTGTCATCTTTTTTTTTTTTTTTTTTTGGTTTATAGCGCAAAAAATAACCGCAAGGTGATCAAATACCACCAAAAGAAAGCTCTATTTGTGAGGAAAAAAGGACAATTTTTTATTGGGTGCAGCGTCGCACGACCGCGCCATATGTCAGGCAAAGCGAAGCAGTGCCATATTGCAAAAAATGGCCTGGTCAGGAAGGGGGCTGAAGTGGTTAATACTGCTTTAAGAGAACTACTGCCAGAAAGGGGGACATTGAATTCCCTTGAATATGTTCCCAGGCTGTAGAAGAAGTGGAAGCGGTTTGTATAGATCAGATGGGGCTTCAGAAAAATGACAGCTGAAATCTGATGAGTTCCTATGGACAGCACTCATTTCCATATTTTATACATAAGGCTCACAGTCACTCTTACTCATAATTGTATCTATTTTGTGTTTCCCTCTAAGCACCTGTCAAGCCAAAAGATCACAAAGTAATTTAATAAGATGACTTTAAGAGATAACTTTATTAGTTTAGTCATCTGTGTATACAAATCCACATCCTCTCATAAATCTGAAGAAATGTCTAGGCTCTTTAAGCTGTTGAGCGTGCTCCTCCCTGTTATTTGGGTAGCTGTCTATGTGATGTAAGGGCTCGGTGTTGTTGGAGGTGCTTTTACCTGGGACACTGAGCTGTGCGTGCAGATAGCAGCTAGCAGTATAAGTTCTATAAGCCTGAGGGTACTTAAGTGATTTACAGTTCAATTACATGCACAGTTAGAGGAAAAGGAATGGTAGAGAGGGGACAGGCACAACTCTTCTTGATTTGGCCTAAAGCTCTTCTCAGAGGTTTGCGTGCAGGAGGTTTGATTAGTCTGTGAACGTGAATCTTTTCTAATATCCCGAGGACAGACTCCACACAGATGTACAAACTTGTGCTTTCTCATGTTAGGAAAGTTGTAACATTGATTGTCCTACCTGCAGGGCTGCTGTTACAAACCACGAGGACCCCATACAGCCAACCTGACAGGGCTCCCTAAATAAACAGCTTACTATGCTTCAGTTATGAATGAACACAACAAGTGATCGGTTCCAATAACTGATTGTGTTCATTCGGGGAAAGGAAGGGGCTGGTAAATGTGACATATTTAATGGACCGTTCCCCCACTCTCCATCCTGAAGGATCCTATTGTGTGCTTGCAGCTGCCGGTGGGAAGGAGAGGAGGGTAGCCAGCACACAGTGGAGTCTGGGCAGCAGAGGGAAATGTGTGGTGCTGTCAGGGCTTGGCTCAGCTCTCCCTTCTCAGAGCAAGCTGCTCAGCTGAGGGTTTATTGCCAGTCTCAGCTTCCACTCTGTCTCACCTGATGACCATATCCTGCCTTGTTAAGCCAGCTCTACTGCTATATAAACTGCCTGGATCAGATCACAGATGCCTTCGCCTTGGTCAACATCTCTGGAGAAATCTCTGCTGTGTTTTTCTGTGAAAGACTTTGCCTGTTTGACGTTCCCTTCTGGTTCCTGGATTCAAGACCCTGCTCGGCTGACTCTCCTCCTGGCTCCTGACCCTGCATTCTATTTGTTTGACCTCGCTGAGCTCTGGACTCCTGTTTCACTGGCCTGCTCTGACTATCCGCTCTGGTTACCGAACCCTGGCTATGTTTTGATCATGTTTACTCTGTTTATTTACCTTTTTATTAAGAAGTGTGATTTTACTGCACTTCTGTCTTGATCTGATTCATGGTTCCTGACAGGTGCACAGGGAGGGTGATCGGCATGGCGAGGTGAGGAGCAATTAATGGAACCGATTCCCTGTATGGTTCTCTCTGCAGCAGCTGAAAGCTGGCAGGAGGGAGAGGACAAGAAACCAACTTTCAGCTGCTGCAGAGAGAACCATACAGGGGATTGGTTCAAGTAATCCCCCCCCCCCCCAGCGTGCTGATCACTCTGCCTGCCCACATCGGATTTAATGCCTGGGCCCCGTACAGGAGGCCTGGTGGTACTAAGGTTGCTACCTGTTCTTCAAGCCAAACCCGAACACTTTAGTGGCCTGGGACACCTTTGGGTGCCCCCAAGGAGAGTAATAATGCGAACAGTGGGTGTGGCCAAATTTCTCTTGCTGACATCATCGCCCTGCCCCCCCCCAGTGATGCCAAACCTGCCAGCAGCTAGCCTCCTGCAGTTCATTTATGGCAACAGATTTGTGTGTGACTATTTTGGTTACTTGGGGAGCCACAGCCCAGTCTGAATAATGTGTCCGGGTTTCAGCCTGTCCGAAACCCGCACACACGATTCAAAACCCAGACTGTCCGGGTGAATCCCGGACAGGTGGCAACCCTAGGTGGTACCCCCTTATCCACTGCCCTGCCTTCCTGTTCAATGGTCTCTTAATTAGCACACTGCTTGTCTGTGACCATTTATATCACTGTCACTATTGGTCCAGCTTGGTTACATCTAATTGTTTATATCTCCCATCTTGAGGGCTGCTGGGGATGCAGAAATTCTCTGTAGTAGTCTGTGCTATATACATAAATGCAAAGTCACCAGTATTCCATTTAAGTGTGTTTCACAAATTTATTGTGAAGAAAGCATCACATATACCATAGCAAACCGATCAACCAGAGACGGACAACAAAAATGTGAATGGTCTGAGGGACAAAATTATCAAGAAACTTCAGGAACTTAATATGTACAATCTGGAGAAAAGAAGGGAAAGAGGAAACATGACTGAAACCTTTAAAGTGATACTAAAGTCTTGTATTTTTTTGCTTTAAAAATAACAAACATGTTATACTTACCTGCCCCGATCCTCCTCTACTGGGGTCCCTCTTCTGTGTTCCTGGCCCCTACCATCTGTCGAGTGCCCCCCCAGAAAGCAGCTTGCTATGGGGCACCTGAGGCGAGCCGCAGCTCCATGTGTCTATTGAGACATGGAGCCTCGGTTTGGCCCCACCCCCTCTCTCTCCTGATTGGCTAACTGACTTTGATTAACAGCAGCAGGAGCCAATGGTGCCACTGCTGTGTCTCAGGCAATCAGGAGGGAGAGTCCTGGATGGCCGAGGCACTCGTGCACATTGCTGAATTGAGATGGGGCTCAGGTAAGTATGAAGGGGGCTACTGCACAAAGAAGGTTTTTTTTTAATCTTAATGCATAGAATGCATGATCGGACCCTGCATTGTCCTCTATGGAGCGGCGGCCATAATCCGCGGAGACGCCCATGTGAAAGAGGCCTAAGAGAATTCAAACATTCTTGGGACAAACATGGATCTATACACAGGCAAAAGAGTAAAAAATAGGGCGGACTTGATGGACAACTTGGTCTTTTTTCTGCTGTCACTTTTCTATGTTTCTATGACATTTTATGGCCTTGCAGAGTCTCTTTCTAACGGTAACGTAGTTGGTCACTATGTTGCCTTGAAAAAGCAACCTTGCAAGGCTACATAATGTTGGTTCCTAATGCTTTATGTGACCACGTCTTCAAAATAAATATGTGAACCGCATTGATTTGGAGTGCTGGTGACTTTACATCTGGTTCTGCCATAGCACCATCCATAGCATCAAAGTGGTTTTAAAGGCTGAAGGTTTTTTTTACCTTCATGCATTCTATGCATGATGGTAAAAAACCTTCTGCTTGCAGCATCACCCTGCAGCCCCCCTAATACTTACCTGAGCCCCATCTCCACCCAGCGATGTGCTTGAGAGCAGCGGCTGTCCCTGTTCTCTCCATTCTCATTGGCTGAGACACAGCACTGTCAATCACAGCCAGTGAGGAGGGAGTGGGGGCGGGGCCAAGAGGCGCTCTGTGTGTCTCATAGACATACAGAGGCAGCTCAGGAATGAGCACACACGAGTGCCCCCCAGAGCAAGCAGCTTGCTATGAGGACACTCGGGGGGGGGGGGATGCAGGAGCACCATTTGGGGATCGAGGAATAGGTGGATCGGGGCTGCTGTGTGCAAAACCATTGCATAGAGCAGGTAAGTATAACAAGTTTGGTATTGAGGGAATTGGCACTGTCTAATTGAATTAAAGACAATGAGTATATGTATGCTCAACCCACATGTGCTTGATTGGTTATGCTATCTAGTGTGCTATTTCATAAAGTGTCATGTGCTCAATAGCTTGGCCTCAACCAGGAGGCCTACAAGCTTTAACCAGGCACTGATACAAGTCACAAGACTGCTATATACTGCTGATTAGAAAAGATGCCATAATCCCTCGCTAAGGGGAGACCTGTACTGGGACATCAAGACAAGGTTTTGGATTTTTTCATATGTGAGTTACCCCTGCAGGGGTACTTACCTCTGGTGAGTAGGGAAACCTGAGGGGGAGCACGTGTGGATGCACTAAAGTCACCGTGTGAATTGTTGCACTGGAGTCACCTTGCAACTGTCGCAATATCAACATTGAACATAGAGACATTTAAGGAATACAGTTATTACTAATGCCTATGAAGACAACCATGATCTAAAAATCTTATTTGCAATTTTTGCACATATTAATTTATCTTTGGACTACTGATATATAAAAAAAACTTTTTGTGTCACATTTAAAACTACACCTAATTTGGGGCCACACTGGGGTGAAGTGTGCCCCCTGCTGATTGGTGTAAATTTTGCACAGTGTTCTTTATTTTTGCACAGTTGTTTTCATATACATTTTTTGCATAGTGGTTTTATACATGAATATATTTTGTTTGCACAGTGTTTTACAGTAATTTCTGCACAGTGTTGTTTATATAGGTCTTCTGCTAAGATATATAACCTGCTTGCACATAAGTGGTTGAGGCCAAGCTATTGAGCACATGACACTTTATGAAATAGCACAGTGGATGGCATAACCAATCAAGCACATGTGGGTTCAGCATACATCCACTCATTGTCTTTAATTCAATTAGACAGCGCCAATTCCCTCAATACCAGATTTCGTTTCATACACTCCACCTAGTGGAGGTTTCTGAGGAGTCAGCAGTCTTAAACACTTGAAATATTGGTAATACAAAACATTTATCCTAAGTGTGTAAAAAATTATATAGTTCAATATTATAAAGTATAACAAGTTTATTATATATATAAAAAAAAGAACAAGCCTTTAATATCACTTTACCTTCAAACACCCATCATTCCATGTACTGTTAGGAGTGCATCTTCCTTATGAGCTTATAATGTGCTATATGCAGTCAGCGCTGGTCTCTTCTGGGTGCTGCCCCTCACAGACTGTATACTGAACGCAGGAGGTCGCTTGCTTGGCACCTCTGCTTTAAAGGGACAGACTTGTATTTTTTTCAGTAAATACAAGGCATTCTCTGACTAGATGAGGCAGAGAGGGGAAAAAATGGTGCCACAATTTCTACCCAATTCGAACAGAGAACATTTTGTATTCATTGGAAAAATACAAGACAGTCTCTGAATGGCCGAGGTACTGAGTGAGCAGCCCCTTGTGTTCAGTATACAGACTGCAAATCGCTCAAGCAGCACCTGCAAGAAACCAGTGCTGACTGTATGTAGCACAAGCTGCTACAGTGAATGTCTGCATCCCCAGCATGCTTCCGGTTGGGAGATATGAAGAGGTAACCAAGCTGGACCAATGGAAGTTAAAAAAAAAAGATAATTCCTGGAGTTCAGCTTTAATGGTTTAGATATACTGCAAGGTTGTCAGCATCTTAAAACAACTTTTGTTGGCACAGAAACCAGGAGTCATTGAATGTACTTTTAGCACAGTTCCAATATAAACATCACTTGAGGCATGACAGCACAAGACAGACAGAATTCAACAACCATTGTGTGAGCAAGACCACACTTTGCAAAGGCATGATTCGGGATGGTCTGATTAACTGAAACTTGGATGGTGAGCGTGGTAAACAGTAGTGGCTTGGTGCAATATTGCTTGCCCTGTAATCTGCTGTATAAGGTGGGCTAGCCATAGACGGGCACATAGCATTCTTAGAACTAAGAGCATTGAGAGATTTGCATGTCGTTTTTAGCACTGGATCCCACTGTTGTTTCTTGTGTGACTCACTTGACAGACAAGTGGTTCTTGTTTGATTAACAGGAAGGCCTCATGCACACTGGTTTATTGAAAACGCTGTTTCTCCTGACAGAAAAATCAGCAATAAAAACTCAACCAAGCTCTGTTTTTTCAAACCACTTTAGGCGAGTTTAGCAGAGTTTTGTGTTTGGGCATTTATTTAATTGACCAGAATTTTTTTTTTTGGCCATTGTAATAAATTTACGCTGAAGTGCTAAATGCACCTAGCACGTAGGCATGTTTAGGCACATTTGGGGTTTTGTATGCCCAAAAGCTCTTCTCTTGAACAAGATTCATATGCGTTCAGTAGAAGGAGCTTTGACTGCCTCTTAACTCGGCTGCTCCTAAACTCCTGGATTCACACCTATGCATTTTTAGTGCTTTTTGCAGATTTGCACTGCAGTCCATTTACATGGTTTCCTATGGAACAAGATCTGCAGTGCAAATCTGCAAAAGGCACTAAAAATGCATAGATGTGAATCCAGCCTAAAAGCCTATATGTGCATGGACACATAGGGATTGATTTACTAAAACTGGAGAGTGCTAAAAAACTTAATTGAACAAGCTGAAGTTAGAAGCTAATTGGCTACCATGTACACCTGCACCAGATTTTGCACTCTCATGTTTTAGTAAATCAACCACATAGTCTTTTAGGCTTCATGCACACTGGACGCTATAGGGCTCTTTCAGCGTCGGGCAGGAGACGCTGCTCACAAAACGGTCTATTTGCAGTGTTTTGTAAGCAGCGTTTAGCGGCGTTTTTCGGCGTCTGCGTTTATGGGCATTTTATTTTTACTTCATTGGCTTCCATTGAGGACTGTAAAAAACGCCAGACGCCGACGTTTAGCGGCGTTTTTGGGCGTCGGCGTTTTTGGGTGTTTTTTTTCTTCATTGGCTTCCATTGACTGCAAAAAATGCCAGACGCCGATATACCAGCGTTTAGTGGCGTTTACCGGCATCTGGCGTTTTTTGTGGTCAGGAGAACGACTTTTGAACGCCAATTCAGGGCGTTCAGATAACAGCCCAAAAACGCCACTGCTGATAAAAGACAATAAACGACCATGTGTGCATGGACGCATAGGATAAAATAAAGTGGCGTTTTTGGGCTGTTTAAAAAAAACCCCAAAACGACCAAAAACGGTAGTTTTTGAGATACAGTGTGCATGGAGCCTTAACAAGGTGTGTTCAATAGCATAGGCAAAAAATGCCAAAAGTCACTAAAACATCAGTTTAGATGCAGCAGTGTGCATGAGGCCAAAGAGGAAAGGATCACAAAGGTTGAATGGATGTTTCTCTAAAGTTAAATGCCCATGTCAAGGTGCTCTCTATTGCCTTACAGGGGTACTCCTAAATGTCTCAGTGTCACACTGGGCCTCTGGATCAGGCCTTTTATGACCAGCCTAGCTGTACCAACATAATTCCTTATTGCAAAGCATAAGACATTTCAATGAGTACATATTTCTTACCTTGTTTTTTTGTTTCAATAGTTTTTATTGAGTGCAAAAAAAGTATTTTACAAGCATTTGCTCGGTGGTCTCTCATTCATGACACATTATTATCAAGATAAAAGAGAAATACAAATAAATATGCCTAAGGCATAATGCAAGACCATCAGATCAAACCTAGGTTCAGAGGGCAGGTTCTGGGTCCAGGCTTAGCAGCCTGTAACATGTATAGCAAAAACAGGGCTACAGTTGACTGGATCTAGCAGCCTTGCTGTAGACCCGGAATCCCATCCAGAACATTCATGTTTCCAGTGGCACCAGAGTGGCATTCATGAAATATCCAGAACAGTAGAGAAATCAAGAAGCTCCAAAAAAGTTTGGGATTATTAGGAAAAGTAGGAGCAAGCAGAAGGAAAGAGAAAAAAAGAAAAACTCTCCTCTCAGCCAAGAACCAATCCCATGCCCATCCATATTCAAAGCTCAAATGCAGGACTTAATATAAGATATCCATTGATCCCAGTCCCTTGTTTGTTCTGTAAGATGCTCACTAGTTTTTCGTGGAGCATAATCCAGGAAATCCTATTTTTTATTGCAAGAATTGTAAACACAAATGATTTTCATGCTTTAGCAATGGACATTGTCACTGGCAAAAATATCTAGAAGATAAGAGTCTGAGAGTGTCTGGATGTCTGCAACCGATGCATTGAAGAGGGCTGTATGAGAAGCTAATTCTCATCCAATGTATTTCATTTTGGGACAGGTCCACCACGTATGAAACATTGTTTCCATTTGATCTCAGCTTCTGAAACAAGCCAAGGAAGCATCAGGGTAGATCTGAGCAATCCAACGGGTACCAGATACCAGCAAGAGAGTCAGGGCTGGCCCAAGACTTTGTGCTGCCTTGGTCCAAGAATAAAATGCTACCCCCCCAAAAAAAAAAAATCACTCCCACCAAAAAGCCCCCACATCGATTATTTTATATCATGATAATTAAAACTATAATTAAATTTATCAGGAAATCAGATTTACATGCAACAGCACCTTGTCTATATGCAAAATTATATGACATACCATTAAGTTTAATTACAAGGGACGGCTAGGGAAGTATAGGGGCAGGCTAGGGAAGTATATAGACAGGCTAAGGTAGTATATAGACAGACTAGGGTAGTATATGGACAGGCTAGGGTAGCATATAGACAGGCTAGGGTAGTAAATGGGCACGCTAGGGTAGTATATGGACAGGCTAGGGTAGTATATGGGCAGGCTAGGGTAGTATATGGACAGGCTAGGGTAGTAAATGGGCAGGCTAAGGTTGTATATGGACAGGCTAGGATAGTAAATGGGCAGGCTAGGGTAGTATATGGACAGGCTAGGGTAGTATATGGACAGGCTAGGGTAGTAAATGGGCAGGCTAGGATAGTATATGGACAGGCTAGGGTAGTAAATGGGCAGGCTAGGGTAGTATATGGACAGGCTAGGGTAGTATATGGGCAGGCTAGGGTAGTATATGGACAGGCTAGGGTAGTAAATGGGCAGGCTAGGGTAGTATATGGACAGGCTAGGGTAATAAATGGGCAGGCTAGGGTAGTATATGGACAGGCTAGGGTAGTATATGGACAGGCTAGGGTAGTATATGGGCAGGCTAGGGTAGTATATGGACAGGCTAGGGTAGTATATGGACAGGCTAAGGCAGTATAGGGGCAAGCTAGGGTAGTATATAGACAGTCTAGGGTAGTATATAGACAGGCTAGGGTAGTATAGGGACAGGCGGAGTGGCCCGGGGGGCAGTTGTCATCATGACACACAAAACTGCTGGGAAAAAAATCTTGGTCATCAATGTGCAGGGTAAATAGAAGAGAAGGTGAAGCGGCCATGATTCAATTTGCTGCCCCTCTCAATCTGCTGCCTGGGTCCAATGGACCCACTGGGACCCATGGTAGGGCCGGCCCTGAAGAGCGTACTTTAAGGCCCTTTCACATGGGCTCTCCGATCAGGTCCTCCTTATTAGGTGGACCTGATCGGACCCTCCATTCACCCCATGTGTCAGAGGTGTCATGTCCGCTGACATCCGCCGCTATCTGATCCAATCCTGTCTGCAAAATCCAGGTGGATGGTGGTCCAATTTTCCATCTGTCTGGGGGATCGAATCGGATATGATTGGATGAAAACAGACAAGCGGTCTATTTTTTACCCCGATTTTCCATAGAGGAGAGTGGGACTGTGTCCATCTCCGCTCTGCACAGTGAGCTCAGCGTGGATCAGCGGAGCGATCCCTGCTGAGCAAGCGGAATCCATATAAACAGTAAAATCAGGCTGTATATGCACTGCTTGTTATACTCACAGTGGAACCTAAGGGGTTAATCCTCTGCATTGTGTAAAAAAAGCTGTTTTATTCTCTATGCACAGACCCTTCTCTCCTTCCACTGACTCCAGGACAGGTCCGGATAAGACAGAGTTACTGAAGTCAAAGGCTGCATATGCTCAGTTTGGTGTGTATTGCTAGAGAGTTTTTTCTTCTTGGGAGAGTGCATGTGATCAGCACAGGGCCAATCAGCACTGTCCAGACAGAGGGTCGGGGGTCCTAGATCCTGATAAGACAGCTCAGTGCGGTATGAAAACTCCTCCTACAAGCTTTAACCAGTACTCGGCTGGACACTGATAGAAATCACAAGACTGCTATATACTGCTGATGAGAAAAGCTATTTAGCAATTTATATTTACTAAAATAATTGCATTTCCATGTTCTGTGTACTGTGGGAGACCAGATATAGTGAATGCAGGGTCCTGGGTTTAGTAACACTTTAAAGTTAGTTTTAATTATGGTCATATTAAAGTGATACTAAACACACACTGGTTAACCACTTCCTGCCTGCTGTATGCAAATGACGGCCACAGAGTGGCTCTATTATCTGACTGGGCGTCATATCGCATCGTAACCAGGAAGTGCTGTTTATTGGATTTTCCTCTATTTGTGCTGACAAGGCGTGAGTAGAGGAGAGCCGATCAGCAGCTCTCCTGATGGGGGGGAGGGGGGTCTGCGCTGATAATCAGCACATTGATTATCAGCGCAGACCCATCAAGGATGCCAACCCCTGCCCACCAGGGATGCCAACCCTGCCCACAAGGGATTCCAACCCATGCCCACCAGGGATATCAATCAGTGCCCATCAAGGATGCCAATCAGTGCCCATTTGGGATGCCAATCAGTGCCCATTAGTAATGCCTGTCAGTGCCTCCTCATCAGTGCTGCCTATCAGTGCCCAGTGCCGCCTATCAGTGCCCATTGCTGCCTATCAGTGGCCATCAGTGCTGCATATTAGAGCCTCATCATCAGTGCCCATCAGTGCCACCTCATCAGTGCCGCCTCATTAGCACCGATCAGTGCCGCCTCATCGGTACCGATCAGTGCCCATCAGTGCAGCCTCATCAGTGCTAGTCAGTGAAGGAGAAAACATTCTCATTTCTTATATTGCAGCAATTTTTTTTTTTATTGTAGTGTTTCTGGCCATTCTGGTCTTTTACGGAAAAAAAATGAGGTCCATATCCTCTGTCAGTTTTGCTAAGAGATATAACTCACTTTATAAAGAGTAGTTATGTCTGTTGTGAGTAGGGCAGGGAGTATTTGCTTCCCTTGTTTGTGAGAGACCATGGACAATTAGGATGCAGTATATACATTTCTGCACCTTTAATTGTTGTTTTACAATATAAATCCAGAAAGAAAACTGAAATATAAACTGAATTTAATGTGAGATTTGAAAAGAGGAAACTTGTGAGTTTTTTTTTTTTTGTGTGAAATCCTTGTGAAACAGTAAATTTCACATAATTAGACCTATGTACAGGCAATGTGTTTCTACAAATGTATGTGATTAGGATTACTCGGGAAAGCACTGCTAGCTGTAATGGGAATATACAGAGTATGGTAACAGTTCAATAAATGATGAGTTATAAATGGCTGCTGTGGATTGTTTATTTTGCACATTCTCTGCCTTTTTCAACATGCCTGGATATGTTTGAGAATGCCATGCATGCTCTAAAAATACATTGTTATATTTTACAATGAAAAAACATGGAGACCAGAGAACAATGAATATGGCGGTGCAGTATACATTTTTTCACACCTGTATTTCCCAGACAATAGATTTAGATAAGATTTTATTTTAAGCTGTCCTCATACTTCCACTTTGCCCGTATAAATTCAAGATAGGCATGTTTAAAGAACAAAAATCATCTTTTATTGAAATTTTTTTCGTTGCTTTGATGCGGTAATAGCTCAAAAATGTACGATTGAGGAAAACAGTGCTCCAGCATTTGTTACATAGTTAGTTAGGTTAAAAAAAGACACAAGTCCATCTAGTTCAACCAACAGAAAAAAACAAAACAAATATAAATAGGTTTAAAAGTAAAGGTAATAGGCCATAGCTGAAATTTTTTAACAAATATGCCTACTCTGAGAAAATATCTTTCCTCTTATTGTGGGTTATCCATCATGCTGGTACTCCCCCTCCCTCTCCAACTAATTCTAAAGAATGTTGCATAGAGTTGTTCAGTTCATCCCTACGTGATCTGCATCAATCACACACTGCTAGCTATAATCACATAGTATAGGACCAGGATATGGATAACGATTACTATTTCCATATCTCCTGTGTATTTCCTTTGTAAGTGAACTCAAACTATTTTGCACTCCATTGACTCCATCTATTGCATTTGGTATCCCCTTTTTGCCCTGTGCGTGTATGCTGTTCTAGGACAACAAGCTTGTTTAGTTAATAAGTTAATGAACTACTCAGTGTCCTTGCAGATAGTGATGATGATTAGGGGATTTCAGGAATATAGCGTGCGAGTAAGGATTAAGGGGAGTGTAAACGTGGCAAACCTTCACCCATTGAAAATGCAAATAAAAAAAACATTGTTTTGGCCAAATGCACAGATATTGCTTATTTGATTCATGCATAATTAAAGTGATTGTAAAGGTTCAAAGCTTTTTACCTTCATGCATTCTATGCATAAAGGTAAAGAACCTTCTCTGTGCAGCAGCCCCCCTAATACATACCCGAACCCTGAACCCAATCGCGATCCAGTGATGTGCACGACAGCCTCGGCTTCCTGGGGACTCTCCCTCCTCATTGGCTGCGGCTCCCACTGCTGTCAATCACAGCCAGTGAGCGAATGAGGAGAGAGGGGATGGGGCCAAGTCACGGCTCTGTGTGTGAATGGACACACAGAGCAGTGGCTCAGGAGCGAGCCTGCTTGGGTGCCCCCATAGCAAGCAGGAGGGAGGGGCCTGGAGTGCATGCGGGGGACCCAAGAAGAGGAGGATCAGGGGTGATCTGTGCAAAACCACTGCGCAGGAAATGTAAGTATGACGTGTTTTTTTCTGTTTTTTTTTTTTTTTTTTTTAAAACAAGCCTTTAATATCATTTTACGTGCATAATGGCATGCACATTAAGAAGATCAAAGTTATTCCATACAGTTGTCAAGAGGTCCAGAATTTCAGTGTTATTATTGTAGCATTTGAAAATGAGACAAGCGCTAAAAAATTCACACAAACAATTGAATGACTCATCCATCTAAGTAATTGCCCTTTTCTGCCTGAAGGGAAAGTATAGTTTGTAAACTTCAAAAATAAAGCAAAAATAGACCCTAAACCATTACAGTTTAATGTTTTTCGTCTATTTTAGCAATACTGGTAAGGTTGGAAATAAAAGTTTTAAATCATACTATATCATTAAAGGGTTTGTCCATGTTAGTTCATTTGTAACTATAGGTATGTCAACCGAGCTCACCATCTTAGTAGGCATTCAATAGGTTTTCCTGGTGGCAAGATGGCGGCACATTACCACGTGTACAGTATGTTGGATTAGTGCCAGGAAAGAAAAATTATGGTAAGTATTTGACACAATTTTCCATTTTACTGCCGCCATTATGGTAGCTTGCATGTGGTAGTATGCTACAATGGATTGGCATCAGGAAAGGATAAATTACAATATTTAATACAGTTTTATATTTTGTTACCAGAACCCCAATCAGCTGTTTGAAGTAGGGCTGCACCAATACCGTTTTTTACCGGCAAGTGCAATTTCTGATACTTGTACACAAGTACTCGCCGATACAGAATACCTATACCTTTACGGTGCGATTTGAGCCCATACAACATGAATGGGCTCAAATCGCACTGCAAAGAATTCAGATTCCGGTCCGAATTGCATGTGGTTTCCCACACCTCTATTGGGTGAACCCAGGCCGAAGTCACTATGAAATGCCTGGGTTCACACAGGAACGGAGCGGAAAACTGCATGTGATTCGGACAGGAATTATGCCGCATTTCTGTTCAAATCACATGCAGTTCTTTGAGTGCAATTTAAGCCCATGCATCAAAAGTATAGGTTTTCGGTATATGAGCATTTGCACGAGTACTGCAAATGCTTAGTATCGGCACCTATACCAATAGTATCGGTATCAGTGCAACCCTAGTTTGAAGCAATAGGTCAGGGGTAGGCAATCTGAAAGTGGTTGAGATCTACCTGAAGAGCATGGGAGAAGTGAAAAATCACCGGGCACAGTGTCGCCTCCTCACACCTGATTTAAACCTCGAATTGCCATACTAGTGTGTCGCAATCGTGTGCATTGCACAGCAATCATGGGTTTAAATCAGGTGGTGAGTAGGCAACATATCTCCTCCTCACCACCTGTCAAAGACACTCAGGAGCAGCAGTGCCTGCTGCATTTGTGAATGAGACCTTAGTTGCATTCGGCAGCAGCATCGTTAGGGCTCATACACATGTAAAGTGCTCAGGAGTTTTGGTGCACTTTCAGAAAGTGCACCAAACCAATAGGATATAATAGAAGTCTATGGCTAAGCACAGCAAACCTGCAGGAAAGCTGCAGGTACACTGCACTCAGTGCACTGCACCCACAGTGCGGGTACACCGCAGCACATCAGTGTGAAAGCAGCCCTATACTATTATGCCCAGTACATTGCTTCACACTAACCTGAAGATCTCCTCTTTCCTGCTGCTGGCACCGCTCTGGAGACCGCTAGCCGGGATAAGAGATGAAGTGCAATTGGTATCACTCCGCATGGGACAGAAGCCAGCACTACAGAGGAGGCATCGGCTTATGTGGCTCTTGCTCCCTACTACAGTTTCAACTTTACAAATAGTCCCTTTTCATTGCACTGTTTGATGCTTTGGAATGGCGGATCAGCGAGCCCAGACCGTGACCTAGTAGTCACCTGTCCACGATCTACTGGTAGATGGTGATCTACAGGTTGCTGACCCCCGCAATAAACGATATAAACTAAGTTACATAGATGACTTTGCACTTTCAAATAATCTAGTTAAAAATGGATTTACAAATAATTGGCCCACAATATAACCACTATGTGACTTGTATACTAAGATGCCATCTTGGATATTGATCTACAACAATGGCCTCCCAACTGTGGCCCGCTGGCCAGGTGCGGACCTTTGCCTGTCTTTATCCAGACATTGGGGCACAATTCCTCCCACTGATACGAGTCACTATTCCTCCCACTAACACCAACGTTGAGGTACCATTCCTTCCACAGGCACCAATAAATGGAGTATAATCAGAATACATTGATTAGTGTTTCAGCGGCTTATTGACTGGCCAAGCATGTCTCCAGACCTAAACCCTATTGAGCATCTGTGGGGCAGGTGGAGGAGCGCAAGGTCTCTCACATTCACCAGCTCTGTGATGTCTTCATGGAGGAGTGGAAGAGGACTCCAGTGGCAACCTGTGAAGCTCTGGTGAACTCCATGCCCAAGAGGGTTAAGGCAGTGCTAGAAAATAATGGTGGCCACACAAAATATTGACACTTTGGTCCCAATTTGGACATTTTCACTTAGGGGTGTACTCACTTTTGTTGCCAGCGGTTTAGACATTAATGGCTGTGTGTTGAATTATTTTGAGGGGACAACAAATTTACACTGTTATATAAGCTGTACACTCACTACTTTACATTGTAGCAAAGTGTAATTTCTTCATTGCTGTCACATGAAAAGATATAATAAAATATTTACAAAAATGTGAGGGGTGTACTCACTTTTGTGAGATACTGTGTATATATATATATATATATATATATATATATATATATATACCTACATACATACATACATATGTGGTTGATTAGGTTGTGCTTTACAATACAGCTGCATTTACTGCTTTGTAGCAGAAAATATACGGTACCCCCCTCAAATATATTTTAAAAATGTACAATAATTGCCATTACAATACATTTATCTATTTTCCAGGCAACAACCTATACTTTTAATTATTACATTAAACTAGGCAAAACTTTTTTTTATATTTGAATAGAGTGGTGACGGCTTAGAACCACTGTCAGGTTTTTCTTACAGCTTTATTTATGACTCCATTAGGGAAATTCACCCTCTCCAATTTTCCTGATCACTAGGGTTGCACGACACTGTTTTTTTATCGGCGAATGCACGTACCGATACTTTAGGTCAAGTACTTGCCAATACTGAATATTGATACTTGTGGTGCGATTTGCGTCAATACAGAAACAATTGCAAATCGCATTGCAAAGAATCGCATGCTATGTGAACAGGAATGCAGTGCAATTCCTGTCCGAATTGAATGCGATTTTCCCCACTTATCCTGTGTGTTTGTGTGCATATAGAAATGGATTAAAGCGCCATCTAGTGGGCAGTTTAAACATTTTTAGAACTCATAACATATATCTGGCCACATACAAAATAATCTACATAGGTGTTCCGGTCTGCTGATGGTAGCAAATCAGGACCACTCGAGGTGCTTAAAGTGCTGGAGAAGTTCCGGGACCCCATGGGTACAGGGCGGAAAAGGACGTCAATTTTGTTTGGGTACAACGTCGCACGACCGCGCAATTGTCAGTTAAAGCGACGCAGTGCCATATCGCAAAAAAATGGCCTGGTCAGGAGGTGGGTAAATCCTTCCAGGCCTGAAGTGGTTAAACTGCCCACTAGATGGAGCTTTAATCCCTTTCTATACACACACACACCAGCGGTGGGGGAAACCGCATGCGCTTCAGGACAAGACTCACACCGCATTCATGTTCAAATGGCATGTGATTCTTTGTAGTGTGATTTGCACCCATTCATTTTGTATTGACGCAAATCACACCGCAAAGTATTGGTTTCGGTATCAGGAGCATTTGGGGGAGTACCGATACTGATACCGGTATCGGTGCATCTCTACTGATCACCAATGTCACCAGGAATAAAAGTGAGGGTAAATCCAACACTTTTTCTTGCCACCAGAGCAGGAGGTGAGGGGAAATCTTCCAATGGGGACCCTTGCTCCAGGGTCATCTAATGACCCTGGAGGGTCTAATATAAAATTTCCTTCATTTGTGAAAGATTTCCTCTCACTTCTAGCTGAGTCTACGGGACAAGGAGTGAAGGGAAATCCCCCTTAATGCTAGGTTCACAAGTGCAAAATCACCTGTGTTGCCAATCCACAGAGAAATGCATTGCATTTTAGCAGACGCACAGGCATGCCAATCATTTTTCAGCACCCACAACACTTTCTCGTAAACGCACTCACACAAATCTGAACAGAGCCTAATGCGACTCGGATGGCAAAAATATAAATAATTATAGATATACGTCTGTCTAATTAGATATATTATGTATTAGCTGGATTATTACAAATCAGATTATATTATAAAAAAAGGAAACGCTGTATTAGTAGTACAGGTACCACCGGTGTTCTGATGAAAACTCCAACTTGCCAAAATCGCCAACCACGTCACTTCCGGTGACTCTCCAGCAGCAATAATTGGAGATTTTGACGAGTTGCCTGTTTTCACAGAACACCAGCAGCGTGTACACTATGGTAAACATTGGCTATTTTGACACAACACCGGCTAAGGAGGAAAAAAGTTGTCACCGCCTTGGAGGCGGCCATCTTGTTGGTTATTAGCAGGGGGACTAACAATTTACACACATTATATAGTGTACCATAGTGTTATACACTGCCAGTGCTCTGCGAAAACAACCAACTCGCTGAAATCTCCAATTATTGCTGCTGGAGGGTCACCGGAAGTGACGTGGTTGGAGATTTTGACGAGTTGGGGTTTTCAGCAGTACACCGGTTATAAAACGATGGGTTCATTTACTAAAAGCAAAAAGCTGTCCACTTTGCCAGGGAAGTTGCACTTTCAAAGGGAATTTGCCCCAGAACTTAGTGCATGTGATGAAATTGCGCTTTGCAAAGAATACCCAATCACGTGCAAGGAAAAAAAAAAAACAGAGATTGCTTGCACATGATTGGATGATGAAAGTCAGCAGCACTTTACCTCATTCACTAAGCTGTGGTGAAAATTCTTTTGCAAATTGCAACTTTCAATACAAAGTGAATAGCCTATTTGCCTTCAGTAAATCGACCCTTAGGGTCCTTTCACATGTACAGACCGTTCAGGTCCACCTGTCAGTTTTTCTGGCGGACCTGAACGGATGCTCCATGTACTTCTATGGAGCAACGGATGTCAGCGGTCCATTTTCATCCAATCCCCCATAGAGGAGAGTGGAGACTCCGTGCAGAAATGGACCTGTCATCCGCCAGCTCAGCAGGGATCAACGGATGGATCCCCGCTGAGCAGCGGAGCCCATACGCATGAAAGGACCCTATTATACGTTGCACAGGGGTTGATTTACTAAAACTGGAGAGTGCAAAAACTTGTGTAGGTCTGCATCAGCTTCCAGTTTAACCACTTCAGCCTCAGGAGGATTTACCCCCTTCTTTACCAGAGCACTTTTTGCGATTCGGCACTGCGTCGCTTTAACTGACAATTGCACGGTCGTACGATGTTGTACCCAAACAAGATTGACGTCCTTTTTTTCCCTACAAATAGAGCTTTCTTTAGGTGGTATTTGATCACCTCTGCAGTTTTTATTTTTTGCGCTATAAACAAACAAACAATTTTGAAAAAAAACACATTTTTTTTTACTTTTTGCTATAATACATATCCCAAAAAAATATATAAAAAACAAATTTATTCATCAGTTTAGGCTGGTATGTATTCATCTACAAACTATGAGAATTGATTTATGGTGTTTTTTTTTTTTTACTAGCAATAGGGGCAATCTGCGATTTTTATCAGGACTGCGATATTGCGGCAGAGAGATCAGACACTTTTGACACTTTTTTGGGATCAATGACATTTATACAGCGATCAGAGCTTTAACCACTTCAGCCCCAGAAGGATTTCACACTTTAGGACCAGAGCCCTTTATGCGATTCGGCACTGCGTCGTTTTAACTGACAATTGCGCGGTCGTGCAACGTTGTACCCAAACAAAATTTGCGTCCTTTTTTTCCCACAAATAGAGCTTTCTTTTGGTGGTATTTGATCCCCTCTGCATCATTTCTGATCCCCGCTATAAACAAAAAAATAGCGACAATTTAGCAAAAATAAACATTTTTCTTACTTTTTGCTAAAATACATATCCAAAAAAAATATATAAAAAAAAAAACATTTTATTTTCATCGGCGATTTATATTCTTCCTCATATTTTTGGTAAAAAAAAAAGCAATTGGCGTGTATTGGTTGGTTTGCGCAAAAGTTGCCACATTTACGAATGATGAGAATTCATTTCTGGGGTTTTAATTTTTTTAAATTTTTTACTAGTAATGGCGGTGATCTGCAATTTTTAGCGGTACTGTGATATTGCGGCGGATATGTCGGACCATTTTGAAACTTTTTTGGGACCATTGGCATTTATACAGCGATCAGTGCTATAAAAATGCACTGATTACTGTGTAAATGCCATTGGCAGTGAAGGGGCTAACTTGGAGGGGGCGCTCTAAGGGTTAACTGTGTTCCCTCAGTGTGTTTTAACTGTATTGGTGCTGGGCTGGCAGGGGGAGGGGAGTGATCAAGGCTTCAATATACAGGAAGCCTGTGATCACAGCCCTTCCCCCTCTGTCAGAATGGAGATCCGTGTTTACTTAAACGGACCTCCGTTCTCCACTGCGGGGGGGCCATCGCGGGTAGCTGGCGGCGATTGAGTCCGCCCTACCAATTCCCTGCCCCCCCCGGACACAGTGAGCACGCGAGCGCGCCTCAGGCGGCACACGCGCGCTCACAATACTAGTTATCACGGCCACCGTCCTATGAAGGCGTTTCGCGATAACGAGCCATCTTGCCACCGTCACGCTGCAAGTGGTTAAATAGCCACTGATTACTGTATAAATGTCACTGGCAGGGAATGGGTTAAGCTGTAGGGGACGATCAAGGGGTTAAATGTGTTCCCTCAGCGTGCTCTAACTGTGTGGGGGCTGGGCTGGAAGGGGCATGACAGATCTAACTGATCTCGATTACAGGGATAAGAAGATCGCTGTCATGTTGCATGACAAAATGGGAAACTGCCGTGTTTACATCGGTGGTTCCCCGTTCTTCCTCTCTACAAGGAGATCGCGGGTCGCTGGCGGAGATCGACTCCGCCAGGCCCGTGGAGCGTGCATAGGGTTGCCGCTTTTTGTTCAAGCCAAACCCGAACACTTTAGCGGTGCACAGTACATTTTTTTTGTTTTAGTACACACTATATGATTGTAACAGACCTGGGACATCTTTAGGCACTCAAAAGAGAATAGTAATGAAGCGCACAAAGTGCCCCCTCGCCCTCCTGTCAAGCCCTGTTCTGAGCCACATTCCTGTCTGAATAATGTGTCCGGGCACATGATTCAAAACCCGGACTGTCACGGACAGGTGGCAACCCTAAGCACGCAGCGGGCGCGAGCATGCCGCCCGCAACTGCGGCTGCGCTGATCACCGTTTGTAGACGCAATCTGCGTATGGCTGCCAACCTGCTGCAGTAAATGTACGCAACACGGTCGGCAAACGGTTAATTGAACAAGCTGACGTTAGAAGCTGACCATGCACAGCTGCACCAGATTTTGCACTCTCCAGTTTTAGTAAATCAACCCCACAGTTACAAGCCAAGAAACAGGTAAATGTTACTGTGAAGTAGTTTGTGGAGGAAAAGAGTCACCTTCCCTATCTTTACGGAAGCTTCCAGCCATAATGGCCTTCCTCTGCCCTGAGATACGACTCCTGGGATCGATCAGTCCTCATACCTTTCAGTAAAGTGTCGTTAAACAGAAAAGAGTTAACACTGAACTTGATTAATATATGCACCTAACGCCCTTAGCGTGCCGCTGATACTACAATGTGGCGCGCACGTGACTTCCAACACCTTTGCAGGTCTGTGTTGATCTGCATATGTGTGTGTGTACTTGTGTGTGACAGGCATAGCGTGCGAGTGTGTGGATATCACAAAATCTGCAACCAGAAAAAGGGTGGAGCAAGGTTTAGGGAAATAACATTGTGCTACACCCTGCAAAGCAGCTTTCTGTCATTCACGGCTCCTTGCATGCGAAGAGGGACGCGAAGATAAACAGCCAAGAAATCACACACTTCCGACACACGGGGCCTGATTTTCTAAGTTCATAAGCTCCATTGTTGCGGCGTCCATCCTGGGAGATGCCTTGGTCTGATTAACAAAATGTAAACAGAATAAACACATGTACTTGTAGGAAATGCACACACATACCTGGCTCAGGACTACGGGAGTAGAGACTTAGCAAAGGGCAAGATCACTGAGCTTACTAAATACGGTGATACTATATTCAATCAATTAATCAATCGAGCTTGTGCTAGCATTTTTTTTTTTTACCTCCCATTGTACATGATTGGGTATCCTAAGTAAATGGAGCTTCATTTTATTCCATATTGCTTATTACCATTAATTAAAGTGGAATTCTTGGTTTAACACTAACTGCCCCTTCCCCCCTCTTAACACCTCTGCTTACTATATGGTGACCAGATTTTTAAAATGAAATCCGAGGACATATTTTTTTTATTGGCAAATGGTAAACTATTTTATAAGCATATTTTCCTCAAATGATATATGCAGTGTATATGGTATGTGTTTATGGAATGATTGTGTGATAAAAAAAAGATACTTCTTAGGCCTCATTTAGGCCCCTTTCACACTGAGGCGTTTGAAAAACGTGTGCAAAACATCAAGCATTATTATTGCGTTTTTGCCGTGTTTTTCCCGCATTAGCGCTAACGCCCAGGCATTTTTCAAGCACTTTTCAAACGCTTTTGAAGCGCTAGCATTAAATAAATAGCACATCCCCCTACATTAAATCCTGTATACTCCCTGGTATTTTGACCTTTCCACAACCTCTGGGCGTTTTGCTAACGTTTTTAACGCGCTTTTAAAGCGCTTTACATTCATTTCAATTTATATGGGCGTTTTTAATGCGCTATTTTTAGCGCTCAGAATAAGCACAAAAAATCATGCTTGCAGGACTTTTTTAAACGCGACGCCCCAGTGTGAATAGGTACATTGGAATTAATGGGCAGGGTTTTAGAAGCGTTTTGGCTAGGAAAGCGCCTCAGTGTGAAAGTAGCCTAAGGCTACTTTCACACTGAGGTATTTGAAAAACGCTCGCAAAACATCAAGCGTTATTACCGCATTTTTGCCACGTTTTTCCCACGTTTTTCAAGCGCTTTTGAAGCGCTAGCATTAAATAAATAGCACATTCTCCTCAGTGCTGCCAACCGCCCGTAAATTTACTGACAGTTTGTAAAAATCAGTGATTTTTACAACTGTCTAGAAATATCTGATAATTTGTCATGCTGTGCTGACTTTTTAAGTGTAAACCAGGCAAACGACTTGATATGGGTATTGTCAGTGTTTCCATGTTGTGTTTAAATATCAATTGTCTTAATTTTTAATAGGAGTTCAGTTATTTTTCAGGTTGCCAGTAAAAAATGTGCTCCTTTAGTAAATTTTCCATCTTTTGCCAGTAAAAAATGCTGCGGAAGGTTGGCAACACTGATTCTCCTACATTACATCCTGTTTACTTCCTGGTATTTTGACCTTTCCACAGCCTCTGGGCGTTTTGCTGGCGCTTTTAACGCGATTTTAATGCGCTTTTAAAGTGCTTTACATTCATTTCAATGTATATGGTCGTTTTTAATGTGCTATTTTTAGCGCTCAGAATAAGCACAAAAAATCATGCTTGCAGGACTTTTTTAAACGCGGCACCAGCGTGATGCCCCAGTGTGAATTGGTACATTGGAATTAATTGGCAGCATTTTAGAAGCGTTTTGGAAGCGCTATTTTTAGCACAAAAACGCTAGGAAAGCGCCTCAATGTGAAAGGGGCCTTACACTGCTGCTGGTAAACGGACGTTTTGAGGCATTTGGGCATTTTTTTCAGCTGCCCCTGAACTTTCCTCTATGTTATCTCATCAGTACATTTACACAGGGTTGTTTAAGGTCGTTTGCAGGCAGTTGAGTTTAAAGGCTTTTTTTGGAACACAAAAAAATGGGTTCAGACGCCAGTTCAGAGGCATTTACAATGCCAAACAGCTTGTAAACACTGCTAAACGTGCCTAAACACGGTAACTCGCTTCTAGAACCGTTTCGTTTACAGGCGTTTCCATTCTAAAAGAAAAAATAATATTTTTATCTTTCGCTCCTAGACGCAAATGCGGCAAAACGCCGCTAAACGGGGCATGAAAAAGGTGGCAAAACGGCCGTTTTAGACGCCAGATTCTAGCTGTCAAAAAATAAAATTCAGGGGAGGTTGACATAGCGTCCCGTGTAAATGAAGCCTTAAAATTTTAAGGCCTCATACACACAAGCGTCTGAGAAAAAATAAGCAAAACGTTGAGTCCGACGTTTTGTAAAAAATCAGCATTTTTTTCCGGCGTTATGCATCGGCGTTAGTGAGTGAGTTGGCGTCAATAGGCGTTTTTAAAAAAAAATCCGTCCTCTGCTAGTTTTCAACCTAAAACCATTGGCATCAAAAACGCTGGTTAATGCCGGTACTGCGTTAGCGAGCCTTTTGCGTCGCCGGCGTCAAAAACGTCAAAACGTTACAGCCTCAGAACGCGCTGGCCCCGCGTTCTAGAAACAGCTCACTAACGCCGACGCCCTCTACTGCTCAGAAACGTCTGAATTTTTAGAGGGCCATTGAATAACATGGAGAGCTGCAAAAAACGCCCAAAAATGTGGCGTCAAAAAACGCCCGTGTGTATGAGTGCTTAAGGATAGAGGATGTGCAGGTCAATGCTGGGACAAGAACACTCAGCACCCAGGTCAAAGATGCCAAACTACGCCCCCCCCCCCTTTCTTTAGGGTTAGCAGTGAAATCACTGTCACTTCTCCTGTCAGCCTTGTAAAAGAAGCAACTGGCACAGGGCACCCCCCCCCCATTCCCTGCAATAAACCATGGTGCCCAAGGCAGCCTCCTCTCCTGCCCACCTCTTGTCCCGGCTCTGGTGCAGATATAAAAAAAAATATTATTACATATGCAAGTAGTGGCATCTGAATTTTTGGGGTGCTATGAGGGTGCTTAAATAATTTTTGGGGGTGCTTAAGCACACCCAAGCACCCCCCTGGCACTGCCCCTGCCAGGGACAAAACCAGAGACAAACTTGGTCTGGAGACAGTGTCCTCAGTCCGGAGACCTCTGGTCACCCTAGCTTACTAACCTGTGTAAGAAAGATCTGTGCACTTACCTATTTTCAGACCTGTCATGTGATCTGGCTCCCCTGTGTCAGCGAGCACGGCTGCAGGAGAGAGGAAGGGGCGCCAACAATAGATGGGCCATTGAAGCCTATAGGTAAGTCAACACTTCAGGTTTTACCAGGCGTTGTTAGAGAACTCTCCTCTCCCCTGCAGCGCTGGTGGCTGATACGGGGGAGATCACGTGACCAGACCAGAGAGGGCTGAAAAAAGATAAGTATACAGATTAATCTTACACAGGTTAGTTAGCAAAGATGTTAGAATGGGATAGGGGAAAGTTTTAAGAGTAAGTAGAGTTTTTGTATGAACATTGATTGTAAATGATCACTGTGTAAAACAACCCATTTATTTTAAAATAGAAATGAAAGGCAAACCTTTTTGTATAAATATAAAAAAAATTATAAATACCTTTTGTCCCTTTTTATAAGTGATCAAATTCCCTCTGTTCTCAGCTGCATAAGAGCTGGGGGAAAGAGAAGCAGCAGGACACTGAGCTTCCCAGTGAATGGCTCTGCAAGGGAGGCGTGTCAGGACAAGTCTAATCATTGGAGAGTACACTGAGTTCCCAGCATAGCTAGAGAACTGACACGGTGTGCTCTCCTGCTTAGTGTGGTCAGTTTTTAATAGGAAAGCAGAGGGACTGGCAGGAACACCAGGGATTTCACATAAAGGAAGCAATACACAGAGAACAGGAGACTTTCTCATACAAGTACTTGGTACAGCAGCCACGTATCAGGAATATAAAGTGTTGCGGTAACAAACGCTTTAAGCCCAGTATTCCACTTTAAGGATTTGCCAGTCCTGGCCTTAAAAAAAAGGTATAATAAACCATAATGATATTGTTATGATTATGTTGGATCTTAAAAATATATTATCATCAATATTCACGTCACAAACCTGAAACCAATTTCAGCGGAGTAAATGATCACCATTACTGGGGTTGATTTACCAAAGGCAAAAAAAGACTGTTGATGTTGCAATAGAAGTTGCACTTTGCATAGGAACTTTCCCCAGAACTTAGTGAATGAGGTGAAGCTCTGCTGACTTTCATCGTCCAATCATGTTCATGCAAAAATGCTGTTTTTTTTTTCTTTTCCTTGCACATGATTCTGTATTCTTAACAAAGTTAAATTCCACCACATTCACAAAACTTTTGGGGAAAAGCCCATGCAAAGTGCAACTTCACTTGCAAAGTGAACAGCCTATTAGTCTAAAATCAATACCATTGAGTAGGTACTGGACAGTTGTCCCTGGCAGCCTCATTAACCTATAGAGGGGCAGAGGAGGATTATAAAAAATGGATTGCATGTATGCCAATTGCATGGTTTCAGTTTTTTGCAGTATGCTTGTGTTGTTTTTTTTTTGTATAAACTTTATTAAAGAGGATTGTATAAATAAAGTAATATATCACACATTTCTCATTTACCATGCAGGCTGATCCGTGCTCAGTGGTGCACATAGGAAGGAACAATAATCAATACAAGAAAAACTCTGCACACCACTCTAAAGACTGCCAACATTTTTTATATAATAACATTGATGCCAACTGTCCTGGATTTGCTGAAACAGTCTTGTATCTACGTGTTCTGTCCTGATAATGCTGCATCCGGGGCTGTGTTCCCAAATCACAGCATCACTTTTATTTGAATTGCTGAGCATGGGCATTAACTCAAAAGTGAGTATTAACTTAGAGGATTGCGGCTTTCACATAATTCTTAGATGTGGCAGCTGCATTTATTCTCTTTTTTTGGCTTTTTTCCTTTATTTTCACTTGGTAAACCAGACATTATGTCTGTTATTTCTTAACTAACATTAACAGACCAAGCTGTCCAGCAAAAGTAGCAGCTAGGGATGAGACAAACCATTTAACACATGGTGCTTACCATGGCCAGCTTTTATTTACTTGTAAAACCTTTATCCAAAAAAAGGAAATAAAAATGGTTGCTGTAACTGCTTAAAGAGCATTAGCTGGAGTTTAGCTTTAATTTGTTAGTAAAGTCAATATAATATGCTATTGTACCTAACACTACACTCTCCCAAGATTCACAATGTTGATGTCTAAAGGTGCCTCCATTTCTCCTCCATCCAGAGTGGAGACATCCTAAGACATGACGTTTGTTAGTGGCCAGGTGAAAATAAAGGAAACAAAGCCTAAATGAAGAAGAAAATGTCAGCCATCACATCTAAGGATTGACAAGCTGCAATATATTACATTTTGTTTTTTGGGTTTAATAACACTTTAAGACCCCTTTCACACCAAGGCGTTTTTCAGGCGCTTTTGCGCTAAAAATAGCGATAGAAAAGCGCCTGAAAAACTGCCCCCAATACACCTCAGTGTGAAAGCCCGAGTGCTTGCGGGACGGTGAAAAAAGTCCTGCAAGCCGCATTTTTGCAGCTGAGTGGGAGCAGTGTAGTCACCACTCCTATACCACCCCTGCCCATTGAAAACAATGGGGCAGCGCTCCCGAAGAGCAGGACATTGCTTTGGGAGCGTCGCTAATTTTCACTTTTAACCCCTGTTTAACCCTTGTGGGGGGTTAAAAGCGCACCGCTGCTGCCCCAATAGCGTATGTAGGTGTAGGTGGAAAAAGACAAGACACCAGAATTGTCTGTGGGCTCCCCACAGCCGATATTTCCCCTTTACTGACTTACCATGTCTGCACTGTGTCTTTGTGTGGGAGAAGGCAGTCTTTGTAGAGGCAGGACTTTGAGTCACCATGTTAGAGCCTCCAGCAAGGAGAACAATTAGCAGCACAGTGGTGACATCACCAAATCTTATTTTTAATCTCTTGAGATGAGCAGTGAGAGGTAGCAGTGCCTTAGGCCTCATACACACGGACGTTTTTTGACGCCGGCGTTTTCTGGCGTTTTTTGCAGCTCTCCATGTTAGTCAATGGCCCCATAAAAACATCGGCGTTTTTGAGCTGTAGGTGGCGTCGGCGTTAGTGAGCAGAAAGTAGAACCCATGGCCATCGCGTTCTGAGGCTGTAACGTTTTGACGTTTTTTGACGCCGACGCCACAATATGCCAACAAACGCCAACAAACGCCAACAAACGCCACCTATTATTATACCGGCGTTTTCTGGCGTTTTTTGACGCCAACGTTTTTAGGTTGAAAAATAGCAGAGGGATGATTTTTTTTAAAAAACGCCTATTGACGCCGACGCTCACTAACGCTCAAAAACGCCAATGCATATCACCGAAAAACGTCGACTTTTTTTCCTTGACGTCGGACCCGACGTTTTGTTTATTTTTTTAGATACGCCCGTGTGTATGAGGCCTTAGATTTCACACTGCAGGCTGTGTGCACAAGAGTGTCTAGGCACACTCATATAACAGGAACTGCATTGCTATTTTTAGGAGGAATTTAAGACATAGGCACAATTAACACTATGGGGTTGATTTACTAAAGCTGGAGAGTGCAAAAACGGGTGCAGCTGTGCATGGTAGCCAATCAGCTTCTAACCTCAGCTTGTTCAATCGAGCTTTGACGATAAAACCTTGAAGCTGATTGGTTTCTGTGTGGAGCTGCACCAAATTTTGCACTTTCAAGCTTTAGTAAATCAACCCCTATATGTTCTGTTCCACTTTAAGCAAATCTCAGCCAAACTGACAGTGTCTGGCCTGGGACAGAATGTGGCCTGGCTGGTCCGTGCCCAATTGAGGAAGTTTCCAGGAAGAGTGGAGGATCACTAGGCTTTCCCTACTCATCTGGAACCTTTCTCTGCCACTATTGCTGTCCCTGACAGACAGATGACCTGTCTCTACACTACCCGCACGCTAAATACATGCCAAATTCAGGAGCCAGGGGCTTAAATAGACTCTGCCTGAACCAAGATGGCCACCAGAGTCACATGGGCTGTCAGCATCCAACCAGATTGGTGACCCAGGTAACCATAGAGGAACCTTCTTCCTCTTGACTTACTCTCCCTCTGCACTGTCGCTGCAGTTGAGCGCCACCTGCAGTGGAGAAAATAGACTGCACCTGCCTACATGTTCATATGCAATGGCAAGTCCCACCCTATGGGATTTCCATAGTTACTATTACCCTTCTTAGCTCATGAAGGGGCTTGCCTCCATTGCCATAGATTTGCCTCCTCTGATGCAAAAATAAAAATGTAGACTTTAAAAAAAAGCAGGCAGAATTAGATATATGTACAAAAGTGATCTTTTTGCTACAAAATAAAACCCCTCAAACAATGTAAATTTAAATTATTGTTGTTTTTTAGGAACATTATTAGTGCTTTGACCTGGTTCACTCACGCTAGTCACCAGACTGCCTGTCTACTGAAACCATAGCCAGGAGTTTCATGTTTTCAGGCCAAGAAACTGTTTCTGGCGGTTACTGCGGAGACCAGTAAATGATGTGCTGCCGCTTGTCAATCAACCCATCCACATCTCCGGTTGTCAGCTGTCGCAGTAACAAAAGCATTGTGATTATGAGGATTTACAGGCTAGGGAAATATGTGGCGTGAAACTTGTACAGAAATATTCACACCTAAAGCTCTCCAGTAGAGCCACTTTTTATCTATATGTATAAGTATTTTTATTTCAGCAACCCTCCCAATGGAAACAAATACAACAACATACAAAGATGAATAGATCACCATAACCACAAGAATACGCGAACAAAGAGCCCAGCAAGCTCAATATATCTGTAGAGCTTAATGGATACCATAGAGGAATATGTCATAGGAATAAACGGAATGGTTAATTTAATCCTTTAGTGACAGCTGGCTGTCATCTCAGGTATTAATCATCCACAGTACAGACCATTAGGACCTCTAGGTACAAGGAGTACAGTACAAAGCAGGAAGTGGGTAACGGGCTGATGATCTACTCAACCTTGTCTATGGCCGCCTTTCCTCAACCTTTTTATCACTGAGGAGCCCTTGAAATGATGTTCAGGTCTTAGAGAACCCCTGCTAAACCCAATTCATTGGTGGCCAGTAGGAAAAATGCCCCTTCCATTGATAGCTAGTGGTAAGAATACCCCCATAAAGTGGTGGTCAGAATGCCATCCCACATCCCTACAGACAGCTAAAAACATCATTGTTGTCATGCAGCTGGCTCTGCCAAGTGGCATTGGCCCTAGAAGTATGCATGCGCCATCAGGTGGGAGGCAAAGCCAATGCTGAAGGAACCTCTAACAGCCTCTAGAGAACCCCTAGAATTCTACAAATCCCTGGTTGAAAATAGCTGATCTACTGTGACAAGTTTTTACTGCAGAGGAAATAATTTTCAAGTTTCGGGAAACCCCTGCTAAACCCAATTTATTTGCAGTCTTTGGGAAAAATGTACCTTACTTTGACAGTTCATATTGCATCTGCTCTTGGAGAATTTGTATGAACAATTATTTTAGCATAAAGAATACGAGGAGAAAAAGGCACAGTGATGGGTATGTTTCATGTTTCCATAGTTTCTTTTATGGGAAATAGTGTTCCATGGTCACCTAACCCATTAAAAACAGATTATCACTGTTTCAGAAACTACCATACCACATTCAGATGGGTTATACCAGAAATGCATGTGTTACCATGGGCTGCATTGCCATTGGCATCTGTTGATTTGTCTTGCAATATGTTTAGGATTTCCTTCAACTGGCATTTTTCACAATACATTATAATGCATTGAAACATAATTTGTGAACAGGTCTAATAAAAACTGTCATTTTATTTATTTATTTATTATTTTATTAACATGGAGGACACCCTAAATTCCTCAACACGGAGGATTCCCAAAGCGAGGTGACCAAAGGTGTCAAACAAAAAAAAACAACAACAAAGCAAAAGCTAAAAATAAATAAATGTACTTTATATACAAATTTATTTCAACAAATAATATTTCTTACAGTAAAAATACACAAAATATATATTAAAAAAATCAGCAATTATCCACAAATTAATATGTTCAAATAAAAATACAAGATAATTAAAATAGCATAGCAACCAGGCAACCAGAATTTTAAGAAGGTCAGCCACTGTAGCTCTTATATCTTTCTTATGATTACTAACAATGCATGCAGTTTCAATATTATACTTGTTTTATGTACATTTTTCTGTGTTTTCTATGCATTAATGGTCCATGTTAATGTAACAAGGGTGCGTTTTTGCATTAATTTTACCTCTGTATGTTTTTTGTAGAATAAATAGTACTGGCTTTCTCACCCATGCCAAAGATGGATCACATGGATCAATTGAATATTCCACATAATGTTATCAATTTGTATGCAAAACCCAATTCACAAAAATGATCAAAGGATTTTCACTTTTTACAAAATTGCTAGTTCCTGCTAAGGTTTAATTGTGAATTTCAGTTAGATATTTATCGAGAAAAGCAGAAATTACATCTATTTAATGAGAGCAAAAATCATTCACAAGAAAATGTAAAAAATTATGAAAAATAACATCTTGCAGTAGTTAAATATTTACTCCTACTTCACGCTATATGGTCCCCTATGCCAATGTGAATGAGGCCTCATAGTTAACAACAGAAGCAGTGAAATCTTAACTTTTCTATGGAGAGCAGATTCTTAGCAGCTTTCATAATGCATAAAAATTACAGTTATGGTACACAACTGTACTAAAAAAAAGGGGAAAGAACACTAAATAAAAAAATAAACTACCCTAAATACACTTTCCAAAAAGACACAACTCCTCAGTGCAGAGCACTCCATGCAATTTGTGCAGAATTTGCCTTGTAGTAAATGTGCCTCCATTACATAAGTGTAAATAGGACTTTAAAAGAAAAGTATAATGGCAGTCATTGCTGACCTATCCTTTTGAAAATACTGTACTATTTAAAGTGGTATTAAACCCAAAAGCAAAAATGTATTATATTGCAGCTTACCATTTCTTAGATCTGATGGCTGCATTCATTTTGTTTTCTAGGCCAGGGTTTCCCAACCAGGGTTCCGTGGAACCCTAGGGTTCCTCCAGAGGTTGCTAGGGGTTCCTTGAGCAATGGTCAATGTCTACCTCTCAGATAAATTCCCAATGACATCATTGATCTTTTTAGCTATCTGTAAGGGGGTAATTCTTCCCAATGACCACAAGTGTAAGGAGCATTCTTCCCATTGACCATCACACTAATGTATCATGAGTTGTAGATTTTTAATTTTTAGTAGGGGTTCCCCGAGACTGGAGAATTATTTCAAGGGTTCCTTGGCGTTGAAAAGGTTGAGAAAGGCTGTTCTAGGCTTTCTTTTTTCAATTTTCACCTGGTGACCCGGGCCAGTAAGTCTGTTATTTTTCAACAGAACTCCAGCAGAATGTATCGTTTACAGAGATAAGACAAACCATTTACCACTGACAGGGTTGCTTACAATGGTCAGTTTTTATTTATTTATGTAAAACCTTTATCCCAAAAGGAAGAAAAAAAAAAGATAACCTCTCATAAGCAGGCCCTGCATAGCCAATGGACTGAACAAGCAAAATCAATAGATTCCCCCATCCACAAAACAGGGTGGATGGATAGATCTCCCTCTGCTGATTATTCTACTCTGACTAGAGGGTAACTCCACTTTTGTGGGAAAAAAAATAGCAAATAAAAAAAAAAATAATATAGCGAATGCAATAGCGACTCAAGTCATATTGTAATTGTAAATTGTAAAAGTGAGGATCCACCACTAAACTTCAATATAATAAAACATACATATGCTGCGCTTATGTGTAAATATTCAGGTGCTAATACCAACAATAATGTGTATATATAAAAAATAAAAAAAAAATAATATAGAAAAAATATATATAGTCCACAGTGAAAGATGATAGTGAAAAACGAATAGAGTATCCTGAATAGTGCTCCACCACACCATAGACCGAACGTGTAACACCTCCACCTATCACGATGTGCCCTTACCAAAGCCCCCGGACCCCCTATTACGGGGGGTTAGGGGACCCTTGTGTGGATATCCGGCTTCCACGGCGGAAGTGCTGGTCTCAAGTCGCCGCGATTTTGATACAAGATTTGTGTCTGCGTCTTTTCATTTGGTTTTCTGTAAGTGCATTACTTTCTTATTAAAATTAAATTTTAAACGTTATTACACTATTGCGAGTCTTTCATCCTTTCCGAGTGCAATATACTGGTGGCATATACGGGAGGTGACATTGAGGACATCAACCCCTTTGGCTGAGTGGAAGCTGGATATCCACACAAGCGTCCCCTGACCCCCCGTAATAGGGGGTCCAGGGGCTTTGGTAAGGGCACATCACGATAGGTGGAGGTGTTGCACGTTCAGTCTATGGTGTGGTGGAGCACTATTCACGATGTTATAAGCCTAGGCTTTTTTCCAGACAAGAAACAGGAAGTGGGCTGTATAAGGTATTTACTGGCAGAAAAAAAAATCTTTTGCTATCCAAAGTTAAAGCATAAAGGGCAGAGGATTTAATAGATGGAAAGTTGAAAAAAATGACTGAAGGTCCGCTTTAAGGCCTGGTTCACACGGGCTTGTATAAGAGTATTGTGAACTGCAAGCTTTGACAAAGCATTTGTAGACCTTTCAGCAAGCATTGGTGAAGCTTTTAAAGTACCATTTAGCTCCAGTTTGTAAATGTTGAACACAGATCCTAATGGGAGTGTTGTTGCCACTTTAAACAAGCTGCTAGCCGGCTTCAGCCTTTTTTTGAAGCTTGTTGAAAGCCTGTGTTCAACATTTACAAACTGGAGCTCAATTGCACTTTAAAAGCTTCAGCAAAGCTTGCTGAAAGCACTGCAAATGCTTTGTCAAAGCTTTCTGTTCTCACAGCTCTTAGGCCTGATTCACACCTATGCATTTTCAGTGCTTTTTGCATTTTGCAGATTTGCACTACAGAACATGTTCCATAGGAAACCATGCTAAATGCGCTGTAGTGCAAATCTGCAGAATGCAAAAAGCACTAAAAATGCATAGGTGTGAATCAGGCCTCATGCTACATCTTTGACTGCAGTCAGTTTAGCTAACTTTTTTCCAAATGGCTTCTTTGATTTTTCAATCGTTGTTTGTTGAGTCATGTAGTGTTGCCAGGGTCACCCAAGGCCCAAATTTTGGCAGATTCCTGTGAATTTGTAAAAGCTTTACTGCAGCTTTCCTTTGAGGTATTAGACGAATGCATAACATGCGCTGCATACCCCGTCTTTTGTTCCCCTTTGAATTTCTTGTATATAAATGTCCAGCACTGAGTTCGGGGTAGTATGATCAACCATCATATGAACTGGATCACTATATGAAGAACAGGTAATGAGGACAATTAGTAATTAGTAGATTACACTGTAACTGTCCTTGTAACTGGTAAGTAATTCCTAGAATTAATACTTCTCTTAAATCAAAGCTAGCACTACAGCCTCTCCGTGAGCACAACATGCTTTTAATATGTATAAATAGCTGCAGGGTGAGTCCCATTTCTCTATAGATCCCAGAGATGTGTTTTCCTGTCACGCACATCTTAAATAAATCTCCGTCCCCTGCGGCTCTCCCCTATATGAGTTTTGAGAGGTGTGTCTCTTTAGCCTAAATGAACCAGGAGAACCAGTCCAGCCTGTTCTAGGTCTTTTAAGTGGGGAGATAAAATAGACCACTCGTGGTGTTATAATAGCGGGATAAACGCTTAGTACATTTGAGATGTGTAATTAGACAGATGTATTATGAAACGTCAGTTTCCTCTTTCAGATATTAAACTGATTTTTCTTAAGCCGTATATACATGCAGACAGAACTCCCTTTGTTCGCACTATACTCTCTTTTTGTTTGAAACACTGTATACAAACGAAGCAACCTGCTGCACTAGACCAAAGGAGCTTCAAGTTCCAACATGCCAACACACCGGATATAGGATGATCTCAGTTCCAGAAGTTATTATTATAATGAGTGGGAGCTGTATGTTGGCTTATGTTGATATATAATTTCCTTCAACAGGGAAGCTCATACGCAATCTTATTATTCTTTTTTTTTTCTTTAACCGCCACCGGCAGTCATCGACTGCAGAAGGTCCCTGTGAAAAGAACAGTTCACCATCCCTATCATGCCCAACCCTTTGCTTTCTTACCATAGTGCTACTTTCTTACTGTTGTACTTTACTATTCAGGCCAGTGCCTTTAGAGCAATGTTTCTCAACCTTTTTTTCAGTTAAGGTGCCCTTTAAAATGATATACAATCTTAAGGCACCCTATTCAAAAATCTAAAAAAATTCAACAGTTTTACATAATGCAGCAACATTTAGGACACCCAACGTTAGAGGTGATTTATTCTTCCAAAGCAAATACACTTTTGCATACTAGTACTGATTAGTAATTCCAATGTTTCTCTTCTCCCTCATTCACCCAATGTGACCCCAATGTTGGCGGGGAGGGGCAAACAAGGATGGTGTGCAGGTGCCCAGGGTCCTCCTTATCAACCAATGATGTAATTGGTTGTTAGGATGCTGGGAGCTGGAAGATTGTAACGGTGCAAAATTAAAAATGGTGTTTTTTTTTTTGCAACAAGAGGGCAGGTTTCATCCACCTGCTGGCTTGTATACACTTTTTGGTCAATTTGAAGGCATTTTTCCAAGGCACCCCTGAAGAAACCTAAAGGCACCCTGGCTGCTCTAGAGTACTTGCTGAGTTTGTATTGTTAAGTTCCTTAACATGGGTTTGTATCCAGCCACATGGGTTTGCATCCAGCCAAAGTGTCTGCTTATTTCCTTCACATCTGCCACTGCAGAACATTTCAAGAAAAAATGCACTTTTAAAACAGTTCAGCCTTTCTTAGTCAGGGTTCCAAAGAACCCAGGGGTTCCTCCAGAGGTTGCTAGGAGTTAATTTAGCTATTAGCAATTTCTGCCTCTCAGATAAGTAACTGACACCAATCTTTTTTTATCTATCTGTAATGGAGGAAATTTGCCTACTGACCACCAATCAGGGCTGGTGCAAGGATTTTTGACACCCTAGACGAAACCTCATTTTGCCGCCCCCCTGGCTCCACCCCTGACTCCACCCCCTTTACCCTGCCCAGCCTGATCAGTGCCAATCAAATGCAGCCTGATCAGCGCCAATCAAATGCAGCCTCACCAGCGCCCATCGAATACAGCTTCACCAGCGCCAATCAATACAGCCTCACCTCTGCCCATCAAATACATCTTCACCGGCGCCAATCAATACAGCCTCACCTGTGCCCATAAAATACAGCTTCACCAGCGCCAATCAATACAGCCTCACCTGTGCCCATCAAATACAGCTTCACCAGTACCAATTAATATAGCCTTACCTGTGCACATCAAATACAGCCTCACCTGTGCCCATAAAATACAGCCTCACTTGTGCCCATCAAAGCTTCACCAGCGCCGATCAATACAGCCTCACCTGTGCCCATCAAATACAGCTTCACCAGCGCCAATCAATACAGCTTCACCTGTGCCCATCAAGTACAGCTTCACCAGCGCTAATTAATACAGCCTCACCTGTGCCCATCAAATACAGCTTCACCAGCGCCAATCAATACAGCCTCACCTGTGCCCATCAAATACAGCTTCACCAGCGCCAATCAATACAGCTTCACCTGTGCCCATCAAATACAGCTTCACCAGCGCCAATCAATACAGCCTCAACTGTGCCCATCAAACACAGCTTCACCAGTGCCCATCAAATACAGCTTCACCAGCGCCCATCAAATACAGCCTCACGGGGGGGTGGGGAGGGGGATATTTGGCAGATCAGTCACTATTTCTATATTCATTTGCAAATGGCATGTGATAATACAATCTCATTATCTCAGTCAGACAGTGTCGGTTTTGACATGAATCAACGCAGAGCAGTCAGTGACAGATCAACAGTGGCCAGGTGCCCTAAGCGGCAGTGCGCCCTAGGTGGCTGCCTACTCCGCCTAATGGTAGAGCTGGCCCTGCCACCAATGTAAGGAACATTCTTCCTATTGACCATTACACTAATGTACTGTGAGCTGTAGATATAATAATTATTAGAAATGGTTCCCTGAAACCAGAAAGTTATTTCAAGGGTTCCTCCATGTTAAAATGACTGACAAAAAAAGACATATCTTCCCCAGATAGACTTTTATCCAGCAGTGCGCTGCTGGTTTACTATGAGAGTCACTCCTGGACAACTACCCTTTGGGGATTATTATTATTATTATTATTTACTCTTGACTCCAGTAGTCTGGGTCTCGACACCTCCATTAATAAAGGCAAAATGTCTACATAGAGCTTAAAGGGAATCCCCTTGTTAATATGCAAAACTTTATTGGATGTGAAGTTGTCAATGAGGTAAGACCATAACGCTTAGTCATTAAAATAGAATCAGCTTTATTACAAATAGATAAAGATGATACTCCATATAAAGTGAAAAACATTAAAGTGCATAACAATAAATTATTCACAGCAGCACCTGTGTTCTCATTAAACACACTATGTGAAAAAAAATATATATAATGAAAATCAGTTCATGAAAAAAGTCCTAAAAAATAAATGAAAAAAATTAAATAATAAAATCCAATCCCAATCGTGATGAATCAGTGTAAAATGCAGTACACCATTAATCCTCCACCACCGTGCACATGTGTTCCAGCCACCCTAATAAACTGAGGCTCACCAGACATCAAGTAAAAACAAGCGTGTTCAATATCCACCAGATAGACATGCTTCAATCATTTTGATAGGACGGCTCCTTAATTCCTATGATCTATCACATCAGAGTCTCTCCAATAATTCCATTCCATACTCCCTCGATTTTCTTCCCATGCTTGCCATTGGGCACAAGATAAAGGTCATATGTAAAGCCAATGGTTTTGCGAGGCGCTTAAGAATATCTATGCAGAATCCCTTACTTACAGAACTGGAACCTGCATCAGAGATTCTGTGCCCTGCCAAAAGCTCAACAAGACAGACAACCATATAACAGACCCCATTGTATTTGTCAAGCAATGCTGTAAGGGATTCTGCATATCTTAAGCGCGCCGTGATGTGATTGATCAGGGATATACAATTAGCGGACCTCCAGCTGTTGCAGAACTACAAGTCCCATGAGGCATAGCAAGACTCTGACAGCCACAAGCATGACACCCAGAGGCAGAGGCATGATGGGACTTGTAGTTTTGCAACATCTGGAGGTGCGCTAATTGCTTATCCGTGTGATAGATCATAGGAATAAGGAGCCGTCCTTTCAAAGTGATTGAAGCATGTCTATCTGGTGGATATTGAACACGCTGGTTTTTACTTGATGTCTGGTGAGCCTCAGTTTATTAGGGTGGCTGGAACACATGTGGTGGAGGATTAATGGTGTACCGCATTTTACACTGATTCATCACGATTGGGATTGGACTTTATTATTTAATTTTTTTCATTTATTTTTAAGGACTTTTTTCATGAACTGATTTTCATTATATATATTTTTTCACATAATGTGTTTAATGAGAACACAGGCGCTGCTGTGAATAATTTATTCTTATGCACTTTAATGTTTATTCACTTTATATGGAGTATTTTTACAATTAGGCAGCTGCTATTAGTAGTATTAGTATTATTGTGCCGTGGTGGTATACAATTTATTTATTTATAGATAAATACGATACTTAGGTCAAAATGACCATACAAATATTTAAAAACATTCCAAATAGTAATCAGACAATAATCTCATTGAGCAGCTTAACATAAGTTGATATCTGTAATTTCAGATATTATGTTCCAATGCGTTTCGCAGAGTAGTTATGCTTCTTCAGGGAACTTTTACCTATATCAACTATATGTATAGAGTAGATGTATTTGTTCGCTGCAATTCAAAAAAGGGGAAGCCGCATTCAAAGGCCACCTAGCCCCCAGCAAAAGCTCAAGGGCCAGTCAGACGGCCACTGGACCACCCAGCGGAAATGAACAGAAGCCGCAGACACACCCACCACAACAGCCAGACATATGGAGGCAGGTGTTCCCGAGGAAATCTGCCGCAACTTCCTCTCTTTTGAATTGCAGCAAATAAATACATCTACTCTACCCATATAGTTGATATATAGAAGTTCTCTAGAAGAACTACTCTGCGAAACGTATTGAAACATAATATCTGGAATTGTGGATATCAACTTATGTTAAGCTGCTCAATGAGATTTTTGTCTGATTACTATTTGGAATGTTTTTAAATATTTGTACGGTCATTTTGACCTAAGTATCGTATTTATCTATTTGATTTTGCAATAAAGCTGATTCTATTTTAATGACTAACCGTCATGGTCTTGCCTCATTGACAACGTCACATCCAATAAAGTCCTGCACGTTAACAAGGGGTTTCCCCTTTAAACTTTTTATTCGCAATCATAATTGGGATGTGGATGTGGATAGTTGTCCCTAGAGCTGATATTACAAATTCATTGTTAATATGTCTACATACTACTGTTTAACTTTAGAATGCTACATATTATGTGACCTTTTGCACACCCATATGTTACCTTCCTTTACATTGTCTCCCTAAAGAGGATCACAACATGCGCCCTGATGAAGATCTGTTGAACACTGTGCTATTTAAGCCTTTGTGTAAGCTTAATATGAATCCTTGCCTTTGAAAATGTGGTGCTGTTTTCTGTATGTTCCTCTTTTCTAATAAAGTTTTTGTGGAACAAAAAAAAATTGGTTGAAAAAGGCTGCCTTATCCCTTCTAAAAGGAATCTGTCAGGATAAAAATAAAAACGTGGTTACTTTAAATTGCTTTTAAAAGTGAATGTTCCAAAGTGGTGATCCTTTTTTTCCTTCCATGTTCAATCAATGGTATTAACACGTGCAAAAAACTTAATTTGAAAAAACCCTTTGTCTCGCAAAACGAGCAGGTTTAAGCCTCTGTGCATGCAATACCGCATGAGGCCAGAGGTGCGGGGGAGCTGGTAAGGCTCGGAGACTCTTGGAAGCCATTGGAAATACTGGGAAATAGCAAAGTATCACCAGTTCCCGAGCGTTTACGAATGTTTCCGAGTGCTTCCGAGCCTCAGCAGCGCCACCACACCTCTGGCCACATACGGTATTGCATACACCAGCGCCCCCGTACCTATGGCCACATACAGTACTGCACAGACAAGCAGTCATTGTGGAAAAAATTATCTGAGTTTTCATTGTTTTATTGTGGAAACTTGCTTTGATGTACGAGTGATTTGGATTACAGGCATTCTCCTGGAACGGATTATGCTCGTAATCCAAGGTTCCACTGTAATTTATTTCTGCTTTTGTTCATTTGCTTTGGAAAATTAGGCCCATTGACTTTCAACACGCTTTGTAATATGTAATATGCACATAGGATTTCTGATTTATTTAAAAGTGATGCAAGAAAATAAATGGCAGCCCTGAAGCATGTATCTTCAAACGCAAGTAAGTAATAGCACCTCTTGTATTTCAAAACTGATATTCTCTTTAAGACATACAGGCAAATCAGGCAAATAACACCTTCTTTCCTTTCTTCTGCTGTCTCATAAGAACTGAACCAAGGTCATCAACCAGACTCTTAGGCCCCTTTTCACATTGGGGCACTATACAGGCGCTATTGCGCTAAAAATAGCGCCTGTAAAGCGTCTCCCCATTCAACCCAGTGTGTGCTTTCACACTAGGGCTGCTCAGGGCGGTGCGCTTGCGGGAGTAAAATTAAATTCCTGCAAGCATGATTTTTCAGGAATGTGGAGAGTGGTGTATACACCGCTCCTCCACCGTCCCTGCCATTGGATTGAATGGGCAGCGCTCCCGAAGTGGCTGTACACCGCTCCGGGAGCGCCGAGCGCTGGCACTTTTAACCCCTTTTGGGGGGGGTTAAAAGTGCCGTGCTGCCGCCCGAATAGCAGCGCCATGGCGCTGCTATTACAGCGGTAGATCGCCGTTAAATTAGCGGCAGTTTACCACTGAAGATCGGGCAGTCCCAGTGTGAAAGGGGCCTTACTGAAGCTGGTGCCAACATATCTGCTTCCAGGTTTTATTGTCAAAGTTTATTTGAACAAGCTGAAGTTAGAACCTGATTGGTTACTATGCACAGCTGCACTAGATTCTGTGTGCACCAGCTTTAATAAATCTACCCCTAACCTAAGTGTACCACAAACTTTCATAAAAAAATAAAAAAGCGTAAAAAAAAAATGATCTTATTAGTTTGCATTTTTTTCTCAAACTATTTAAACATACAACTCCTGCCAAGGGTTCTCCTTTCTGGTAACCCCTGTAATATTTTTTAGACAGATGACAAAAAAATTACACATTATGTTACCTGGTACCTGTGCTAGGCCACTTTCACACGGGCGTTCTAATCGGGTCCGTCTGTCAGTTTTTCAGGCGGACCCAATCAGAACATCCATCCTTCTGTATGGAGCGGCGGATGTCAGTGTACATGTGTCCGCTGACACCCGCTGGCATCCGATCCGGTCCACTAAAAGCAAAGAGGAAATGGACAAGCGCTCCGTCTCCATTTGACCACCCATTGAGAATAGCGGGGCTGTGTCCTTGTCTGCTCTGCATCAGCGGAGCGGACACAGATCTGTCATCTGCCCGCTCAGCAGGGATCAGTGAAGAGATCCTCTGCTGAGCGGGCGAAACCGCGTCCACCCTTTGTAAAAGGGGCCTAAATTTGTTGCCTCTTTACCATGGAGACAGCCTGCAAGCTTGGTGTGTCAGGATAGTATAGAGAGAGCAAGAGAACATATTTCTCCTTTTCCAAATGTATTTTTGACCCCAGCAGTGCTCCTGTAACCTGCAGAAGCAATGGCAAAGGCTAGAATACTAGAGATGTTTTAAAGCAGCACTATAATTGCACTTGTTTGTCCCTAGTGCATTTTAAATGAACTCCTGACCTTGGTGGCTGTGGATATCTATGCTTGAAATGCCAGTTGTTCGTTAGTTAAAGCAGAACTACACTGCATCTAAGCACCACAAATCAAAAATGCTATTTCATTCATATTTAATCTTGAAAGCAAATTCACCCATCCATTCATGTCTCCATGCTTTATTTTGTTAAGAAATCACTTTTTGAGAAAAACATCCCCCTAGCATTTCTGGCCGTGGCCATCTTGTGAAAGGGCAGAGGATTCATGTAGCATTTACTTCCTGGAATCCATCTGCCCCTAGCTCAGGCATGCTGGCAGGAGGGTGTGCTTAGCTGAGAAATTCCTCCTCTCCTCCTGGGATGTATGACATCATTTGCCTAGGCCTGGATACCGGGGAGTAACTGAAGAAATGTAAAAAAAATAAATGTTAAACAAGTAAATATGACATACATTATTATCTATTTTGAAATGCTTGCAGCATAAGGATTAACCGGTTTCGGACCGACTCGCATACATTTGCTTCTGCAGAGTGGCGCTGTAGCGCAAATCACCTTCTATAAACACATGCGCAGCTAGCGAGTGGGAGAGCGCTGGCGGCGGCACACTCTCCTGCCCGCCGTACTCTCGAGCTGTGTGGCCGCGGCTCGGGCAGACTCGATATGCGCCAGTGAGCCACGATTGCCTGGCACAGAAGAAAAACGGGGAACCGCCGATGTAAATACGGCGGTTGCCATTCTGTCAGGTGGCATGTAACAGATCTACCGATCCCGGTCATTGGGATCAGTTAGATCTCTTATGCCCCTGGCAGCCCAGCCCCCTCACTGTTAGAACACGCCTAGGGAACAGTTAACCCCTTCATTGCCCCCTGCAGGTTAACCCCTTCACTGCCAATGACATTTACACAGTAATCAGTGGATATTTAAATTTCTGATCGCTGTAAATGTCATTGGTCCCAAAAAAGTGTCAAAAATGTCCGACACGTCCGTCCCAATATCGCAGTCCACAAATATGAGGAAGACTATATATCGGCCAAAACTGATGAATAAATTAGTTTTTTTATATTTTGTTTTTGGATATGTATTATAGCAAAGAGTAAAAAATATTGTTGTTTTTTTTAAATTGTCGCTCTTTTCTTGTTAATAGCGGTGATCAGAAATTACGCAGAGGTGATCAAATATCACCAAAAGAAAGCTCTATTTGGGGGAAAAAAGGGCGTCAAATTTGTTTGGGTACAACGTCACACGACCGCGCAATTGTCAGTTAAAGCGACGCAGTGCCGTATCACAAAAAGTGCTTTGGTCCTAATGTGGGAAACCCTTCCGGTCCTTAAAGCGGTTGTCTACCCGGAGAAAAAAAAAATTAAAAAATAAAAACCTGCAAGACAATAGCATTATGAGCTAGTATGCACCGCTCAGCGTCAAAAACGCCATAACACTACAGCCTTGGAATGCGCTGGTCCTGTGTTCGATTTACAGCTTAAGAAAGAGGAATTTCTTGGGCAATCCAATAAAGTAATCAAAATAACAAAGTAATTAGTAGGAGTAACCCCATCCCTAATGTTGAAAAACAAGAAACAAACCCCCTGAATGGGACTTTCAATTGGGAAGACCAACTCATCAAGAAGGAGAAAATATGTTAAAACAATCAAAATTTATTGGTACAATTAAAAAACCATCAGAGACATAGCACAAAATAAAGCCCAAAAAAAATGGACACATATACATGAAATGGCACGAGGGAACAGTCTAGAGGGGACCTAGACTGCACCCACTGCCTAAATGGACAAAAAGTGATGACAAAGACATTAAATGACCACTGGTCTTCCTCACACAGGGGGCAGAACAGGACCCAACGCGTTTCGATGTTAGGGTAGTAGACATCTTCCTCAGGGGTAGGTGGTCATAGGTTAAAAACACGAAAATCATCCAGAACCAGATACTTCATAATAGTCTAATAGTCAGAAGACATCTGCTCGATACTGTGTTCGAGATGTCTGTAATAACAATAAGGAGACAAGATTTGGCCAAGAGCAGAGCCAATTGCAAAAGCAGTGGCTAAAAAGGTTCTGGGGAGAGATACAAGGATTGAGGCGCTCCAAGGTATAAGGATAGTGTATTTATACCAATGTCCAACCATCCAAGGTAAAGGGATGGTGTATTCAAACCCCAAAAGGGGATTTCACTAATGTGAGCAGAACAATCTGCATGGAAAGATGGCCAAGCAGATTGTTCTGCTTCTGTTACACTACTGATTTAGGCGAACATTATCGAAATTGGTTTTACACCTCAGACATGAAATATGAACAAAGCATATCCCTCTATAGTGTGTACTTGTCTCAATTAAGAGCACTAAGTGCCATTTCTGACTGCCACTTCGTTCCTCTGCTATCTATCTACATGAATCACTTCTGACAAATTTTTCCTGACAGCAAGAGAAAAATGGTGATAGGGGAAGGACCTTCAGCAGATTGACAGCCTCAGCAATGTTCCTGTGCACTGTATAAATGGGGTTTGTCCCTTCCTTCCAATGAGCTCTCAGAGCTCTCCTCTCTGAGATCTGCAGAGTGTAATTTCAGCTCTGCACCCCCTTTTTTCTGAGCTCTCCGACAAGCTTTGAAATTCAGCACTCTGAAAGAATGAAGAGAAGAAAGGGCTGCAGATAGACAGGTACAACTTATGTGGAAGGATTTGTTTCATCTCAGTACATCACCTGAGGTCAGTCACTTCACCAGGTATACTGTATGTAAGGGTTTACAACCACTTTAATTTGACATTAGATGTAATGTTAAAAGGGAAAAAAAACCTTATATAATTTTTCAGCTCTACTTTGTTATGTAAAAATTGGTTACGTGATATTTTTGTCAAATTTTTTTTGGGATAGATACATGTCTGAGGTTGCACTTAGATAATTGCTCTGTGGGTAAAAGGCAACGGAAATGTATTTTTTCTCCAGTAAAGATGTTGCAATGTCTAATGTCTATTACAGAATAGGCACACACCATCCATGATAACCGAGCCAGCTGGCTTGTATTAGTGTTAACTTATTATTAGTGCCGCCAGGCAAGAGTTACATTACAAAACCATTGTTACCTTAGAAAAAGGTAACAAGGATCGTATAAGTTCCCCAACAGATATGAGAGTTTTCCTATCTAAGGATGTTTGTTGACGTGTATGTCCAACAGTGGCAGCCCGTGCATTAAGGGCCCATGGGCGCCCCCCCCCCATCCCTACCGCCGCCCTCATATCCATGCCCCCAGCCCCTTTCAGGATGCCGGACACATGGATTCCTATGGCAGGAGGGGGTGTTTTTTTTAAGCACCTGATTAGAGCCAGAGGCTCTAATAGGCTTCAAAAAAGGGTGGGCTCGGGGCACAGAGAGTGCGCCCCGATCCCACCCGATTGTGTGATCATAGCGAATGAATTTTGGCTATTCTCACACTGCAGTGCCTCCCCGCCAATCAGGAGGCGGGTCCATGAGACATGTTTCCTGATTGGCCAAAGCGCCAGGCGATCCTATTGGATGCTTAGCAGTGCTTTGTCAAGGAAGGAAGCATGAGGGGTGGACACCTCCATCTGCCGCCACTGCTGCCCGCACTGTGGAGGAGAGTGGTGACACAGGAGGATGCTCTCTCTCCACAGTCCGGTAAGTGCTGTACTTGCCACGGGGGGAGGATGGGGGGATGCATGCTGTCAGTGCTGTGGGCCCCGCAGTGGGGGGGGGTCATGTGTATACCCTATCTGTGATGCTGTATACCCTATGTGGTGCTGTGTATACCCTATCTGGTGCTGTGTATACCCTATCTGCTGCTGTGTGTACCCTATCTGCTGCTATGTATATCCTATCTGTTGCTGTGTATACCCTATCTGCTGCTGTGTATACATATCTGCTGATGTGTATACCCTATCTGCTGCTGTGTATACCCTATCTGGTACTGTGTATACCCTATCTGCTACTTTGTATACCCTATCTGCTGCTGTGTATACCCTATCTGCTGCTCTGTATACCCTATCTGCTGCAGTGTATACCCTATCTGGTGCTGTGTATACCCTATCTGCTGCTGTGTATACCCTATCTGCTGCTGTGTATACCCTATCTGCTACTGTGTATATCCTATCTGCTGCTGTGTATACCCTATCTGGTGCTGTGTATACCCTATCTGTGATGCTGTATACCCTATCGGGTGATGCTGTATACCCTCTCTGTGATGCTGTATACCCTATCTGGTGCTGTGTATACCCTCTCTGTGATGCTGTATACCCTATCTGCTGCTGTGTATACCCTATCTGCTGCTGTGTATACCCTATCTTATGCTGTGTATACCCTAACTGCTGCTGTGTGTGTACCCTATCTGTTGCTGTGTATATCCTATCTGTTGCTGTGTATAACCTATCTGGTGCTGTGTATACCTTCTCTGTGATGCTGTATACCCTATCTGGTGCTGTGTATTTCCTCTCTGTGATGCTGTATACCCTATCTGGTGATGTTCTATACCCTGTCTGTGATGCTGTATACCCTATCTGGTGATGCTGGGCTGTATACTTCTGACACAATGGGTGGAATCTATATGGGGTGGGGCTTATGAGAAGTGGGGGGGTCAAAAAGGAAGGACGGGGTCTGGTGCCCCCATCCCAAAATTTCCCCAGCCACCACTGATGTCCAACCAATCATTTTTGAGTTCTGGTTATAGTAGAGAAGGAGTAGAACCCCTGCTGGCTTTTTATTCCAACCTAGGGTTCAGTTAAATAGATTTATTGTGACAGTGACAACATTTTTACCATAAAGCAAGTGAGGATATTGTAAATTCTGTATAAACCTGTATTATGGTATTATTTACGTTATTTATGGTTTGCCTATGTATTGCACACTGCACTCATTGTGCACATGGCACTAATATTGTTTTCATTACATGTTTGCATTCTTTCAAGTCCTGATTAGAGCTAGCCTGCCTATGTTACGCCCCTTGTTATCATAAAAGTACAATTGTAATATTAATATGATACCTACATAATCATGTGTATAAAAACCTTAATTTGCGTCAAATAAAACAGAGCACTTATTTTGGAAAGATGTAGAGTGTATCTTTTTGTGTCTGTTCCCTACTGCAGTAGTTATTATTAATTTAGAACCACTAATCAATATGAGGATAGGAGTTACCTATCTATACATTTCCAGAACAAAGAAAAACTAGCACAGGGGCACAGACAGCAATAAAAAGCTGAAGGGGGTCCTTTTCCCTATTCTACTAAACAAAAAAACTGAAAAAAGTTTGGTATTTCTGTATCCCTTGATGTTGAAACTATGGTTCTTATGATTGAAAGCGAAGGGAAACCTATCTAACGGACCCTAGACAGGTTAAAACCAGACAAGGTTGTAATCTTTTCCATATTATTCAAAACTAAAAAAAGGAGTTATGGCTGTACATTCCCTTTAAATGGGGTAAAACATTACAAATGTAAGCAAATGTTTTAAAAAGTATTTAGTTATGGAAATGGTATACATAGATTATACCTGACATCCAGTGCACTTATTTATATAAGCTGGTCAAGCCGCATGTAGCATGCAGTAAAAAAATTGAACACATTCGGGACTCATTTTTAAAAAGGAAGAAAGAACATCTGTTTTACCTTAGCAACCTATCAAATTACAGCTGTTATTTCTCTCGCGCACGCATTCAACTGATTTCAGTGGCCTAGGCAGGCACTTTTCTGTATATAGATTTTCACCCTATTGAGGCTATAACTAAAAAGGTAATGGAACACCAGGAAAAGTCTAATGCACTTCGGACAACTCTTATTAAAACAATATTCAGCAGATTGATATGCATTGAAGAGATAAGAGCATGCTCTGGATCTTGGAGGAGATTGAAGCCCAGAAATCATCAGTGGAAAGGTAGACCACTTGTATGAAAATCCTGCACTGAAACGATTCTGAATATAAAAGTCATCAGCTTCTGCACTGTACCAACCCAGTCAAGGTTTTAACCACCCATTGTCTGCTAGGCACAGATAAAACCTAAACAGTATTATAAGTTTACTATAGTTCTCTGCATGGTCAAAAGAAAACAAATACGCAAACTATTAAGACCCTGAGACTTCTGAAGGAAATTTTAAAGTGTAAATGCAAAACAAAAATACTCTGATCAGCAAAAATCTAATTTTCCTTCCTAACAATGTCAGCATTTTCCCCTTAATGTCAAATAGCTGATCATCCTACAACACTCTGTTATTCCACTCTTCCCCTGCTTCCTGCTCTTTTTTTGTCAAGTCTGTCCATAAGTTATGTCACCCTCATGTGACTTCATCAGGAGAATCCCCCCTTATGAAGTCATGTGACGTAACACGTAGGGCATGGAAGAGGCAGTCCCAGGCAAGAAATGACGTAGGAGGGTGTTAATTCTGGTTTAAAGGCTTTTTAATATATTTTATCTTGTAAGTGCATATTTTTTACTTTAATACAATCCCCCCCCCCCCCATGCTTAAAAACCACACAAACCTCGGAGATCTTAAAGGGACCAGTACCACAGATATTGGGAGTATTAGGAGAAATGATTGGAGGGTACCTGGTGGACAGGAGGTCCGTACCATTTAATAAATCCACAAATAGATGGACAAATAATATAATACACATACTATAAATTGGAAGGTAAGAGTTTAGAGAGCACTAAGGTGTCACGTGTGGATCTATTTCAGAAGCACTTCAATTAATGCACAAGGTGTGGGATTTTCAGTACACAAGAAGTACAAATTAAATGTGATGGACATTGAGCACCTGTTATACTCACTCTTTATGTACAGAATTCATTGCTAAATTGATTATTTTATCCTATTCCTATTTATGTTATTAGATTGGTGTTCAACAGTTACACTACGTGGTATGTTATAGTGTAGTTTGCACCCATTTATTGTGACTATTTGCAGCGCAACACACTCATTTATTTATTTGTATCACATTGTGGGAACATATTTGTGTGTGCAGCAGCATCTTAATTATAAGGACCACTAGAAATCCACATAGGGCAGTGTAGAAGGATATTCATTCAATATTGGCCATAAGTGCAGACCAATGGTAGCGTTGACAGCAGGGCCAGGCCAATCGGTAGACAGAAAAGGCGGCCGCCTTGGATGCTTAATTGGGAGTGATCATCAGAAAGAGCAGGAACTGCAACTTATGCTGCTGAGGTAATTCAAGGCTTATGGGGGGGGGGGGGGGGGTACACTTT
>BLSH010190069.1:607627-629283 GCA_018402905.1 Glandirana rugosa
CCCCCCCCCCCCCCCCCCCCCCCACACTTTGTCCGTTTTGCACTGGATGCTAAAGGAACTTTTCCCGACTCTAGTTGTAAGATTGCATTTTTTCTTACAGTCCCCTAGTCACCCTATGTCATCACAGGCTAACAACCATAATTCCAGCCTCCTTTACAGTAATTTACAATGGTTCCCACTAATGCCTTGAGTCGCACAGAATCGCATGACAAGGCCAATCCCATTGTTTTCAATGGTGTTTGTTTACATCAATGCGACTCAGCACGGAGCGATTTTGGAAAAGGTTCCTGTACTACTTTGGTGTGATTGCAGTACAATTTTGACCCCATAGAATATATAAACCTTATCAAGGTTTCATCCAAGTAGCACTATACAATCACAATGAAAGTTGGATCAAAATCATATTGAAGCCGCGTGAACCTAGCCTTACTGTCTAGAGACACAATGATTGATTTACTAAAGACAAACAGGCTGTTCCGCTTGCAAGGCAATTTTCCCTCAACTTAGTGAATAAGAGGAGGCTCTTCTGACTTTCAAAATCCAATCATGTGAAAGCAAAACTACTGCTGTTATTTATATTTTCCTCAGCAAGTGTTCAGCTATCGTTTTGAAATAGATTTTCATTAATTTTGCATTCACAAAGCTAAGGGAAAATAATCTTGCAAAGTGGACAGCCTATTTGCCTTTAGTTCCCGATAAAGGGAACGTATTAAAACATGGATAATGTCGGTAGGGCAGTGGATAGTATCAGTAGAGCAGTGGACATGTCAGTAGGGCAGAGGTTGGTGTCAGTAGTACTGTGGATGATGTCAGTCAGTAGAGCAGTGGATGTGTCAGTAGGGCAGAGAATGCTATCAGTAGGACAGTGGACAATGTCAGTAGGGCAGTGGAAGGTGTCAATAGTTTATTTATTTGTTTTTTACATTTTTTTAGGAGCCCCATTGGGGGTTTTGCAAAATATCAGGGGTCTAAACAGAGCCCTGATTTCTCACTTTGAGACAGAGAAAGGGATTGAGAACAGAGATTCCCCAGTCCCTTTCTCAGCACCTTTAGGAGCACTGGACAGTGAATGAATGGGAAGTGCTCTGTGCTGAGTGACTTTCTGTTCATTCACAAACTGAAGCATAGTAAACACAGTTTACTATGCTTTCGTTATGAATAAACACAGTGAGTGCCGATCACTCACTGTGTTTATTCAGAAAAGGAAGGGGCATATAACATATTTACTGGTACCTTTCCTGCTCTCCATCCTGAAATATTCCCCTGTGTACCTGCAGTAGCAGGCGGTGGGAGAGGATAGGGGGGAAGCTGGCAGCGCTGCAAAGGGGCAACAGGGGGCCCAAGCAGCATGGGGATGATTAACATAGATTGTGTTACAAAGATTACTTTAGTGCACTGAAGTATTGTGCATTCTAAGGTTAACATACACTTTAAAAAATGCCTGCACTGGGAGAAATATGTAAGCTGTGCTTGCCGGTCCCCTTCTGAAAATCCTAATTATCTGGCTTTCCTGCTAATTTGATACCTTCAATAGAGTTACTGACCCAGAACACGTATATTGCAAGAGAATTCAAAAGTCGGTAATCCTGCTTTTTATAGATCTCAATTGCTGGAGCCATGGAGACGCCACCAGGATAATCTACACACAATATATAGTAAGAGACAGAGGGGACACTATAATAGATAAATCAAAATTTTAAACCTTGGTTAAATATACTAATGAAATTTCCTTGCTGTTTTGCTATTTAAATCTGCTTCAATGCAAGATAAACCACTTACTGAGTATCATGTGTTAGGCCAATCTAACGTCTCTTTCCCCCTTCTATGAGTATTCGATATTGATATACAGCACTAGTAAGTGATATTACAACAATCCTAGAATGTATATGTATGAAATAAGGATTTAAAGGAATATCTATTGTTTTTATAGCTGGGACCATATTGCCCTTCTATGACTGCTTAATTGCCACCTTGGATTCTAAAGATAATAAATGTCAGTAGCAATAACATTAATCAGGAGTAAAGATTCCTACTGATAGATACGGATTTGGGTAAGCATGATTGTGTGACAGCATTCTATTTTTGAAAAAATTGTATATAATTTTTGTATGATGTTTTACATATATATGTTGTTTACATACAGCTTATGTAAAAAGTATTGACAATGGGAGATTCCCCCTATTACTGTTTCATGGCAGCAATAAAAGTACAAAATATAATTGTTATAAAAAGTATAAATTTATTTATTCGAGTATCACAATTTCTTTTGCATCTCCATGAACTTGTTGCATATTAGAGATATAAAAACATGAACCCTGGTTGTGCAAACAAGGGACCTATACATCATTTATACAATGTTACAATGTTGCAGTGGGAAGGATCATATACGACACAGCGATTGCTGCGTCGGTGCTCCAATCCGATCGCTTTGTCGTATATGATCCTTCCCACTGCAACATTGTAAACTGGTATAAATGATGTATAGTTCCCTTATTTGCACAACCAGGGTTCATGTTTTTATCTCTCTAATATGCAACAAGTTCATGGAGATGCAAAAGAAATTGTGATACTCGAATAAATAAATTTATACTTTTTATAACAATTATATTTTGTACTTTTATTGCTGCCATTAAACCCTAATAGGGGGGACCTCCCATTGTATATGCCAATCTAGGGGAGGGCAGCATACTATATCTCTCTTTGTACCCATTAGCCCATGTAATGTAAAACATTTTGGGCAACACTCCTCCAGAAGAAGCCGTGTCAGTGAAACATGTAGAAGAAACCTGTGTAGCCTGTATAGAAGAAACAACTATCTTCAAAGTTATGCTGTATATGGAAAATGTATATTTTCTAACATGATTTTAATGTATGTTAAATAAAATTATATATTTTTAAAAAAAAGGTGTTTTGGCATCATAAATATCTCAAATACATTGTGGTTAGAATTAAATAATATATTTAAGGGATGTGGTACAGAGAACGTTTTTGGACCCCATATAATTCAGCAACACTTAAAGACAATGCTTTTTATAGATGTTTAACCACTTGACATCTGCGCTATAGCTGAAAGAAGACTACAGTGCGGACCTCAAATGCCATGAGGGCGTCCATGTACGTCCTCCTGTTCTCACATCACTCGCGCGCCCCCTGTGTGGTGGCGTGCTCTAGGATCACCAAGTCCTTCTGACTTTGCTGATCATAGAGTAGGAAAAAGGGCCAATCACAGCGGGCCCTTTACCACGTGATCAGCTGTCAGCCAATAAAGTAAACAGCAGCTGCTGTTAGCATGATGAAAAGAATAAAGCTGGTAACCGGCTTATGCTAGAGGGACATCGGCCCCCTAAATACCAACCAGTGCTGCTGATCAGTGCCCTCCAGTGCTGCAAATCTGTGCCCACCAGTGCCATCTATCAGTGCCATCAGTACTGCTAATCAGAGCCCACTAGTGCCACCTATCAGTGCTGCCAATGAGTGCCTCCTGATTAGTGCCCTCCAGTGCCACTTATCAGTGCCCATCAGTGCCACCTCACTGTGTCACCTAGCAGTGCCCATCAGTGCCACCTGTCAGTGCCCATCAGTGCCACTTCTCTGTGCCACCTAGCAGTGCCACCTATCAGTGTCCATCAGTGCCACCTAGCAGTGCCTATCAGTGCCCATCAGAGCCTCATCATTAGTGCCTCCTGATCAGTGCCCACAAGTACCGCCTATTAGTGCCCATCAGTGCCACCTATCAGTGCCGCCTATCAGTGCCCATCAGTGAAGGAGAAAAATTACCTGTTTTCAAAATATGAAAACTGTTTTTTTTCTTCAAAATTTTCGGTCTTTTGTTGTTTGTTTAGCAAAAAATAAAAAATGCAGTGGTGATTAAATGCCACCAAAAAAAGCTCTATTTGTGTGGAAAAAAAATGATAAAAATGAATTTCAATTCATTTGTGTACAGTGTAGCATGACCGCGCAATTCTCATTCAAGGCGTGAGAGCACTAAAAGCTAAGAATTGGCCTGGCCAGGAAATGGGTATATGTGCCCAGTAAGCAAGTGGTTAAAGTCAGACAATCAGAAAATATTGAGACCTTGGAGACAACAAGCCAGGCAACTAGCATTTTCAAAAGAAGAGATCAACAACGGCACCCTACTTATTTTTCTCGGTGCGGTTTTTCTTTAATTGCTCAGTCATTTCTGCTCCATAATTGTGGCTGTTTTCTCATGATAACACACAAAAGTCTGTTCTTTCCCATAATGAGTAGCTGGGTGTATGTGCCTCCACCTGCTGCCAGCACGATAGCAATAAACACATTAAACATATCCTGTTTAATTAGAATTTGGCTCTTGGGCTAATAATATGAGCTCACTGTCACATTGGAATCTTCTCATAACATTCACAAACTTCAAACACTTTCAGGACCAAAGACAGCAGCTCCCTCAGACAGAAAGGGAGAGGAAAGGAGCCAGAGCCTAGAGCCTGTAATCCGCTTGGTTTTAGTTAACGTGCACCCCCCAGGTCGAAGCATTAAAAATGCCTCTGATCATCAATTTCTAGAAGGAAACCTTTTTATGTTCTGATCTGTTGGCCTTAAGAAGTGGCTGCTTGCTGTTAATCTTCGTGCAGAGGTTACCTTTTCCATGCCATGTCTTTCAAAGGGAAAATTTGATGGACTTTTCTTTGTTTTTAGCTTGATGTATTGTTTGTCCCTTTTCCTCTTGTTAATGGCTGCCATATTGGGCAATGAAATTATATAAATAATATAAATATATAAATAATACTATAAATTATATAAATAATAATTCAATTTAAAGCAGTATTAAACCCAAAAACAAACGTGGATTATATTGCAGTTTACCAATTCTTAGATGTTTTGTTTTATTTTTTTAGGCTTTCTTTCGTTTACTTTCACCTGGTGATCCTGCCAGTAAGTATGTTGTTTTTCAACAAAACCATTTAACATTGACAGGGGTGCTTACAATGATCAGCTTTTATTTAGTCATGCAAATTCTTTATCCCCCCTTTCACACCGGGGCTGCCTGAGCGTCAGCGGTAAAGCACCACTAGTTTAGCAGCACTTTACCTCTGTTATGGTGGCGATATTCGGACGGCAGCGGTGTGCTTTTGACCCCCCACAAGGAGTTAAAAAGGGGTTAAAAGTGGCGGCGCATGGCACTTCCAAAGCGGTGTTCAGTCGCTTCGAAAGCACTACCCATTCATTTCAATGGGCAGGGGTGGTGGAGGAGCGGTGCATACCCCGCTCCCACTCCGCCCCAAAGATGCTGCTTGCAGGACTTTTTTTCCTGTCCTGCAAGTGCACCGCCCCAGTGTGCTTTACAGCCACTATTTTTTGCGCAAAAGCGCCTTAAAAAAGTTCTGGTGTGAAAGGGGTCAAAAGGAAAGCAATCTGTTGCTGTAACTGCCCAAAAAAATGTTAGCTGGAGTTTTTCTTAAATTTTGAGTGAATAACTAAACTAGCTAAGCTTAGCTATCTAGCTAAGATAACTAAACTAAAAGAACTAAATCTGCTACTGCATCTAAGCCTCCCCTCCTCCCAGACTGGCAATGATGTTATCCAAAGGTGCCCTCTCCTGTGCTCCTTCATCCAGAGTTATGTCTTACTAATACAGGAGATGTGTTACTGGCCAGATCACCAGGTGAAAACAGAGGGGAAAAAATCCTAAAAGAAAACGAATGCAGCCACCACATCTAATGATTGGTAAGCTGTAATATATTACATTTTTGGTTTTTGGTTTCATACTGTTTTAACTGTTCATATTTCAATGCAAGGCTGTGATACTGGTCAGGATGAAAAAAAGACAGTATACTGTCCCACAAGGATGCTGACTATATTGTCTCCCATACAGATAGATTCTGAAGGGTGACCAGAATAATCTGTATATTTAACTCAAAATGTATTCTTATTTTCTGGTCTCTTCAAGTATTTCTCATGCTGTCTCAGCACTTTCACAACTTTGCTTCCAATGGTGTGCCAATGGCTCATTCTGGCATATCTGGTGGCACTGTCTGAAGGTCAAGCACTGATGCCTAATAAAGAAACAGAATTCTGTACCAATTCCTAATTTAATACAGAAAATCAAGTGCTCAGTATTGATGGCTGTTTAACCCAGTATAGAGGTACCTACATCCTAAAACACACATTTATTGGGAAAAAGAAAATGGGGCAACCCTTTACTCTACTTTTATAATTCCGCTGCTCTTTTAAGCAATCTATAGCATTTACTCATTATTGGTATTACTTTGTACATCTTTTGATTTTTGTTGTAGAACTTTGCTCCCTCATTATACTCCTGAAGAAGTGGGTTTCTGCAAAACATGTTGAGTCTGGCTGACTATATGCACACTTCCTTTATGGATTAACATCTCTTTGGTGCGAGTTGGCACTACTTCTGTGGGTGTAGCACAGCCATATAAGAGGGATTTTTATTTGTATGTCTTTTTTTTGTGAAAAGTATTTTTCTGTGATGATATTTGTAACAATAAAATGATGTGATTTTAATCTGGTGTAATGTCCTTGATAATACCTAATTTAAGATGGCCACTCATATTCTGACAGAAGCCAAAAGCCTGGAAGTCCCTGACACTACTTTTCATGGAAGTCAAGCACAGGATTTCTCAGGTCATGTATTATGAGAATCGTATGGCAGACTGATACTATGGGAAAATTCCTAAAATTTTGGGAACTGTGGGCCGAGTTGTACTTTCCTTATACCTGTCACCTTTAACTTGCAATTTTGGTTGACTCTGCCCTCATTGACATCTATTCCCCCAACCAAACTTTTCCCACATTTTCCTCCCTACCATCTCTTACTCTTTCATCCCCCCCCCCCCCCCCCGCTTTGCATTCTGCTCTTTCCTGCATATCCTTAACTTATTCCCATTGGATAGGGACCCATTGGGTATTGAAGCCTCTTTAATTTATTGCTTTAAATGACTATCACACTGCCTCCCTCCATCCTGGGTTTAGAGATTATTTTATGTTTCCCCAGATTGGGCTTTAAAGCAGAGCTCCATCCCCTCCCTGTATAACAAAACAATATTCACAACTTCCAAGTTGCACTTTCCCTTTAAGGCCCCATACACATGGGCGTATCTTTAAAAATAAACAAAACGTTGGGCCCGACGTCAAGGAAAAAAAAAACGTAGTTTTTGGGCGTTATGCATCGGCGTTAGTGAGCGTTAGTGTGCGTCGGCGTCAATAGGCGTTTTTTTTAAAAAAATCATCCCTCTGCTATTTTTCAACCTAAAAACGTCGGCGTCAAAAGACGCCGGAAAACGCCGGTACAATATTAGTTGGCGTTAGTTGGCGTTTGTTGGCGTTTTGCGGCGTCGGCGTCAAAAAATGCCAAAATGTTACAGCCTCAGAACGCGATGCCCGTGGGTTCTACTTTCAGCTCACTAACGCCGACGCCATCTACAGCTCAAAAACGCCAAAGTTTTTATGGGGCCATTGACTAATGTCCGTGTGTATGAGGCCTAAAACTCCAGTGCTGTCCACGACTTCCTCATGGTCCACCAATAGAGGTGCTCTTCTGTGCATCCAGCTTGTCCTTTACACACCCCTAGGGGGCGCATCATTACACAGGCTGGGCTTACAGTACTCCAGGACTGAGAAGTGCTCATGTGTCATTACACAAGTGTCATTCATGCCTGGAATAATGACCTCCCCCCGCTAAAAGCAAGAAAGGAGGCAGGAATGTATGGGGGCTTAAAAAATACCAGGGTGGATTCGGGGGACAGGGGGAGGTAGGTGGTTTGGTGGGTGGGAAGAAGTTCTGCTTTAAATTGTGAGCTCCACTGGGCAGCTGGGACTAATGTTTGTTTATCTTTGTGTCCTGTAAAGTACTGTGTAATATGTCTGTGCTATTTAAATACAGTGGAACCTTGGATTACGAGCATAATCCATTCCAGGAGAATGCTTGAAATCAAAATCACTCGTATATCAAAGCATGTTTCCCCATAGGAAACAATGGAAACTCAGATAATTTGTTCCACAGTGACTGCTTGTCAATGCAGTACTGTATGTGACTAGAGGTCCGGGGGCGCTGGTGTATGCAATATCGTATGTGGCCAGAGGTGTGGTGGCGCTGGTGAGGCTCTGAGATGCTTGGAAACATTTAGAAATGCTTGGGAACTGTTTACATTTTTGTTATTTCAGAGTATTTCCGAATGCTTCCGAGCATCTCCGAGGCTCACCAGCGCCCCCGCACCTCTGGCCACACGTGGTATTGCATGCACAGAGCTTTAATCCTGCTCATTTTTGCGAGGCAGCCAGGATATTTAAAATGTTTGTCTTTCAAAATGCTCGTTAACCGCGTTACTCGTGAACCAAGGTTCCACTGTACTGGAAATAAATAATAATAAATAGTTTGTTCATTACGAATTATGCACAATAACCTGATACAGTGCCACCTGCTGTTCACCACAATTTGTTACAACACTGGACCAAGAGATGAAGAGAAATCAATGAATGGGGGGCCCTTGTTTCACCGACAACTGTCAAAGACTGGATTATGCCACACGTTGAACAGATTTTCTCAGATTTTTTCATGTCTCTGGAACAGAAAGTGACAGGGAATACTCCCAAAACAGAAACACAGTAAGAAAAATGGAATAGTGGTTTAACCCTTCCCAAAAGCTTGGGATGGAGATCCCCTTAAAGTTTTTTACAGTATATTTCTTTACCTTTCAAATGGGGTTTTCATCAAATTATTCCTAATTGAGGGCTTGTTTGGTATTTACAGTATCTCAATTTTTGGCAACATCTACACATTTTAACAAGAAATGAGGTAGACAGAAGGTACAGTATCTCACAAAAGTGAGTACACCCCTAACATTTTTGTAAATATTTTATTATATCTTTTCCTGTGACAACAATGAAGAAATGACACTTTGCTACAATGTAAAATAGTGAGTGTACAGCTTGTATAACAGTGTAAATTTGCTGTCCCCTCAAAATAACTCAACACACAGCCATTAATGTCTAAGCCACTGGCAACAAAAGTGAGTACACCCCTAGGTGAAAATGTCTAAATTGGACCCAAAGGGGTTGATTTACTAAAGCTGGAGAGTGCAAAAACTGGTGCAGCTTTGCATGCTAGCCAATCAGCTTCTAACCTCAGCTTGTTCAATCAAGCTTTGACAATAAAACCTTGAGACATGCTTGGCCAGTCCATCACCTTTACCCTCAGCTTCTTTAGCATGGCAGTGGTGATCTTGGAGGTGTGTTTGGGGTCGTTATCATGTTGGAATACTGCCCTACAGCCCAGTCTCCGAAGGTAGGGAATCATGCTCTGCTTTTGTATGTCACAGTACATGTTGCCATTCATGGTTCCCTCAATGAATTGTAGCTCCCCAGTGCCGCCAGCACTCATGCAGCCCCAGACCATGACACTCCCACCACCATGTTGACTGTAGGCAAGACACACTTGTCTTTGTACTCCTCATATGGTTGCCACCATCTGACACAAATACGTTTATCTTGGTCTCATCAGACCACAGGATATGGTTCCAGTAATCCATGTCCTTAGTCTGCTTGTCTTCAGCAAACTGCTTGGGGGCGTTCTTGTGCATCATCTTTAGAAGAGGCTTCCTTCTGGGATGACAGCCATGCAGACCAATTTAATGCAGTTTGTGGCGTATGCTCTGAGCACTGACAGGCTGACCCCCCACCCTTTCAACCTCTGAAGCAATGCTGGCAGCACTCATACGTCCCAAAGACAACCTCTGGATATGACGCTGAGCACGTGCACTCAACTTCTTTGGTCAACCATGGTGAGGCCTGTTCTGAGTGGAACCTGTCCTGTTAAACCTCTGTATGGTCTTGGCCACTGCGCTGCAGCTCAGTTTCAGGGTCTTGGCAATCTTCTTATAGCCTAGGCCATCTTTATTTAGAGCAACAATACTTTTTTTCAGATCCTCAGAGAGTTTTTTGCCATGAGGTGCCATGTTGAACTTCCAGTGACCAGTATGAGAGAGTCAGAGCGATAACACCAAATTTAATACATCTGCTCCCCATTCACACCTGAGACCTTGTAATACTAAATATGGCATCGGGGAAGCTAATTGGGCCCAATTTGGACATTTTCACTTAGGGGTGTACTCACTTTTGTACTTTTGTACCTAGCAGAATTGCATTGATGAATAAGATTGGATTTTGCACTATTTTTTCCTGTCACATACCTGAAGAGGGAGGCCTCTCTTACAGCTCCGGCTCAGGAACCACTGGGAGTAAGACAGTGGCCATGAGAGCACAGTGAGATATGAGTGCCTATACTAAGTCCAGTAGATTGTGCAGGTAAGTAGCTGATGTTTCACCAGAGATGAGCCAGAAGACAGAAGCAGCTGACAGCGAACAGATGCAGCAGACCCAGAGTTGGCAGGTAGCAGACTGGAAGGTGCCTTGCTGGCTGGCAACAGGTGGCTGATGCTCATTGGGCAGACAGGAACCCAGCAAGAAGCGCACTGGTCAGACAGTGCTGTGGCAGACAGGATGAGCAGGATGTAGGGCATGCCGGGATAGTAACAGTTGGTCAGATCAGGCATAAAGTGCAGGCAGAAGAGGAGTTGGGACACAGGCCAGGGTCAGCAACAGTGAGGCAGATCAGGCAAGGCAGGAGACAAGAGTAGATTTCAGGAACAAGCCAGGGTCAAGGCAGGTAGCATTCAAGCATGGTCAGAGGCAAGCCAGGTCAGAAACATAAGTAAAGCACAGGAACAGTCAAGTTGTAGATTAAACAGCAATGAGCCACTGCGCAGTCATGTTTAGCCCATTTGGCATCAGTATTAGTGCACGTGCGTCTGGGCATGCGCATGTGCATGCATATATGGGCACACCTGCGCACGTCTACCCGGACACTTGCTGGCACATGCCTGTGCACCCATATGCACCTAGGGACATTGCCTGCACTATTGGTAAGTCTTCCCTGACATTGCCCATACCTTTCTGTTTCCAGAGGTCCTCTCTAGGCAGGTTCTAAGAAGATGTTCTCACTGATGTCATCATACAATGGATGCTAAAGGTATCACTTAAGATGAACCTTATTCTGGTGGTCTTAGGTGTACTGGCTCTAAGAAGGCAGCATGGCTATTGGCAGTACTTCCCTGTCCGCCTGTATCACTAGACTCCATTGTTTCCCTCATTGTACCCTACACTCCATCTCTATCCTGTCTCCTGTGTTGATGGGTATTTAAAAGCATCACCTAGTTCCTGTCTTCCATTCCAACAGCATCCAGTATTATAATTTTGATTACAACGTGATGTACTGAAAGTATTCAATGTACATGTAGCGCTGCCCTCTTGAGGGTTGCTTAAAGAATCAATTCCCCCTTGGGTCTCCCCATTCTGAGAGTCCTCCACCACCCCTGACACTCTGGGTTCACTCATATTGCAATGTTCTATTAAGAAGCACACTCTTTCAGTAATGGAAACCACAACACAGTTAGAGTTAGAAATTGTTACTTAACTCTTATTTCTGCAAGAAATGACAAACTTTTAGTAACAAATATATAGGCCATGCCTCTAAGGATTATTGATTTCTAGAAATTGTTGACATAAACATCACAATTCTTCACATTCACAAGTTAGGTCACTTTCACACTGGGGCAGTGGGGCGGTAGCGGTAAATCCCCGCCAGTTTCAGCGGGAATTTACCGCTGTTATACGGCGGCGGGAGCGGTGCACTTTTAACCTGCCACATGGGGGTTAAAACGGGACTAAAAGTGCTGGCGCTCTTAGGCAGGGGCGGTGGAGGAGCGGTATATCACCGCTCACCGCACCGGCCCAAAGATGCTGCTTGCAGGAATTTTTGTAAGTCCTGCAAGCGCACTGCCCCAGTGTGAAAGCACTCCGGCTTTCACATAGGGGTGGATGGGGAGGGATTTTTGAAGCGCTTTACAGGTGCTATTTTTAGCTAAATAGCGCCTGTACAGCGCTTCAGTGTGAAAGGGATCTAAACCTTATAATTTTGGTGAACAAAAGGAGTAGTTACTTCTGCCATTCCCTGTATTCTACAACAACAATAATATTTGCAAGATGTTATTCCTCCAATTGAGTTTAAACAATACCCAAGGGTTCACTGAGATAGTTACATAGTTACATAATCAGGGAGGTTGAAAAAAGACACAGGTCCATCAAGTCCAACCTATGTGTGTGTTTATTATGTCGGTATTACATTGTATATCCCTCAATGTTGTGGTCCCTTAGGTGTGCATCTAATGTTTTTTGAAATTATCTATTCTCCCAGCAGAGACTACTGTTTGTGGAAGAGAATTCCACATCCTTACTGCTCTTACCGTAAAGAAACCTCTACGCTTTTTAAGGTTAAACCACCTTTCTTCTATTTTTAGTGAATAGCCGCGTGTCTTTGTGTACTCCCTTGCGCGGAATAGTTTTGTACCTATTGTGGGGTCACAGTACAGTATTTGTACATTGAAATCATATCCCCTCTCTCTTTCTCCAGAGAGAATAAGTTCAGTGCTTGTACTGTAATCTTTCCTCATAACGAAGGTCCTCCAATCCCTTAATTAGCTTTGTTGCTCTTCTCTGAACCCTTTCCAATACCAGGACATCCTTCCTCAGGACTGGTGCCCAGAACTGGACAGCATATTCCAGGTGCGGCCTCACAAGAGACTTGTATATTGGGAGAATTATTGATTTATCCCTGGAGTTGATCCCTTTCTTGATGCATGCCAACACTTTGTTAGCTTTGCTTGCAGCAGCTTGGAATTGCATGCCACTGCTGAGCCTGTTCTCTACTAGGACCCCTAGGTCTTTTTCCATCCTAGATTCCCCAAGAGGCTCTCCCCCTAGTGAGTAGTTTGCTTTCATGTTCTTGGTACCCAAATGCATTATCTTACATTTTTCTATGTTAAATTTAATTTGCCACTTTTCTGCCCACCCCATTAATTTATTCAGATCTTCTTGCAAGGTTTCCACATCCTGTGGAGAATTTATTGTTCTGCTTAGCTTGGTATCATCCGCAAATATTGAGATTGAGCTGTTCACCCCGTCCTCCAAATCGTTTATGAATGAATTGAATAGGATTGGTCCCAGGACAGAACCTTGGGGAACTCCACTTTCTACACCTGACCATTCTGAGTACTCTCCATTTATCACCCCCCTCCGGACTTGTCCCTGTAGCCAGTTTTCAATCAAGGTGCTCACCCCTTGATCCATGTTGAGGGACCTTAGTTTGTACAGTAAACGTTTATGGGGAACTGTATCAAATGCTTTTGCAAAATCCACATACACCACATCTACAGGCCTTCCCTTATCTAGATGGCAGCTCACCTCCTCATAGAAGGTTAATAGATTGGTTTGGCAAGAATGATCCTTCATGAAACCATGTTGATTACCGCTAATGACACCGTTCTCTTTACAATAATCTTGTATGTAAACCCTTATTATTCCCTCCAAGAGCTTGCAAATTATTGATGTTAAGCTAACTGGTCTGTAGTTCCCAGGGATATATCTTGGTCCTTTTTTATATATTGATAGTAGGTTGGCTTTCTTCCAATCAGCTGGTATCATGCCAGTCAGAAAACTGCTCTTAAAGATTAGGTACAAAGGTCTGGCAATAACTTGGCTAAGTTTCTTAACCACTTCCCGACCGCCGTATGCAAAATGACGGCCAGGAAGTGGCTTAGTTATCCTGACTGGACGTCATATGACGTCCTCAGGATAACAAGCCGCCGCACGCCGGGGGGGCGAGCATCGCGGCGATCGGTGGTGTGGGAGGTCATTCTGGCCCCCCGCAATACCGATCTCGGTAAAGTGCTTCCATCCGAAGCACTTTACCATGTGATCAGCCATGACCAATCACGGCTGGTCACAGTGTAACACAGGAAAGCCGTTTATCGGCTTTCCTGTACTCAGGTCTGCAGACCTGAGGAGTGGAGAGCCGATCGGCTGCATCCCTGACAGGGAGGGTTTGTGCTGATGATTTATCAGCACAGCCCTCCCTCGGATCGCCACCCTAGACCACCAGGGAGCCTGCCCAGGGACCACCAGGGATATGCCCACCCAGGACCACCAGGGAGCCGAAAAGGGACCACCAGGGAGCTGATCTGGACCACCAGGGAGACCCCCCTAGACCACCAGGTAAGAGACATAGTGCCCAATGTGGATGGCACTCAGTGCCACCTTCAGATGCCACCCTAGACCACCAGGGAATGAGCACCTATCAGTATATATGCCCAACCTTGCCCCTATCAGTGCTTACTAGTGCCCCTATCAATGCATACCAGTGCCACATATCAGTGCCCACCATTGCCACCTACCAGTGCCCACCTATCAGTGCCCATCAGTGCCACCTATCAGTGCCCAGTGCCGCCTATGAGTGCCAATCAGTGCTGTCTATGAGTGCCCATCAGTGCCGCTTAGCAGTGTCCGTCAGTGCTGCATATCAGTGCCCTTCAGTGCTGTATATCAGTGCCACCTATCAGTACCCGTCAGTGCTGCTTATCAGTGCCGCCTAACAGTGCTCATCATTTCTGCATATAAGTGCCTCATAATCAGTGCCACCTCATCAGTGCCGCCTCATCAGTGCCAATCAGTACTGCCACATCAGTACCTGTCAGTGTAGCCTCATCAGTGCCCACCAGTGATGGAGAAAATTTACTTATTTACAAAGTTTTGTGACAAAAATTGAGAATTTTTTTTTTTTTCAAAATTTTCGGTCTTTTTTATTTGTAGCGCAAAAAATAAAAAACGCAGGGGTGATCAAATACCACCAAAAGAAAGCTCTATTTGTGGGAACAAAATGATAAAAAATCTGTTTGGGTACAGCGTCCCGCGACCGCGCAATTGTCATTCAAACGCAACAGCACTGAAAATTGGTCTGGTAGTAAAGTGTTCTAAGTGCATAGTATTGAAGTGGTTAAGGACCCTCGGGTGTAAGCCATCTGGTCCCGGTGACTTATTAGTGTTCAGTTTTTCAAGCATATTCCTGATTTTATCCTCAGTTAGCCATGAGGGTGCTTCCTGTGACGTGCCGTGAGGATCAGCATTGTAGTTCTGAATAATTGAGCCCCCCGTTTCCTTTGTGAATACTGAGGAGAAAAATTAGTTTAACACCTTTTGTGCCATTTCTCCATCCTTTGCAACCAGATTACCTTCATCATTCTTTATGGGGCCAATATGATCTGACCTCCCTCTCTTACTGTTTATATACTTAAAGAATTTCTTAGGATTCTTTTTACTCTCCTCAGCTATGTGTCTTTCATGTTCTACCTTAGCTGCTCTGATTGCACCTTTGCATTCTTTATTGCGTGTTTTATAAATATGAAAATCTGACAGAGACCCCTCAGCCTTGTATTTTTTGAAGGCCTTCTCCTTTACTTTTATGTGTGCCTTTACGTTGGAGTTAAGCTATCCTGGTCTTTGGTTAGCTCTTTTAAATTTATTTCCTGTTGGGATACACTGGCTAATACCTATGTTTTAGTATGTTCTTGAAGCACTCCCATTTTTCCTCCGCGTTCATTGTTCCTAGAATTTTATCCCACCTAACATCTTCCAGCAAGAGGCGTAGTTTATGGAAGTTGGCTCTCTTAAAATTCACTGTCTTTGTATTCCCCCTATGTTTCTTATTTGTGTAATTTATACTGAAAATAATTGACCTGTGATCGCTATTTCCTAGATTGCCCCTTACTTCCACGTCTGTGATCAGGTCTGTGTTGTTAGTGATCTGAAGGTCTAATAATGCTTTTTCTCTTGTTGGTACATTTACCATTTGACCCATGAAATTGTCCTGCAGGAAATTTAGGAAATGGAGAGCCTTAGCTGAATGTGCAGTACCTTCCTCCCAGTCAATATCTGGATAATTAAAATCCCCCATTATAATGACACTTCCCATCCTAGCTACTATTCCAAATTGTGATAGGAGGTCTGCCTCCCCCTCCTCCCTCTGGTTAGGGAGCCTATAGCATATTCCCAGTATTTCTTTCCCCCTGGTATATTCCCTTTGTAGCTCTACCCATAAGGCTTCAACTTCCTCCCCAGATCCACAAGTAATATCATCTCTCACATTTATTTGTACGTCATTTTTTATATACAGGCATACCCCTCCCCCTTTTTGCCCTCCCTATGCCTGCAATATAGGGAATACCCCTGGATGGTAGCCAGCCAATCATGAGAGCTGTTGAACCAAGTCCATGAAATTCCCACAAAGTCTAATTCCTCCTCCTACAGTAGCAACTCTAGTTCTCCCATCTTCTCTGCCAGACTCCTGGCATTAGTGAACAAGCCATGTAGTTTTGTCTGGACGCCTACCGTTTCCTTGCTGGGTAATCCTCATTTGCATATAGGACTTGTTAAACTACTTGCCTCGGATTTCAATTCTTTATTCGGCCTATCACTCCTACCCCCAATACTACCCCCTGAACTCTCTTCCACTCTGGCTATTACTAAGTCTGGACCCTCTCCCCTGGTGCAGCCCATCCTTTCTATAGAGCTTGTAACCGATCGAGAAATCGGCCCAGTTCTCCAGGTACCCGAAACCCTCCTTTCTACACCAGCTCCTCAGCCACTTGTTGACTTCCCTAATCTCACACTGCCTCTCTGGTGTGGCTCGAGGTACTGGTAGTATTTCTGAGAATACTACCTTGGAGGTCCTAATCCTCAATTTTGCTCCTAGGTCCCTGAAATCTTTTTTAAGGAAATGCCACCTATCTCTAATTTTGAGATAAAAGTGATTTAGTATTATTTACTGAAAATCAGGAGAAAAATAGTACAGTAAGACCCTATACAAAAATGAATGACCCAAAGGGTAAATTGGTACCAATCAATGGATTGTAACACAAATTACAATGTTCTATAAAAGGCACATATGAAATATAACCAATTAGCAGTTAAATTAGTGTTGTATAATCACACTAGATAACTTTGAATTTTTATCTAAGTTCTCCTGTTCTAACTTCGAGAGTTCTTAGGAGATGAAGTAATACCAAGTAAATAGCGCTGAGTATATGACTGGGGAGAGGAAGAGTAGATGTATTTGCAGCAATCCTGTCTTGTAACGTTCAAGCAATCTTTGAAGGCTATCAAAGTTAGGTACCTGAGAACACTGTGTCCTTCTAATCCTTGAGATGAGGCACAAAAGAGGTTAAATTCCACCAAACTAAATAGCCTTTCAGTGATCACTGACTTCTTGAATAAACTGGTCACAAACGGTAATCCAGTGTATATACACTGTAATCCAAGATGTAACAATAGGATGCTGAATAGACAGTATAAGTATGTGTGTATTATTATATGTGGGCCTGAGCCCGCTCACCAAAACCAAAGGACTTGATGTAGACAAACGATCCGGCACTCAGATGAGGATGATGGTAATGGTGGGACAGTTAGTTCACACCAGGGCTGGTGCAAGGATTTTTGACACCCTAGGCGAAACCTCATTTTGCCACCCCCTTAGCTCCACCCCTGACTCCACCCCCTTTCCCCTGCCCAGCCTGATCAGCGCCAATGAATTGCAGCCTCACCAGCGCCCATCAAATACAGCCTCACCATAGCCCATCAAATACAGCTTCACCAGCACCAATCAATACAGCCTCACCTGTGCCCATCATATACAGCTTCACCAGCACCAATCAATGCAGCCTCACCTGTGCCCATCAAATACAGCCTCACCTGTGCCCATCAAATACAGCCTCACCCGTGCCCATCAAATACAGCTTCACATGTGCCCATCAATACAGCCTCACGGGGTGGGGGCGGAGAGGGGGAGGTATTTGGCAGATCAGTCACTATTTCTATATACATTTGTAAATGGCATGTGATAATACAATCTCATTATCTCAGTCACACAGTGCCAGTTTTTACATGAATCAATGCAGAGCAGCCAGTGACAGATATACAGTGGCCAGGCGCCCTAGGCAGCAGTGCGCCCTAGGCGGCCGCCTACTCCGCCTAGTGGTAGAGCTGGCCCTGGTTCACACAGATGTCTTGCTCCTGGGAGGTAAACAGCATCCACTGCGCTCCTTGCAATTCTCCTGGATCGACAGATGCGACTGCTGCGGTGGCTGCCGCAGCTTCAATCCAGACTCTGGAGAGTGGCAGCTAGCTGGGTCACCTGCAGAGAATTCAGTCGGCTGGAACGCTGTAAGTAGGCCGCGGGCCTAGCTCCAGTCACAAAAGGGCATAGGGTCCCTCACTGATCGATCACGCCGTCCCAAGAGACTGGAGCCAGCTCCTCCACCCATTTAAATAAGTTCTCCCACAAAGCATTGCGCCTCCCAGAAGCCTCCAGCGAAACACAGCCCGATGGGAAATGGAGTCCTTCATACCAGAGTCTGCTGACTGTTTCTTCTTACCACACTACAAATCCCACAATGCTTCATTCTCCTTACAATTGAGTATTATTCCACAAATGAACACTAGAGGGGATCCTCCACGTTAGGCAATGGGCACAATTGTCTGTATGCCAGGGGAATATTTCTGGACTCCTGGCTACGCTCAACATATTCCATCATTAAAGTGTAACTATGAGCAAAATTTTAAAAAATGACATATGATGCATTCTGTCAGTAGCATAAACACAACAGGTTTGTTTTTCTTATTCACCTGTAAAATAGTTTTTTTTACCCATTGATCCTGTCAGTAGATCCGTTATATTTTTTTATTCCAGAGGGACAGTGTTTGTTCTACAATGAAATAATGCAGCAGCAGCATTGCCACTCTGTGGACAGGGTGGCCTTAGATGGACATGTACTTTTAAAAAGTAAACGGCAAATAATTATAACTTTAGCTAATGCTTTTTTTAAAGCGCACCTTCACACAGAAATACAACTTTACACCACTGTAATCCTTCTCCCTCCACAGCATAAAAGCCAACATTTTTAAAGCTGAAATTTAGTGATTTTTTTTTTACATCAAGTGTTACAGAACCAGGGATAGTACTTACAAGGACTGAAAAGTGTCCCGTGTGTTGGTGGCTGCTCTGTTAGGTTGAAATCTTCATTCCTCTGTTTCCAGATACTCCCTGTAGCTGTAATCTTCTGGTGCTGCAGGGGTTAATATTATATTAATATTAGAGGCTGCAGTTGTAATAGACACTCATCAAAAGTGCCGACTATACTGTCAATTCCCACACTGAAAAATACCCTATGAATGGAGGACAGGTGGATAAATGAAAGGTCCACCTCCTCTATTCATAGAGCATTTTTTTGTGAGAACCAATAGAAAGCAGGGGGGCAGAAAGGACAGCACTTTTGAGGAGTGCTTGTTACAGCTGTACCTATTTGTATTACCCCTCCACAGAACCCATAGATCATAGCTGGGGGTATCCGGGGGCAGAGAATTGAAGATTTCAACCTAATAATCAGCACACAGGGTACTTTTCTTTCCTTGTAAACTTTTATTATTTGTTTTTATTTCCCCCTAATTTTTTGTTTTCCCTAAAGTCTCGTCTAGGTGAAAGTGACATTGCAGTCTTCCCCTTTATTACTGTATAAGGTAAAGGTGGCAAACAGTTGGGTTTCTATATTCCTCAGCCACGTATGTGAGTACAGATCTCATTAGTAGAAATGTAAAAAGTGAGATATATTGTGTAAATATTGTTTAATTTTACATATATCAAAAAAATAAACCATGGGATCAATATTTTATATACACATATATAAATATATATACACACGCACGCACACACGTATATTATATACATGTGTACGCCCGTCCAAGCGTATGACTTTCTTTACTTCGCTGCTATGGGCTGTAGCCCCAGATCTTTTGTAGACCTACTAACGCCACTGCCTCCAATACTTTTCCTTGAGCCTCTCCCATCTTATGGAACTCCAAACCCCAATCTGTCCAACTATCTTCTACTCTGTTTGCTTTTAGAGAAGCATATTCGCCCCCACCTAACAATTGTACTTTTATTTTCTCCATCAACTCATCCCCACAGTTATTACCTTTTGTATCACTTGACCCTCCCTCTTAGATTGTAAGCTCTAACTAGCAGGGCCCTATGATTCCTCCTGTATTGAATTGTATTGTAATTGTACTGTTTGCCCTAATGTTGTAAAGCGCTGCGCAAACTGTTGGCACTATATACATCCTGTATAATTATAATAATAATAAAGGCTTGTGTCACAGTTGTATATGCCAAATTTTTTTTTAGCATCTTTTCCCCACAAAGTGGTGTTACTAAACCCAGGACCCTGCATTCACTATATCTGCTCTCATACAGTACACAGAACATGGAAATGCAATTATTTTAGTAAATATAAACTGCTAAATACCTTTTCAGCAGTATATAGCAGTCTTGTGACTTCTATCAGTGTCTGGCCCAGCACTGGTTAAAGCTTGTAGGAGGAGTTTTCATTCTCCTCTGACTATCCTATAAGGCTGCAGAACCCCTGAACCTCTGTCTGGACAGTGCTGATTAGCACTGGGCTGATCACATGCACCCTCCCCCCAAAAAAATATATTTGGAAACACACACCAAACTGAGCATGTGCAGAGTGTCTCCAAGGCTCTGTTATATCAGCAGATGGATTGGGGACAGTAAAAGAAGGGAAGGATCAGAGAAGACAGGATCAAACAGTCTTTTTACACAATGCAGGTTGCACAGTGAGTATAACAAGCATGCTTTGCTGCACATACAGACTGATTTTACTGTTGTGGGTTTAGTAACACTTTACAACAACATAAAGACCACTAAAGGATAAGGGCCTGTGGCCAATCAGAGAAGAGAGGGAGGGGGGTTGCTTTAAAAAATTATTTTCTTTTTCCTGTAAAGTTGCTTCTTTATAGACGGTGATCCGACTTGGAAGCGGCTTCCATTGAATTCTATGGGCTCAAAACGCCTAGAAGTCGCCTTGACGTAGTACAGGAAAGAAGGGCCGGTTCACACCTAGGCGATTTGCGATCCGACTTGTGTCACCCCAAGTCATCTCAAATCGATTGACATCAGAAATCCTATTGAAATGAATGGGAGCCATCATAATATGCACTACTCAAGTCGCTCGATTTCAGGACGACTTCTGAAAAGGTTCCTGTACTACTTTAAGGTGACTTCTAGGCGATTTGAGTCCATAGAAGTCAATGGAAGTCGCTTCCAAGTTGGATCACTTTACAGGAAAAGAAAATATTTTTTTAAGGCAACCCCCCTCCCTCTCTTCTCTGATTGGCCACAGGCAAAGTCGCCTGGCATGGAGATTGCTTCAGGTTGTGTTGTAAGTTGCCCAAAGCCGCACTGAAGTCGCCTTAACCACTTCAGCCCCGGAAGGTTTTGCAGCTTTAGGACCAGAGCACTTTTTGCAATTCGGCGCTGCGTCGCTTTAACTGACAATTGCGCTGTCGTGCGACGTTGTACCCAAACTAAATTTGCGTCCTTTTTTTCCCCACGGCCCCGACTTCACCAATTCCGCTGAAGTCACGCCGAAACCCGTTGAATGTTGTGTTGGACTTCGTTAGAGGTACGGTCCGCTGAAACGGACACCGGTTAGTCTCTTCTCTCCCTCCCCCCAACGGAATTTTTTTATAAAAGAAAAGGACATTTCACTAGGTTGAACCTTCGCTGAAGGTAACTGAAGATACCTGAGTTTAGCGGATCTTCAGTGGAATTTCATCATGTCCTTGGAAAAGTCTTCAGCAGGACTTTAGCTCGCTGAACTCATCACGTATAATACTACCGAGGGTAAGTAAAGTTA
>BLSH010190069.1:629293-665884 GCA_018402905.1 Glandirana rugosa
AGCCTCCGCTGAAACGATCCGCTAAACTTACACTGAAATTGGCCAAGGGGTGGCGCGCGGCACAAAAATGCCGCCGTCACCCCCTCGGGACGCGCTTAGCGGCATTTATTTGCCGCTAAGCGTAAAACCGGTGGTCCCCCGCGCGCGTGGGCGGCGTGAGGACTCCTCACACGGACGCCGAGCCCACCTGGGCTACAGGCGGCCGCTCGGCGCTACTCGCCGATGTCCCTTTTCTTGCCCCTTGGCGGCTACATTTGTGCCGCCAAGGGGCGGGTACATTTGTGCCGCCAAGGGGCGGGACAGTCACCCCATACTCTCTAGATGACTAGGGACAGTGACCCTAGTCAATCTAGAGAGTACGGGTACAATCGGGTTGGGGGGGTGTCATTCTTGTGTGGGTCCCTTGTGTCAATTGGGGATCGAGGGGGGGGGTCCAATTGGGGAAGTTACGGTTACTGTAAATATGTCTTTAGTCACCTGTAAATTTAAAGACTAGCGACTTATTTACAGTAACCAGGGTTTTTTCACAGTTTTTACAGGCTGTACAGGCGACGTTATAGCGTCTCCACTGATTTCTGTATAAATGTCATTGGCATTGAAGGGGTTAACCTGGGGGGGGGAGCTAGGGGTTAACTGTGTTCCCTGGGTGTGTTCTTACTGTGGGGGGGTTGGGCTAACATGGGCATGAGAGATCTAACTGATCCCAGTGACAGGGATCAGTAGATCTCTCATACCCCACTGACAGGGCGGGGAACCGCCGTGTTTACATGGGCGGGGAACCGCCGTGTTTACATCGGCGGTTCCCCGTTCTTTTCCCTGTAGCCGCTCATCGCGGCTCGCCGGCGGACATCGGGTCCACCCGAGCCGCAGGCACACTCCTCAGGAGTGCGGCGGGTGCGCGCGCCCCCTGGTGGCCAAAATGCGAATCGCCGTTTATTTACGGCGATTCGCGCAGGGCTCCCCCACTGCCGCCGTAAAAACACGGCGCGCGGTGGGGAACCGGTTAAAGTCACATTCAAATCGCCTAGCAAAGTCGCCTCCGAATGTTTCTGAGCAGTCATTGTGGATCACTTATTAGTTCCTATACGTCAAGTAATAAATACTCTTTAACAGATAATAAACAATTTGTATTTGCAAAGCAGAGCCTTTCCTTACAAAGTTAAATAAGTCCAAAATAGCATAAAATTTACGTAACTGTCTAATTTCCTGAATACCCTTTCTACTTGATCTAGAATAATATAAAAGAGGCAGGAAAATGCACTCATTGTGTTTCTTTACAACTGAGATTACTGTTACTTATATCGCAGAGGAAACATTAACTGTTACATTAATAATAGGCTTGTCCAGCCCAGTCCTTATCACCGTTTTGCAGAATACTATGTAAAGCAAGAGGTAGAAGGTCACAGCCAGCAGATCTTGGTGTGTCATGCAATCCCAGACCTTACAAACTGACATCGCAAGTTCACAGTACTTACTCCCTTCTGTATTCACGCTGCATTGTTCTTTTGCACGCTAACCTTAACAATGGAGGTTAACACAGTAACATAGTAATGGGGCTCAGGGTCACAGACATTGAATGCAGATCTCTGAGAGCACCAACCTTTCCACCCTCATAGTCTCTCTTCTGTCCCACTGCAGTGTATGAACTTGCTGTACTAAGCAACGCGGATGGGGACACCATGGGAATCGTGCGTTGTGAAAATACAAATGGGAATCTGGTCTGGTTCAGTTTCTAGATGTTCCATCAACAGAAATATTCAAAGCAAGATTATGGTGGATTAGTTAACATAATGAGAAAAATTACCTCCCTACCTCCCCCTTTTAATTACGTCCCATGTAAAGGAAGAACATAGCATTGAAAAAGACTGAAACAATATAGAATTCACCCTTGTTTTTGTCTTTTTAAAACTATGTTGCCATTGCTAAAGAATTAACAGTGGAAAATCGATGGCATCATCTGTTTTACAGCAGAAGGCTGAGTGGAGCCAAATGCTTGCACCCACACTTAAAATAACATCACATAGTAATATTCACCTGGACACTAAGGCTGGATACACATTGATCCATAGTACACACGATTCATTCTGAATGGCACCCTAAATCACCTGTGTTGCAGCACTTCACAATATAAGACAATGCCTAACCATGCATTGTGGTGCTCTGCATTGCTAAACATTGTGCAGCTTTTCTGTGCATTTTTGTGAATTTGGCAGCCTATTCAAATGAATGTCATATGCTAACATGCATTGTACATGTGTTAAATGTATTGCCCAAATGTAAATTTCCCTAATGGATTTAGTGAATGTATTTTATGAACAAAAACTACAGCCCTATAGTCACGCAGTAAAGGAATGCCTCTGTGACGTATAGTATCCTTACAGTCTACATTTTGTATTATATTAAAATAATTATTAACAGTTTGTTTATGCAATTGCAGAACACTTGAGTATACAAAAATACAAAAAGCACAGTCTATTAAAACCAGTGACAGATGGTGTTTTTTTTTCTGTGGGGGCGGCAAACAACTGCCCCCCCCCCCCCCCCACCCCCGGGTTGGCCGGTCGGTCAGCCAGCGGCCAGGTTGCGGGCTCCTACAGGCGGTGGGCAGCGGCTCCCGTGTCCTATCCTCCTCCACTGCATCACGGCGGCTTCCGCCGTATGGTTCCTCCCTCCTCCTAGGCATACTATAGGATCGCCTGCCCTTTCAGCCAAGGTGACAGGCCTCAAACCCACTTCTTGATTGGCTGGGAGGGTGATCAATGTGGAGATAGCGAATATTAATTTGCTATTTTCACACAACTGGGTGGGATCTGCTCCCTGAGCCCACCCTTTGTGAAACCTATTAGTGCCTCTGGCTCTAATCAAGTGCTTCAAAAAAACACCCCCTCCATTGGAATCCATGCGCCCGGCGCCCTGCATGCAGATCAGGAGTCCAGACGCATGACTAGGGGGGGCGGTGCCCATGCGCCCCTAATAGACGGGTCGCTGCTGATTAAAACACTTAAAAACAAAACTATTTGCTAATCATAATGGCATTCCCATAGTAAACAGTAACCTACCTCTAGACCAAGGTCTCAGGTCTCCTTCACCGGGGCAGTAGGTGCTACAGACCCTCTGAAAAAGAAGTGATCCAGAGTGAATCAGAGGTGGTTTACAGCCTTTTTTTTCTATCCCAAGGGGAATATAACATTGAAATACCATGTTGCGACTGTGTGCCAAATGTTTTTGTCATGCAGTTGTGACATGGTCCCAGTGACTTTCCCTCTGTTCTCAGCTGCATAAGTGCTGAGGGAGGAGAAGCAACAGCACACTGAGCTTCCCAGTGAATGGCTGTGCTGGGGGCGAGCGTGTCAGGACAAGTCTGATCATTGGCGGAGAGCAGGCTGAGTTCCCAGCATACCTACAGAACTGACCACGGTGAGATCTTCTTAGTGTGGTCAGCTTTTAATAGGAAGAAGGACGGGCAGGAACACCAGGGGTTTCACATAAAGGAAGCAATACAAAGAGAACAGGATACTTTCTCATACAAGAACACGGTACAGTGGGCACATATCAGGAATATGAAATGCTAGGGCAACAAACACTTTAAATGGGCGACTTAGTCAAGTGGCACCACTTGCCAAACTGGACATACTGAGTTAAAATGACCACAACACAAAGAGAAACGATGCGCCCCTGGCCACTTGTATGAACATAGCCTTAGGCAGTCAAAGAAGTAGATAACCAACAAACTTACGCTCCATGTGTATTGTGGAAGTGTCACTTTCTCTTTATTTTTTGTGGCTCTATAAAATAGTTTGTACTCCTTGCTGGTGTGCCAGAGCGGTACATTGTGGGTACATTCTGATATAACAGACTTGACTGATACATAATCAGCAAAACTGTCCACAGCAATGCTAAGCAACCAACGCTGATAAAGTATTTTATGGAAAAAATTCAATTGTTTATGATTCTCAATGCTTTAGCAAACTAAAAGTTATCCAGTTAGAGTATAGACCTTATTTCATACCAGAATATTCAGGAATGATAAGGAATCAGAATAACTGCTTACTGGTTACTTTTTTCAGTTCTTGGCCCTTTCCAGACTTTTGTAGCTTTAAATTTTACAGTCATCCATTTCCATTGTGCAGGAAATAGCTGTCTGCTATGTAAAATCAAATTATTTTACATTGCAAACATCCGAATTTTGTTTTATTTGATTATCATTAATGATCAAGCAAATTTCCAGTATATTGGGTAAGATTAGTCTTTCTGACCTTTAACCTACCACAATGCTCTGTTACATTATAATGGCGTGTGTTCAGTTTCAAATGTCCCTTTATGCATCAACATACCTCCTCAGTCCCAGTCTGTGCAGACAATGTGGTAATCTCCTGACTTGGCACCTTCCCCAGCAGCTTAACTATTCAATAAGACACTGAAGTTGCATCCAATACAATTTTACTTTAGTAACTGCAGTACAGTGAATGCTTTTCCAGCCTTTTGAAGTGTCTCTGAACTAACACTGACTGAAGGAATATGGAGGAAATAGGGAGGGCCTAGCAGGGACTAAACTAACTAGCACTAAACAGGAGGTTGGGAGGGGGGGGTCAAAGAAATACCAAATCACATGAGTTGTAGTGGCTTTAAATTGCCACTAGATGTCAGCATACTTCAGAACAATAATAACCTGATGCAGTTCAATACAACACAGAAAAAATACATATAAGTGGCACAGATTAGCATGTGATAGACAAAGGTGACCCTGAGACTAATATTTTCCAAAAGGCAGAATGTTAGATGTATGTGACCATTATATATAGTAATATATATATATATATATATATATATATATATATATATATTTACATTATATAATGATCACTTACATCTAATATTCTGCCTTTTGGAAAATTTTAGGAGATTGACAATATAGTTAAGGATGCTAGCTTTTTAAAATGATTTTCTCACTAATTTTATTGCTCCACTTTTATTAGCACTTTGAATAACATGCAAAATATGTCTGTTTTTATATGGAGCCTTGTATTTTTTAAATATTTTCTATTACTTTTTTATTTATTTATTTGCATATTTTATATAGAATTTTTAGAAGATTGACCTGTTATAAGAAGTTTTGGTATATAATTACACTTTATCATGTAAACGACTTTCAACATGTATCTTTACATTTTTATATTATATATATATATATATATATATATATACATACAGTATCTCACAGAAGTGAGTACACCCCTGACATTTTTGTCAATATTCTATAATATCTTTTCATGTGACAACACTGAAGAAATGACACTTTGCTACAATGTAAAGTAGTGAGTGTACAGCTTGTATAATAATGTAAATTTGCTGTCCCCTCAAAATAACTCAACACACAGTTGTTAATGTCTAAACCGCTGGCAACAAAAGTGAGTACACCCCTAAATGAAAATGTCCAAATTGGGACCAAAGTTTCAATATTTTGTGTGCCCACCATTATTTTCCAGCACTGCCTTAAAGAGGATGGGGTTTACTTCCTCTATATACACCTGTAAATTAGAAGCATAATGGGCTACTATGCATCGCATAGTAACCCATTATGTGCCACTTACCTGCGAACGAGTCCAGCGCAGGCTGGCCACATCCATCTTCTGCCCCTCTTCCTTCCCGGGGCCGCGACTCTGGCTCTGTGACTGGCTGGAGTCGCGTGACGTCACTCCTGTGCATGCGCGTGGGAGCCGCCAATCACGGCACAGTGTCAGTGGAGAAACACTGCATATCTCCTGAACCATGCAGGTTTAGGAGATATGCATGGTACCGACAGTTAAGCCTTATTCTAGGCTTACCTGTAGGTTAAAGTGGTTGTCACAGGTTGACGACCACTTTAACCCTCTTGGGCATGGAGTTCACCAGAGCTTCACAGGTTGCCACTGGAGTCCTCTTCCACTCCTCCATGACAACATCATGGATCTGGTGGATGTTAGAGACCTTGCGCTCCTCCACCTTCTGTTTGAGAATGCCCCACAGATGCTCAATAGGGTTTAGGTTTTAGGTTTAGGGATATTTTAAAATTTAGCACAGACCAGGAATTACAGACATCTTACACAAATGATGGTTAAGAATACTTATACATAATGTTTTGTGTAAGTAATTAAAAATACAAAAATAAACACCTTTTAAAAAAAAGAATACTTATACATGTTTCTGTGGACTCAACATGTTTTGCGGATTTATGAAGTGTCACCGCTTCCTCAGGAGTCTTTTTTACAGAAGGATGTATGTATTTAAGTTTGCTGTCTGTGTACTTTTTACTCTAACAATAAACAGTAAAAAACAACAAAAGGGTTAAATGACACGTATAATGATTCAATAGACAAATACATAAACAGGTTATTCGGCCTATATAAACATGTCCTTTTTTGTTGCCACACAACAGCCAACCCACCAGGACTACATCTTGGAGATATGTTTGGGGTCGTTATCATGTTGGAATACCACCCTGAGGCCCAGTCTCTAAAGGGAAGGGATCATGCTCTGCTTCAGTATGTCACAGTACATGCTGGCATTCATGGTTACCTCAATGAACTGTAGTTCCTCAGTGCCAGCAGCACTCATGCAGCACCAGACCATGACACTCTCACCACCATGCGTGATTGTAGGCAAGACACACTTGTCTTTGTACTCCTCACCTGGTCGCCGCCACACACGCTTGACACCATCTGAACCAAATAAGTTTATCTTTGTTCTCATCAGACCACAGGACACGGTTCCAGTAGTCCATGTCCTTAGACTGCTTGTCTTCAGCAAACTGTTTGCGGGCTTTCTTGTGCATCATCTTTAGAAGAGACTTCCTTCTGGAATGACATCCCTGCAGACCAATTTGATGCAGCGTGCAACGTATGGTCTAAGCAATGACAGGCTGACCCCCCCCCTTCAACCTTGCAGCAATGCTGGCAGCACTCATACGTCTATTTCCCAAAGACAACCTATAGATATGACGCTGAGCATGTGCACTCAATGTCTTTGGTTGGCCATGGTGAGGCCTGTGCTGAGTGGAACCTGTCCTCTTAAACCGCTGTATGGTCTTGGCCACCGTGCTGCAGCTCAGTTTCAGGATCTTGGCAATCTTCTTATAGCCTAGGCCATCGTTATGTAGAGCAACAATTCTTTTTTTCAGATCCTCAGAGAGTTCTTTGCCATGAGGTGCAATGTTGAACTTCCAGTGACCAGTATGAGAGAGTGAGAGTGATCACAGCAAATTTAACACACCTGCTCTCCATTCACACCTGAAACCTTGTAACACTTACAAGTCACATGACACCGGGGAGGGAAAATGGCTAATTGGGTCCAATTTGGACATTTTCACTTTAGGGTGTACTCACTTTTGTTGCCAGCAGTTTAGACATTAATGGCTGTGTGTTGAGTTATTTTGAGGAGACAGCAAATTTACACTGTTATACAAGCTGTATATTTACTATTTAGCATTGTAGCAAAGTGTCATTTCTTCAGTGTTGTCCTATGAAAAGTTATAATAAAATATTTACAAAAATGTGAGGGGTGTACCCACTTTTGTGAGATACTGTGTGTATATATATATATATACCTACATACATACATACATATGTGGTTGATTAGGTTGTGCTTTACTGCTTTGTAGCAGAAAATATACCTCCCTAAAATGTATTTATGTGAGGGGTGTACTCACTTTTGTGAGATACTGTATATGTTTCTGTATACTTTTTTAATTTTTTCCTGACAGCCCTGAGGAAGGGGGAGCTTTGTCCACCGAAACACATTGGCTTGACCATTTTTAGCTACTTTCAATAAACTATTACAACCTATACCCTTTTTGCATGTCATTGGATTATTGGGCGCTCCCCTCTTTCATACCCTTTCCTGAGCCAAATGTGGCAGTTTTTTGCTGAAAGATGTCTTTGTACAAGTACACCATGTAAGCTGAAGAAAAAACTGCCACATTTGGCTTAAAATCACCTTTATCTATGACACGCTGATCTGTTCCACTTTTATGTATTTTTTCTGTGTTTCTCTCCCTACCCCTCTTTCTTTTCCTGTGCTTTACCTTACAATTTTCCATTTACATTTTGGTGTCCAAGCTGGTATTCCAGCTCCTAATTCTTAAACATGAGTACACACTTAAAGCTACCTATCATTATTATTTTGTCTTGAGTATATCACCTGATGGAACTGTCAATGTTTGTAGGATGCACATGACCTGTCTGATCTAAATAAAGTGTTTTAAAAAAATTGGTAATGGATACATTGATGGTCTCCACTAAACAACGTAATGTTAATACATTTAGAAAGATCATTCAGATATCTGTGCACAGACTCAGCAAGCTCTTATATGTGCTTTTGGGTGGCAGCCAACTGTGAAAATAACTCTGTACTCTCCCATTACTAAAATGAGAATGCAGCAGAGCAGGCACAAAAAATCCCTGCTCTTACTTTGTCACCACTCTCCAACTACCTAGTCTCCAACATCTTGAAAAACCCAGTGTTTCTGGGTATGGGGCACAAGTGATGCACTCCTCTCTGTGTTCCACAATGAATGGTGCCCAAGGGTCTCATAACTTACTATCATCTAAGTGCTGTCATGTGGGGGTGTGCCTAGGCATCCCAAAATATGACTTTCAGAAAGTCAGTATGTGCATAGGTTTATGGGGTTCTAAAGCCGTGGATCAGAAGCAAGGGGATAACATGTGAGGAAGACTGAGTGCATGGCCATGCCCAAAGATGGTAGACATATTACAGCCTGTGGCCCAATATGTAGGGCTATGGTAATGTGCACTCATGCTCATGCCAACGTACATCAGCATAAATGAGTGTTCGCATCTGACGCTGGCTTTGGCCTCACTCACCTTATTTAAAGCACAGCACATGCTGAGGAGAAGTTGCTGCGTGGTCTGCAGCTTTTGTGGCCAGTGACCTTACCTTCTTTTTGCTATTTTGTGTTCGATGACTTCACCTGCTGCCCGCTAATTTGGACCTTTGCTGCCTATCTGGTCTAGACCTTTGCCCGGATCTTGACCCTGCTACTGTCTGCTGAATAGGTTCCTATGTTGCTTAGTTGTTGCCAAACTTTGCTCACCCGACTATGTCTCTGTGGGTTCTGAGTATCTTCAGCATCTCAGCAGATCCCCTAAATATCTCCTGATCAACTGTGTCTGGATCCACTGCAGGCACCCATGCTATTCCTTGTCCTGCTACACCCTAACACTTTCAGGGAGTATTAGATTGTAGAAGTAAAGGAAGCCATCTCATAAGCTCAATCTCAACCAGGTACAATATGTGACACACTGGCAAGGTAGGAGCAGACATATAATGGCATTGGTGCCTCCTAACAAGCGCACTGCTGTGTTATTAGCTTTATTGTCAGACTTTTATTTCTCTGACTTTTTAAGGTGAACCCTTGAAATAATTTCAGATATAAGTTTCACCCAAAGGTTCTCTATGCAACAAAATTATTTGCTGTCGATAGTCACCAAATTCTTTAGATTGGTGTTCATTATGAAGAATGTTCCTTCCATTGGTGGCTGATGAGAAGAAGGCTTCTTACAAAGGTGGTCAATGGGAAGGTTGTTTCTCAACTGAAAAGATAATTTGTTGTCAGGGGTTACTTATATGAAAGTCAAATATTGCCAATTGTTCAAGGAACCCCTAGCCACCTCTTGAGGAACCCTAGGTTCTATGGAACCCTTGTTGACGAAGGCTGCTTTAAATACTAGAGATCCTCTTTAAAGTGGTTGTAAAGGTAGGTTTTCTTTTTTTACCTTAATGCATTCTTTGCATTAACCACTTAAGCCCCAGAAGGATTTACCCCCTTAATGACCAGAGCAATTTTTACAATTTGGCACTGCGCTGCTCTAACGGGTAACTACTCAGTCATGCAATGCTGTACCCAAACTAAATTTGCGTCCTTTTTTCCCACAAATAGAGATTTCTTTTGGTGGTATTTTATCACCTCTGGGATTTTTATTTTTTGCGATATAAACAAAAAAAGACTGAAAATTTTTTAAAAATTATATGTTCTACTTTTTGTTATAAAAAAAATCCAATAAACTAAATTTTAGTCATACATTTAGGCTAAAATGTATTCAGCCACATGTCTTGGGTAAAAAAACATGTCAATAAACGTATTTTTATTGATTTGCGCAAAAGTTAGAGCGTCTACAAACTAGGGTACATTTTCTGGACTTTTAGATTATAACTATCTCATTTCTTGAGGTGCTAAAATGGAAGGGCAGTACAACCCCCCCCCCCCCAAATGACCCCATTTTGGAAGGTAGACACCCCAAGAAATTTTCTGAGAGGCATGTTGAGCCCATTGAATATTTTATTTTATTTTTGTCAAGTGATTGAAAAATGACAGAAAAAAAATGACGAAAATGTTTACATAAAGTTGTCACTGAAATGATATATTGCTCACACATGCCATGGGAATATGTTGAATTATGCCCCAAAATGGGGGCGTGGCTGAGCGGCAGATGTGAACGGACGTCTGGGTATCCTGCAACGATCCTACGAGGTAACTGCTATCCTTACCTGATAACCCCCAAAAGTACACAGGAGCTCCCCTGCACCCCAGGCAACAATTACAGAGTCCCAGATCCCACAACAAATATGTCCAAAGTGTCTAAAGAGGCACAGACCGCGGACCTCATGGGCCAAGATGGTGCCGGACCCACACAGTCAGCTAAAGCCAAATACATGGCTGCTGCACACAAACTGTTCTCTAAGAGATTACCCAAGGAGGATCAACATCAGCCTTTCACATCAGGGGACACGGATGCTGGCATCGGCGAGGCAGATGACATAGCACCTTTGGAGGATGGCGATGGATCCGGATTTGACTGGGACACAGTGAGTACTATGGCGCCTATACATCCCCCTATAATCTCCATTCCTGCCACATCTGACGACCCCGAGCCGACCCTCAGGGATATACTTTTTGCAGTGAACACCTGCAATCTATCTCTCAATACTCTGACTGTTGAGGTGAAGGGGGTAAAAGCTGAACTCTCCTACCTCAGACAGGACATGCAGAAGCTCAGAGAGAGAACCGCAGCCCTGGAAGGGAGATTAATCTCCATATAAGATGACATAAATCCTATGCAAAGAGACCTAGCACAGACTGTTCATCAAACCTCTCAACATGCAACTAGACTTGATGAATTGGAGAACAGGATGAGAAGAAATAACGTGAGAGCTATAGGGATGCCAGAAAAAAATAGAAGGGAAGAATCCTGTAGCCTTAATTGAAAAATGGCTTACTACTGTGTTTGGATCTGAGGCATTCTCCCCAATGTTTGCTGTTGAATGGGCACATAGGGTGCCTTCCCGCCCTCCGCCACAAGGGGGGCCGCCGCGCCCATTCCTTTTTAAACTCCTCAATTATAAAGACAGAGACCCGATCCTGGCTGGGGCCCGCACAAAAGCTGGCACCCTGACAATGGATAATGCCAAAATATCACTTTTTTCTGACTTCTCCGCTGAATTGCAGAAGAAGAGAGAGAAATTTGTTGATGTCAAACGGAGACTACGCACCCTAGACCTCAAATATGCCATGCTTTACCTGGCGCGCCTATGGGTAGTGGCCAGGGGCGAAACCCACTTTTTTGACAAGCCAGGACTGGCTACTCAGTGGCTGGATAGGGAGGAAGGTTCCCTGCGCAATGCCCAGGCCCGGCGCCCAGCCCCTACCCGACTCTCCTATCCCGGCATATGTACGCCATGGAGGATATCTCAAGGTGAATTTTTAGCTAAGCGGAGACTGAGCTACACTGAGGCTATACTTATTCCCCCTGTTGACTAACAAAGCCAAACAATGTTGAGCCCATTCCCCTCAACATTTAAACTGTCGCTATGATGCTCTGTTGTCTGGAGGCTTTTACGCTTCACAGTGGAGGCCTCACTGCTGCCCCACCACAGTCCTATGTGGACTAACTGTTACATTCTGTTAAACTGTTCTGTAGTCCTGTTAACTACTATGAAAGTTTCCTATCCAAATCCCTACCTTACATTGCTGGAATCCTTCTCTGAACTGTGCGCACCTGACTCATGCACACCCGATATGTACGCACGCTCTCCATCTCACCTGGAGCACTCGCCCTTGGAGAAATTGTTCGGGGAACCCCCCTTGGACAGCGCTAGGATACACAATCCCCTACTGAGATGGATAATAGACATTTCCTTCTACACATCTCAATGGCAGGAACGTTAAGATTTCTTTCCTGGAACATCAGAGGATTGAATAACCCGATTAAATGCCTGGCTGTTTTGAGAATGGTCAAACATTTATAAGCCTCTATCATATGCTTACAGGAGACGCATAGTCCCCTTGGTCAGAAACCGAACTTTCCGCAGAGACAGTTAAGCTTCCAATTTCATGCTATGCATACCTCATATTCTAGGGGAGTGAGTATCATGTTCCTTCAGGGTACCCCAATCACCCCCATTGATGTTACTATAGACCCTGAGGGTAAATATGTTTTTGTGTTATGTTCTGTATTTGGTAGGCGCTGCATTGTTGCGGAGATGTATATTCCAAAACCCTACTCAGCCAAGACAATCAAAAAACTAGCCACTTATATTCTCCGCTTTCCGTGTATACCACTGTTAGCTATGGGCAATTTTAATAACTTCCTAGACCACTCACTAGACAAATTGGGGGGGGTACCTCAGGGTCTGGATGATCCCTCCCTACAGGGCCCACAAAATTTGCTAAATTTCTTGATGAACTTGGCTTAAGAGATGTGTGGAGAATGCATTACCCCCGGGAATGTCAATTCTCATATTGTTCTGCAGCCACGTGAGCAATGTGCAGAATAGACCTGGGCCTGGGTAACGACACAATGCTTTCACTGGTTAAAGATGCTGGATATGGGATCAGGAACATTTCCGATCACTCTCACCTTTGAGTAGAGGTAACAGTTCTAAAGCAGGAAGGAAATACCTTATGGAAACTAAATCCCTTCTGGCTGTCCCTGCTCCCAGGTCCGGATCCGATACCAAAACTAATTACTGAATTTTTCAGTAGCAATATGGACTCGGCAACATTGGAGGTTGTCTGGAACTCCTTTAAAGCATATCTTAGAGGGCAATTTATAACTATGATTAATAGAATCAAAACTGGTACTAGGGAATGGGAGCGGTTCATGCTGAGGTCCAAAAATCTGAGGCTGCCTATGTTGATGCTTCCTCGGGGGAAACAAAGCGTTCCTGGTTGGCGTCTCAGGCACTGTCTGAACTTCATTTTGAAGTAGGAGAAAGTACTGGCCACATGCTGGCGATGCTTGTCAGAGCCCAACAATCATATGGATACGTGCATACCCTTGTAGACCAGAGAGGCAACTCACGCCAGATGACTCCAGAAGTTGTCATGGCTTTTCAGGAGTTTTACCAAGATGTCTATTCTTCCAAAGTTCACCCATCCCAAGCAGATATTTTACAATTCTTAAACAAATATGATACCCCTACTTTGCCCGCTACAGATATTAGGGACTTAGATAAACCCCTGATGGAGGAGGAACTCAGGACTGCTTTAGCCCAAACACATAGTGGACGTACCACGGGTTCGGATGGTCTTCCATCCGAAGTCTTCAAACGATACGCTGAACAATTGATCCTCCTCAAAGTTTATAACTCTGCCATAGAAGCTGGACAGCTACCACACTCATTAAATGAGGCAATTATAGTGGTGATCCTTAAACCTGGGAAGACTGAGACATCGCCAGACTCATACCAGCCCATCTCCCTTCTCACTTTTGATATCAAGCTGCTGGCTAGAGTACTTGCCAACAGATTGGCTTCATGCTTACACAAAATAATCCACAAAGATCAATCAGGATTTATTCCTGCTAGATCCACAGCACACAATTAACGCAGACTATTCCTAAACTTGCAATTACCTGTGGATAATCCAGGTAATAGGGCCATTTTCTTGCTAGATGCAGCTAATGCCTTTGATAGCGTGGAATGGCCCTATATTTGGAAGGTCATGGCGAGGTTCGGACTGGGTCAGAGATTCATATCATGGGTTAAACTACTTTATGCAAACCCAACTGCCAGAATTAAAGTTAATGGTCAACTCTCTGACTCCTTTCATCTACACAGGGGCACCCGACAGGGCTGCCCTTTGTCGCCCCTTTTATGTGCACTAGCACTGGAACCTCTGGCAATTCACATCAGAGAATCCACCAATATTATAGGATTTGTCCGAGGCCCCAGGGAGGAAGTTGTCTCACTATATGCCGATGATACCCTGATATACTTGGGTGATACCCGGGACTTATTGGCCAATGTCAAGGTTCTCATTAACCACTTTGGAATGCTTTCTGGCTTCTCTATCATTTGGGAAAAGTTTGTGCTAATGCCATTAGACCCGATTAAACTTCCTCTCCCGGAATGTGCCAGAGAGATCTCCATTGTGTCCTCCTTATGTTATTTGGGGATCCAAATAACACCTGATCCCACAGAATATATAGAACTAAATTTAATCCCATTACTTCAAAAATTTAAAATGAAATGTGCGGTATGGTCGAGGCTTCCCTTATCAGTAATAGGACGAATCAACCTGATAAAAATGGTATGGGCCCCCCAGCTTCTATTTGTCTTTCATAATGCCCCCCTTTGGATCCCAAGGAAATGGTTCCAGCAAATTGACTCCCAATTTAGAGCCCTTATATGGGGAGGGGGACACAGGGGCACCCGACAGGGCTGCCCTTTGTTGCCCCTTTTATTTGCACTAGCACTGGAACCTCTGGCAATTCACATCAGTGAATCCACCAATATTATAGGATTTGTCCAAGGCCCCAGGGAGGACGTTGTCTCACTATATGCCGATGATACCCTGATGTATTTGGGTGATACCCGGGACTCATTGGCCAATGTCATGACTCTCATTAACCACTTTGGGATGCTTTCTGGTTTCTCTATCAATTGGGATAAGTTTGTGCTAATGCCATTAGACCAGATTAAACTTCCTCTCCCGGAATGTGCCAGAGAGATCTCCATTGTGTCCTCCTTACGTTATTTGGGGATCCAGATAACACCTGATTCTACACAATATATAGAACTAAATTTAATCCCATTACTTTGCAAAATTTAAAATGAAATGTGCTGCATGGTCGAGGCTTCCCTTATCAGTAATAGGACGAATCAACCTGATAAAAATGGTATGGACCCCCCAGCTTCTGTATGACTTTCATAATGCCCGCCTTTGGATCCCAAGGAAATGGTTCCAGCGAATTGACTCCCAATTTAGAGCCCTTATATGGGGAGGTAAAGCCCCCCGTATTAGCCTATTTACCCTACAGTTCGGGAAAGACCAGGGAGGACTAGCGGTTTCTCATGCTAGATACTACTACATCGCCTCCTAGATACAACATATGGGGTCATGGGCATTAGAGGACCCCCAGGACCCTATTGGTGGCTTGCTACTACCGAGATGATCACTATCCCCCTTACTGTCCTACCTGGAAGCAGGCTTTGCACATCTACAGGCAGATCTCCCGATGTTTCAACTCCTGAATATGGTCTGGGACTTTGTTAAACACACTTTGAACATTAAGGGGAGCTGTCATTTCACACCTCTATGGCATAACCCCAATATGCGAGAGGTGCAAAAACTTGCAGACTTTTGCCACTGGGAAACTGCTGGCATTGTGTACTTAGCTCAACGGTTCAATGGACCCAATCTCAAAACCTTTCAGGATTTACAGAATGAATTTAATCTACCTAAAGCCCATTTTTATAAATGTCTTCAACTTAGACATGCCCTTCAGGTGCAGGCAAAGACATATAACATAGCTCTAACGGAACACCCCCTTACGAGAGGATTTCTTTTGGAAGATAACCGTAAAGGGATGATTTCCAGAGGATACTCTATCCTACTTCAGTCCTCTCATGACCCTGCCACAGTCTCGTGCAGGAGGGAATGGGAGAAGGAGCTAGGGCCAATTGATGGAGAGATATGGAACACTTGTTTAGAGAATGCCCCCTTGGTATCTGTCTCGGCATCTCAGAGACTGTCTCATATGTATCTACACCATATAAGTTATAGGACCCCAGTGCAGCTCCACAGGTGGGGCAGGAGAGCTTTGCCACTCTGCCAAAAATGTCAAAGGGAAGAAGGAACCCTAATCCATATGCTTTGGCGATGCCCCAAATTATTCCGATATTGGTCTGACGTGATCAGCGTCATAACACAGGTGTACCAGTACCCCCTCGCTAGGGACCCCGTGCTGTGTTTGCTGGGAGCCCTGGACGGGGAGAAGGCCACACCTCAGGAACACCTAGCAATATTAAGGTTGCTATATATTGCTCGTAAGCAGATTGCTCGTCTTTGGATCACTGACAAAATACCTACCAAAAACATGTGAATAGAGTAGGTAAATAACCTATTGATTAGAGAAAAATTGACATAACTACATAGACAGGTTCCAAATAAATTTTACAAAATATGGCAGTCATGGTTGGAGATCCCAGGTCTGGCCCCCCACCAGTTAATAAGGGACAGAATTCTACAAGGTGTAACACCAACATGAAGGGAAAAGTGCTCGAGCTAGAAGTGCGCATACCTGTACCTGATACCTATATATATTGATTGTATGATTGTTTGAATAAAGAAAAGGTCTCTGAGAAAACCCCACTCCCCCCCCCCCCCCCTCCTCCGTTCCTAACCTTTCTTTTATTTTTCTACTTCCTTGATATAACCATATAACTAAGAGTTGTACACTACATAATACCCTTGTTGATTATAAGTTAAAATATCTGGTAAATGGCAGTTAACATTGAGTTTCATTAATATACTGATTTGTTGAACCAGAACCCTTTAATACTGATACTGTCATGTAATTGAAACTCTTTGGAAGAAATGTACTAACTCTGTATGTTCAATAAAATCTTTTCTGATTAAAAAAAAAATATGCCCCAAAATACATTCTGCTGCTTCTCCTGAGTACGGGGATACCATATGTGTGAGACTCTTTGGGAGCCTATCCGCGTACAGGAACCCTAAAACCAATGACAGCTTTCAAGATTTCTAAGGGCGTAAATGTTTGATTTCACTCCTCACTGCCTATCACAGTTTCGGAGGCCATGAAACGTTGAGATAGCACAAACCCCCCCCCCCCCCCAAATATTACCCCATTTTGGAAAGTAGACACCCCAAGCTATTTGCTGAGAGGCATGTTGTGTCCATGGAATATTTTATATTTTGCCACAAGTTTCGGGAAAATTATTTATTTATTTTTTTTACACAAAGTTGTCACTGAAATGATATATTTCTCACACATGCCATGGGTATATGTGGAATTACACCCCAAAATACATTCTGCTGCTTCTCCTGAGTATGGAGATACCACCTGTATGAGACTTTTTGGGAGCCTAGCTGCGTACAGGCCCCCTGAAAACCAATAACCGCCTTCAGGATTTCTAAGGGCGTAAACTTTTGATTTAACTCCTCACTACCTATCACAGTTTCTGAAGCCATGAAATGTCAAGATAGCACAACCCCCCCCCCCCCCAATGACCCCATTTTGGAAAGTAGACACCCCAAGCTATTTGCTGAGAGGCATGTTGAGTATTTTGCAGATCTTGCTTTTTGTCACAAAGTTTTGAAAAATGTAAAAAAGAAAAAAAAAGCATCTCCCTTTCTTTCATTTTCCAAAACAAATGAGACCTGCAGAATACTCACCATGCCTCTTAGCAAGTACCTTGGGGTGTCTACTTTCCAAAATGGGGTCATTTGGGGGGGGGGGTTGTGCTATCTTGGGATTTTTATGGCCTCTGAAACTGTGGTAGGTGGTGAGGAGTAAAATCATTATTTTACGCCCTTAGAAAGCCTGAAGGAGGTGATTTTGGGGTCCTGTACGCGGCTACGCTCCCAAAAAGTCTCACACATGTGGTATCCCCATACTCAGGAGGAGCAGCAGAATGTATTTTTGGGTGTAATTTCACTTATACCCATGCCATGTGTGAGAAATATATCATTTAGTGACAACTTTGTGTAAAAAAAAAAAAAAATGTATTTTCCCGAAAAATATAAAATATTCCATGGACTCGACATGCCTTTCAACAAATAGCTTGGGGCAGAGGCGTAGCTTGAAGCTTGTGGGCCCTGATGCAAAAGCTGACCTGGGCCCCCCCCCCCCTTTACCATCTGCTGGTTTTACAGCGTGCTTGCCCTGTCACTCTGTAGGTGAGACTGGAAACTCAAAGTGCCCAGGATGAGCCTTGGCGGGCTCCTGAGTTTACTGAATTACCTACACAAGATGAAACATCGAGCACTTTTAACCAGGGACACGGTGTAATATGGGGAAGACAACCTCTGAGGAGTAGAGACCTACCTGAATAATATGAGAGAGATCCAAGATCTCCAGGGGTTCAGCGTCCTTATTTAAAAAATTAACCAGCAAGGCCAAACTTAATATTAGAGAAAACTTAGAGAAAGAATAAAACAAATGATGTTACAAAAATCTAAACTGAGCCTACCTTAGTGGATATTGTCAGTCAGTAGAGCAATGGACAGCGTCCCCATTTCACATCAAAGCCCCCACATTACACATCAGAGCCCCCCCATTACATCGGGGCCCCCCCCAATCACATCAGAGCTCCCTCAATCACATCAGAGCCCCCTCCATCACATCAGAGCCCCCTGCATCACATCAGAGTCCCCCTGTATCCCACCAGAGTCCCCTGCATCAAATCAGAGCCCCCTCCATCACATCAGAGCCCCCCTGCATCACATTAGAGTCCCCCTCCATCACATCAGAGTCCCCCTCCATCACATCAGATTCCCCTGCATTACATCTGAGTCCCCCTGCATCCCATCAGAGCCCCCTGCATCACATCAGAGCCCCCCCATCACATCAGAGGCCCCTGTATCGCATCAGAGTCCCCGTGCATCACATCAGACCCCCCTGCATCACATCAGAGCCCCACTATCACATCAGAGCCCCCCCAATCACATCAGAGCCCCCTGAATCCCATCAGAGTCCCCCTCCATCACATCAGAGTCCCCTCTATCACATCAGAGCCCCCCTGCATCACATAAGAGTCCCCCTCCATCACATCAGGGTCCCCTTCCATCACATCAGAGTCCCCCTGCATCACATCAGAGCCCCCTGCATCACATCAGAGCCCCCTCCATCACATCAGAGTACCTCTCAACATCAGTCCTCATTTCAGGTTGGTGGGAGATGTGCCCCCAGGGGGTATTAGGATCATTTACATTACAAAACTTTTCTGACTGTCTGTGAGTCTGTGTTGTGTCTGTGCTGGCACGTCAGCGTGCCTGTTGTAATCTGTTCCCACATGAGATAACTCTCCTGCACAGCAGCATGTCTCTTACCTTAGAAGCTCCTGTCCCGGGCTACTAATCCCGAGCCGGAACTCAGACGTCTCTCCTCCAGCCAATGAGAGTGGGGGTGTGGTCTGGGGTCTGGGGAGAAGGCAAACTAGAAGCTCTGGACTGAATTACAGAGCTCAGCTGGGGCCCTAGGAGACACAAGGCAGATTAGACCTGGATTCTGTTTCCAGGTTTTTGTGGTTGTACATGTTGGATTTTTTTTAATGAGAGCAGGGAGCCATGGGTCCCCTGGAGCTAAATACGAGTGTAGCCATCTGCTCCCTTAAGAGTGGCTGAAAGTGGTGGTCCACCTGCCTGCTGCTCTCAATCACACGAATTCCACACATCCAAAGTCACTGAACAGGCCGGTACTTTGTTTTTGTTGTTTTATTTAGGAGTTTGAACTTGAATAGAGATTAGGGATGACTGTGGGATGCCCAGTAATTGGACCTACTATATACACCTCCAGTATATACACTACGTCTCCTCCAGCATGCTACTTGCTGGCCGTTACACCTGCTCTCCTGATCTGAAGGGAAATTTATCAGACCTCCATGACACTTCCTCTTCACGACAGCTAGCACATAGTGAGGCCTGCTGCAGCCACTTACAAGGCCTCAGAACCACCTTTTGTGGGTAAGAATCGCAGGTTTCCTTCACTGAAACCATAGACCCTATCTTGTGTAGCAAAAAAACGTTAGTGCTAGCTGGGCCTTTGATGGACTACAACTCCCAGCCCATCCTTCTTCCAGACCCATCCGGTCTGTACTACTGTCTAATGGCTTTCCTTCCCCTTGGTTGGCTCCTACCGACCTCCACAGACTGCTCTCTCTCTTCCCAGAATGTCCCACAATGTCCCAGCCTTCTCATCCAATTCCCAGGAGCCGCCACTCACCGGCTTTATGGTGGATTCTTTAAAGAGTCTCCTTCCATGTAGACCTCAGCTGCTCTCCTGCTTCTCCTGTGCCACTCCAGGAGCCGACTCCTGCTCTTGGCTGCACCCAAGCCCCAGGCCTCAGGTCCCCCCCCTTTGCACCACCATGTGCCCCCCTTCTAGCCAGGACCAGCACAGCTGCTTCCTGAGGGTTAATTGATGGCTATACCTTGTCCCGATCATCATCTGAGAGATTCAGGAAACAGCAGAGGTGTATTTGAATACCTTCCAGCACTTCACAGTAGCCTGCCTAGGTTATGGTGCTCATACAAGACTGATCCTGATTTTATTGACTTGGATAGACCTGGCAGACTTCAACCCTGGAGTAGGCATCAAGGATCCAGCCCTCGCTCCCCTGCAAACCGGACTGCACACTCAGACCGCACGGAGGACCGGCGGCGAGACTGACACAGCCATTTGTCAGACAACAACCCCATACACACAGCTGTGTGCTCCGCAGATGTACGGGACCTCTGAGTGACATTAGGCATTGAAGATTGTCGTTTTGGCTACCTCAGAGCAAGATCAGCCTAGGGTGAGTGGCACTGTTGTAACACGAGCTGCACACACACTGATCCCAGCTGGCGACTCTGTTATAGCAGTTTCGGCTATTAGACATACACGGAGCGATATTGCCGGATCGCTGGCCTGACAGTAAACTGTGTTTAGACTTTGTATACATGGTCCCGGCTTTTCAATCCTAAATGATCAAGGTAGTAAGCAGCTGAGAGGTACTAGTTCACATCATTATATGTATTTTGGATTTCATCTGATTCCAAGACCCAGTTGTACCAGTTACCTTCACTGACTACATACCTTTCACGGGTCTTCTCACAATTGCACGGTGTCTTAAACCTGATGTCATAGACCTTGCTATGTTGGATTTGAACTACACACAGAGCAATTATGCCTGATCGCTGATCGGTAGGTAGCGATCTTCACCTAGGCAATACATTTGAATTCTCTGCTCCATAAACCCACTGGTCACCACCAGCTAGCAGTCATTTATTTGATTCAGTAACTGAATTTTGTAATGCCGTTGTCTAGCTGAAGCCTCCAATTCCACTGTTTACCATTATTTTACTGTCATTTTAATTATGGCCATATTTGGACTCACTGTTTGAATATTTCTAAATTCTAAATTTCTAAATTTTTAAATGGACCTTGGTGTTCCCTACTCACTATACAGCACAGAATGAGCTGAAGTGGATAAAGGGATTTCCTTGGATCCACACTACAGCCCTTTACATGCACTTTGTCCTTAATATGAATGTGTAACCTGGCATGAATGGGGCCATACGGTGCTTTTATTTAGACAATGTTGTCTTTTTATATCAAGGCTCACTGTTACCCTGTCACTTAACTTTTTGAAATCTATTTAATAAAGACTTATATAATTTCTGATATAAACCGCGGGGTACCCCGAGTCTCTTCATTTGAGATACGGACCCACTTTGTGAAGGGCCCTTTGCCTTTCATTTTTTTTTGTCCTAGCCTACTTTGGGTCCATCCTGGGTCAACCCCACCCTCTGATTGGGGTGAGACAGTGATATCAATGATCTTGAATTATATGCATTAAGTCTTGAGATCCATGCCCTAGCTTCCCATCCTTTTACCCCTACCCCCCTTTGTCTCAGGTTCACCCCCCCCCCCAGACAGGGGGATCCCTTCCCGGATGAGGCCTGATCCGCAGCTCCTGACTGCATCCTCACTCTTTCACCCAAACTCTCCTGGCACCTGCTGGCAGATAGCTGTATTTAAGGATGCCTACGCCCTGCCAATCCAGCCGCTGGATTGGTCAGAGCTTCTTGTCATACATCAGGAAGAGACACCTCCTCATCCATCCCCCTTCTAGAGTTTTCCCAGCTCAAGGGGAGGAATCTCCAAGGAGTGTACCTTCCCTCTATCTCCAGCCCCACCCCTGAGCCACTCCCAGCCCAGATCAAAACATTCAGGCCTGCATCTACAGTCAGGCCTGACTAGATTTTTCCTTTCCTACCAAAAATCTACAAAAGTAAAAGCACCTATACTATGGGGGGCGCTACACGGGGTTGCAATGGCAACTCCTGCACCCCTTCATGCTACGCCCATGGCTTGGGGTGTCTACTTTCCAAAAAGGGGTCATTTGGGGAGGTTTTAACTGTTCTGGTATTTTATGCCACACATCACTCACTCTTATAACCACTTGAATCACCAAGTCCTTTCTGACAATTTTTGTTTACATGAAAATAATAATTTTTTTATGTTAGAAAATTTCTTTGAACCCCCAAACATTATATATTTCTTAAAGCCGAGGCCCTACAGAATAAAATGATGGGTGGTGCAATTTTTTTTCACAAAGTATTTGCGCAGCGATTTTTCAAATGCAATTTTTTTAATGCACAAAAACACATTATATTGCCCAAATGTTTGGTGAAATATAAAAGATGATCTTATGCCGAGTACATAGACACCAAAGACGACATGCTTTAAAATTAAGCACACCCGTGCAGCGGCAACAAACTATATACATTTTTAAAAGCCTTTACAGGTTACCATGTTAAATCTACAGAGTAGGTTTACAGCTAGAATTACTGCCCTCGATCTGACCTCACATGCATGGTGATATTGCTGTTTACATACAACACGAGACCGAAGCTTGCGTTCAGCTTTGCATGCGTGCACAGGGGGTCAGGGGTGCTTTAATTTTTTTCTTTTAATTATTTATTTTGCTTCTTATTTTATTTTTACACTGTCCCTTTAATTTTTTTGATCATTTTTATTATTTATCACAGGGAAATTAAATATCCCCTATGATATCAATATGTAGTGACAGCTACTCTTTTTTTGAAAAATTTGGGCCTTAAAGCATCTGACCACACCAAGATCGGTGTGATAAGATGCTTTCTCAATTTCCCAATGGCGCTGTTTATATCCAGCGAAACCGAAGTCATGAAATGCTTGTAGCTCCTGGTTTCTTAGGCCATATAGATGATTGGAGCCATTCTAGTCTCCAATCAGCTCTATGGTCAGCTGGCGGAACCACCGGCTGCATTCTTGGGTTCCCCGGTGGGACAGAAGAGTCAGAGAAAACCATGGAAGAAAGCAGTCTAGTGGCTAATTAGCCGCTAGGATTGCTTTTACATGAAAGCTGACAGCCAGCTGAAAAGAACGATACGAAGATGATACCTAAACCTGCAGGCATCATATAACCACTCAAAGTCCAGCAACATACCAGTACGTTGCTGGTGCTTGTTGGGCATATATTGTAATGTTCCTTTTATTTTTTTCATGCATCCTGTGGGTTAAATGAAAAAAGAGAACCTAACAGATTCATATTGATCAATCGGTGGTATGCCCACCATTAGAATACTGCCCTGCATGCATCCACTTCTAATGATGGGCATACATGCACCGTTCTAAAAATATATGCCGAAGCATAGGGGCAATTAGCCCCTATGCTTTGGCATATATACTCTTTTTTTAACTGTGGTGTCTGCGCTGGAGTCACGGGTTTACATATCGTGAGAGCAAACCCTGTTGCTGTCAAAATAAATAAACCCATGCTGCAGCTGAATGGCGTACCTGCAAAGCAAAAAATGGTTACCAATAAAACACAGTAACAGTAAAATATAAACGTAGGATTACATACCTGCAAAGCAAACACGATAAAACACAGTAACAATAAAACATTACAGTTAAGCATAAAATACAGTAACAATAGAAAGAGAACAATAAAGATAGAATAGAGCAGTGGTTCTCAACTCCTGTCCTCGGGACCCATCAACAGGTCAGATTTTAAGTATTACCTTGGGGAGATGCAGACTAGAATACTGCAATCATTGAGCAGCAAATTATATCACCTGTGAAATATTTCAGTTATCCTGTAAACCTGGCCTGTTAGTGGGTCCAGAGGACCGGAGTTGAGAACCATTGGAAAAGAGAGAGAACAATAGAGAGAGAAGAACAATAAAATGACAACTGTTTTTGGCTTTTTACATTTTTATTCATTTATTTATTTATTGCGCTTTTATTTTAACTATGAATGTTCCAGCTTAGGGTCTCTCAAAATGCAATGCCCATCTCATCTTTCGAGACCCTGTGTAAGTGTGCCCAAAGGAATGTGCCGTGCTGTACCCTACGCTAATACTCCACTAGTATGTGGTAGCAACGAAAATATTCACTGATGCAGAGACCAGGTTGATCAGGACAGGACCGACAATAAAGGCGGGTGTCATACCTATATCCCCGTTTTCTGCAGACACAACATCTTCTTAGGGGATCGTACTGATGCTTTGTATAGCACATAAGAGTTCAGCAGAGCCAATTGGAATAAGTATACAGACACTTTTTTATACCAGCGCCTGGCCTTATGGGCAACTAAGTACAGCCCTATCATCTGGTCGTTGAAGTCCACCCCTCCCATGTTAAGGTTGTATTCGTAGACACAGAGGGGCTTCTCAACATCCCCAGTTGCCATTGGAATTTTAATTGCCGTGTCTGCGTGAATGGAGGACAGAATGAAAACATTCCATGTGTCCCTCCACTTCACTGCAAGCAAATTATTACATCTCGAGCAGACTCACTCCCCCTGTCTAATTCGGGAATCTACGAGCCGTTGGGGGAAGCCCTGGCGATTAGATTAAATTGCATGGTGCCACATGTGCCAGTTCCATGATCAAAAAGGTGACTAAAAAGTGGCACGCTTGCGTAATAATTGTCCACGTATCCGAAGCGGTATCCCTTTCCTAATAAGGGTGACACCAAGTACCAAACAATCTTGCCAGCGCTCCCTATGTAGTCTGGGCAGTGGGCAGTTGGGGGTCTTTTGTGTGAAAAATAACAAAAATGTCATCCTCACCTGCTCTGCGCAGAGCAGCCCAGATCCTCCTCTTCTCTGCCTCCACCAGTGCTCTTGGTCCCCTCTACTGCCGAGTGCTCCCAGAGCAAGTGGATTGCAATGGGGGCACCCAAGCAGGCTCGTTCCCGAGCCGTGGCTCTGTGTGTCCATTCACACACAGAGCTGCGGCTCGGCCTACCCCCTCTCTCTCCTCATTGGCTCATTGACTGCGATTGACTCCAGCTGCTGTCTCAGCCAATTAGTAGGGAGAGTCCCCGGAGAGCCAAGATTCTCATGCACATCGCTGGAGGAAGATCGGGCTCAGGTAAGAATTAGAGGGGCCAGGGGGACTGCTGCACAGTGGAGGTTTTTTACCTTCATGCATAAAATGCAGGTAAATGCAAGTAAAAAATAAAATCTGAACCCGATCTCGATCCAGCGCTGTGCCTGAGAGCAGCAGCGCTGCTCTCTCTCTCTCTCTTCTTACTGAACATGGAGGTAGTAGTCCTGCTGCTGTCAGTCAAATCTAGTGAGGAGGCAACAGGGGTGGGGCCAAGTCATTCTGTGTGTGTCCATAGTTACACACATCTCAGCTTGGAATGGAGCCTGCACGAGTGCCCCAATAGCAGGCAGCTTACCATGGGGCCACTCTAAAGGGAGGAGGAGACAGTAGCGATGGTGGGGGATCACAGAAGAGGAGGATTGGGGCTCCTCTGTGCAATACCATTGCACAGAGCAGGTAAGTATGACATGTTTATTTTTATTTTTTTTAATTGTACCTTTATCAATCACTTTGAAGTTGACAAAATTTAAATAAACCCCCAACCTTTACTTTATGTAATAATTCTTGAATTTTCCTAGAAATTATCCTTTTTTTTTCTTGTTTATGTTTGTTATTGTTGCAAATTCATACAATTTATCTTTACAGTGTGCTGCTATGTTGTCTCTAATCCAAGCTTTTCTCTGCTTCTGTAACATCATATAGAATTATATTTTCATAAGCTTGCAGCTTCCTGGTGTGTGGGCTACTTGGCAGTCGGCCAACACTGACAACCTTTCATCATAACTGTTGACCCACAGGGTTGAGGGAGTTCAGGTTTCAAGTTGTTATAAGATGCTGGAAGAGTTCTTATTCTCCATGCAAAAAATGTGCTGTATTTCAGAAGTTTGTTTTTATAGGTAACTTGGTGTTATATTGTTTGCAATCTTTAAAAACACAAAAGTCTAACCTAGTCTGAGATTACTGTATTGGCCAGAGGCTAGATGGAGCCAGGTAATACTAAATATTCACCATACATAGTAGGCATGAACCGATACCAGTTTTTTAAGACCGAGTACCGATACTTTTCTCAAGTACACGCCGGTAGCAATTACCGATACATATTTTTAGTGTGATGTGACAGTATTTTTTAGGGCTCATTCACACCATACATGCATGATGAGAAAACCACACAGGCTTCACTTGCAGAGACATCAGTTTCACATCAGTTTTCATGTGCGTTTCAGTAGACTTTTACCACCTGTTCACATATGCGCAGGCCGGCCGCAGCCCGGTTCAGGTGCGATTTCTACTCTCAGACTCCACAATTCGCATTGGAATTGCACGGGACCAGGCTTTGAAATCGCACTTTAACCACTTCAACTTCAGAAGGTTTCACGCTCTTCCTGACCAGGCCATTTTTTGCAATACTGCACTGCGTTGCTTTAATTGACAATTGTGCGGTTGTGCAATTCTGTACCCAAATGAATGTCCTTTTTCTCCACAAATAGAGCTTTCTTTTGGTCGTATTTGGTGGTATTTGATTGGTGGTTTTTATTTTTTGCCCTATAATCAAAAAAAGACCGACAATTTTGAAAAAAATATATATTTTTTTTACTTTTTGCTCTAAAACATATCCAATGAAAAAAATTCAAAAATTAAATGTCTTCATCAATTAGGCCAATATGTATTCTGCTACATATTTTTGGCAAAAAAATCCCAATAAGCGTGTATTGATTGGTTTGCACAAAAGTTATAGCCTCTCCAAACTATGGGACAGATTTAGGAACTTTTTATTTTTTTATATTTTTTACTAGTAATGACTGCTGCAGCTGACAAATCTGGCACTTAAGACCCCTTTCACACTGGGGTATTTTTCAGGTGCTTTAGCACTAAAATTAGTGCCTGTAAAGCGCCTAAAAAACTCCCCCCAATCCACACCAGTGTGAAAGACCGAGTGCTTTCACACTGGGTTGGTGCCCTACCAGGACAGGAAAAAAAGTCCTGCAAGCAGCATCTTTGGGGCAGTGGAGGAGCGGTGTATGCACCGCTCCTCCACTGCCCCTGCCCATTGAAATGAATGGGCATCACTTCCGAAGCGGTTGAATACTGCTTTGGAAGCGCTACATGCTGGCACTTTTAACCCCTTTTAAACCTCTTCGTAGGGGTTAAAAGTGCCCCGCTGCCACGCGAATAGCGGCACCAAAGTGCCGCTAAAACTAATGGCGTTTTACCGCTACCGCCCCCACTGCCCCAGTGTGAAAGGTCTCTAAGTGACATTTTTTGGGGACCAGTGACACCAATTGAATCATGAATCAGATTGAGACAGAAGTGCAGTAAAAATCACACTTTTTAATAAAATGGTAAAATAGTACAAACAGTGCGAACATAGTCAAAACATAGCCAGGGTTCGGTAACCAGAGTGGGTAGTCAGACCAAGCCAGTAAAACAGGAATCCACAGATCAGCATAGTCAGAGGCAGCAAATAGGATCAGGAACCAGAAGGGAAGTCAGCCAGGCAAAGTCTTTAACAGGAAAACACAACAGAGAGTATCCCGATATGTTGACCAAGGCGAAGGCACAGGTGATATGATCCAGACAGTTTAAATAGCCAGCAGGGCTGGCTGACGAGCAGGAAATGATCACCAGATGAGTCACTATGGAATGATGAGTACTGACAATTAACCGACAGCTGAGCAACCTGAGCTCTGAGAAGGGAGTGCTGAGCCCAGCCCTGACTCCAATACAGTGATCAGTGCTAAAAAAAAATGCACTGTACAAATGACACTGGCAGGGAAGGGTTAACATCAGGGGCAATCAAAGGATTGAATGTGTTCCCTGGGAGTGCTTTCTAACTGTATGGGGGATGGTTTAACTGAACAAAGACAGAGATCCATGTTCTTGCTTAGCAGAAACACAAGATCTCTGTCTTTCTTACCAGCAGAATGGCAATCTGCCTTGTTTACATAGGCAGACCACTGTTCTGCCTATCTACGAGCAAGCGCCAGGTTTCCGGAGATAAATGGGTCCGCCGGACCCGCTGATTAGCTCCTACTGTGTTCAATCACAGCAGAAGCTGGGCTCCGGCGGTGCGCGTGCACGTCCCAGAGCCCTTGAAATAAATCATGTACAGGTACATTATTTTGTGCTTAAGGGCCGCCTGCCACAGTAAATGTACGTGGGGCAGTCCTAAAGCGATTAAACCGACCCGCACATATGTGAACCAAGTCTGAAGGAGTACAAATACTCGTGCAAATGCTTAGTATTGGCACCGCTCCGCTATCGATGCCATGTTAATCCATAGTCCTGATATACTAAAACACAGAGACCATAGTAGCAAATCAGTCTAATCATTTCATTTTTTATAATAATTTCTGTATTTATAGGAAGAAGGTGCGAATAACATTGACAATGTACACCACATAAAGTCCAAGCTGAACAGCAATAAAGACAAAGCTTACGTTACTTTATTCTAATTCAAGGCGAGATACATGAAGCCTTGTAACAAAAATTAAAAAGTAAATATAAACATAAACAGATTACTATTTATATTTCATAGCCAATTTATAGAAGCTATGAAAGAAAAGAAGAAAACATAAAAAAATGTATAAACCGCTAACAATCACATTGTACATACAAAAGTGAATGCTAATTACTGATATAATAAGGAGATATTGGTCAGAATAATTGTCCAGCCTCCTGCAGATGATCATTTAAAAAAAAAGTTCTCTAAGCAATGAACATTGCAATCAGTATGATAGGATCTGAACAAAGTGATTATTGTACAAATGATATCAATGTATGTTCAATACACAAATAATTGTGAACAGCGACCAATCATCCTAGAATTATACAAATTGCATAAAACTATTGCAAAACATTAGTTACAATTTTTCATCCATTTACAATCATTGACAAATTGTTCTTACAAATGTTTTATTATATCTCCATTAAATCTTCTGAAAAAAAATCCTATATTTGGCTAGCCTAGTTCATAATTCTGATTTCCCAAAGACGTTGAAAATGTTCACACAATAACTTTAATTAGCCAACCACATACAGGTGAAATAAGCCTACAAAAATTAGCTTTTCACATGATTTGATAATTGATGTGAATATCCACAATCTACTGTGTGAATATTCTCATCTCCTAGTGAAGCAGTCTCAATGACAAAAGTTAAAGTGTTTGTTAACCTAAAAAAGTAAAATAGAGATCCCTTCCCCTTGTGCTGTCTAATCTGCCCCTCTCTAAACTGTAAAAAACCTGGCTGATCCTGCCACTTCCTGCGTCCCCCTCTGTGAGCTGACCATGATAATCATGGCTGTTGAACCCTGATTACAGTGATCAGCGTACATCCCCCCGTCATCCGCAGCTCTCCTCTGCTCTCCTCTGTCCCCCTCAGCCCTCCCTCCCTGCCTGTCAACTCTATGCTTCTGTCTCGGCCCCCCCATCTATTATTAGAAACAAAATATTAGATTTTATCACGGGCATCCCCTCTATTATAGCCTGGCATACTACACTGTATATGCATTTTATTAGACAGGCAGAATGGCGGTCTGCCTATGTAAACAAGGCAGATTGCCGTTCTGCATGTTTTAGAGCTATCATCAGGGGGGTCACGTGCCCCTCGGCTGGTCGCCAGGGCTACTGCTGGAAGGGCTGAGCAGCCATGTAACCTCCCTGGCTGACTTCAGTGGGAGATCTTGGCCCCTCCTGCAGAAGACCAGGATCGGAGGTGTACATTGGCTGCAAATCACGTGACTGGCCTGAAGATAGCTCTAAAACAGTATTTATAAGCCTCGTTTTAATAAAATATATATACAGTGTGGCTATAATATAGGGGCTGGCAGTGATTTCAAAGTTTGGGTTAATAAACACTCCAGCCAATGTTGTTTTGAATGGAGTGCAGAAGGTTTAGAACCTCTCTCAGATTTTTATTGGGAAGGATTTTTTCCTTCCTGTCCTAGTGATGGTAACCCTTGGCCCTGGTTCACACCAGTAGGGCTTTGAAATCGCACTACTTCAGTGTGATTTCAAAGCCGCTGATCAGTGCTATTTGGACCTCCAAATTCACTGCAGCCTGCATCTTAATTTAACAGAAGTCAATGCAAGTCGCAATGAAATTGCAAAAAAGTATGCAGGAACCTTTTTCAACGTTGCTGTGACTTAAGTCGTAGCGATTTGAACGGTTTCATTGCCAGAAATGGGGTGCAATTTGTGATTTTGAACTGTCAAATTGCATGACAAATAGACAAGGAGTCAATAGAAATCTCCCTAACAGGAACACAGGCCGTGTTTTTTAGTAGGTTGGAGTAGAGTTAGAACTGTTGACTTATTATTACTGTCTGTGTCTCTGTTGGTATTAGCAGGATTCCTCTTACTTCCTTTCCAGGTGACACTAGTCATCATGAAATCTTCCCAGCAGAGACTTAGAAAGCAATAAAAACCCTTCTAACCCTTCCTCGCTCTTTCTAAAACTGAAAAAAATATAAAGATATCATTTAAATTGGTTGTAAAGGTTGAAGGTTTTTTACCTTCATGCATTCTATTCATGAAGGTTAAAAAAAACCTTCAGTGTGCTGCTCCCCCCTCAGCCCCCCTAATACTTACCTATGCTCGATCTCAACCCAGTAATGTGCACAAGACCCAAGGCTCTACTGGGTCTCTCTCTCCTGATTGGCTGAGATGCAGCAGGAGGAGCAATTGGCTCCCGCTGCTGCCAATCACAGCCAGTAAAGCAAGAGCAGGGGAGACGGGTCTGAGTCATGCTCTCTATGTCTTATGGATGCAGAGCTGGCTCAGGAGTGAGCATGCGCAAGTGCCCCCACAGCAAGTGGCTTGCTATGAGGGCACTTGGCAAGGGGGAGGGGCCCAGAGCACCAGCGGGGAACCGGAGAAGAGGAGGGTCAGGGCTGCTCTGTGCTAAACCACTGCACAGAGCAAGTAAGTGTAACACGTTTCTTTTTTTTAATAGATTTTTTTCCTTTACAATCACTAGGCTGGGTTCACACCTATGCGAATTGGATGCGGCTTACACCGCATCCAATTTGCAGACCATTTGAAAACATGTTGTTTTCAGTGGGTCTGGTTCACATATGTGCGTTGCATTCGCACTCAGCACAGAAAACGTGTGCATTTTCTAAGCAGTGCGGTGCAAATTCCAGGCACATTCTGTTCAATGGGAACAACTGATTCGCAGATGTGTTCCCTTGTGAACCCGTATTCTCTCCCCCTCCTCATCCCCCCCCCCCCCAGGTCAGCTGAACCCCTGCTAGAATGGAGAGGAACCACTGAACAGCAGCTGTTTCTCTTCGCAGGGAGAACGGAGCTGGAATTAGCACCGGACTGGTGTGAACCCAGCCTTAAGGTTCCATTCACACCAATGCATTTTTTCATGCTTTTTGCAGAAAGGCAGGACATTTTTTTAACATGGGTTCCTATGGAACATTTTCACATCAATGCATTTTTGTGCCTCTGCATCTTTGGAAAGGGTCAGGGACTTTTTTAAACACAAAACGGTGCTTTTTGCTTTTTTTTGTTCAATAGATTTCAATGGAGAAGCTGCAGAAAGGCATGTCGTGTGTTTTTACCGTGATTTTGACGCGATTTGTGTTTCGCGTTTTTAAATCTTACCAACAACTAATTTTCCCCCCAAAAAAAGCAAAAAGCACTGCAGAAACGCTCAAAAGGAACATGCATAGATGTGAATCGAGCCTTAGACCCCTTTCACACTGAGGCAGTTTTTAGGCGTTTTAGCTCTAGAAATAGCACCTGAAAACTGCCTCCTATGCCGCCCGCGTGTGAAAACCTGAGTGCTTTCACACTGGGGTGGTGCGCTTGCAGGACGTTAGGAAAAGCAGCATCTTTGGGGCGGTTTGGGAGGGGTGTACACACTGCTCACAACCCGCCCCTGCCCATTGGAATGAATGGGCAGTGCTTCCGAAGCGCGTGAAAAGCGCTTTGGAAGTGCTCCAACACAGGCGCTTTTAAGCCCTTCTTAACCCCAACTTGGGGGTTAAAAACACCCCGCTAGCGGCCGAAAAAAGTGCCGCTTAGACAACACGGCCCCAGTGTGAAAGGGAAAATAAAACACTCTCTGATTATAAATCTTATATATTGCTTCTGTATTTGGTGTGGTCATGACACTATTTTGTATTGATAAAGATGGTTAAAAAGTAATGCCAGCAATGAACTGTAATCTTAAAAGCTTTCTATTCTTGACTTTTTGACTTTTGATTGAAAACACAATTGGAACTGAACAATCCTCAGCAATTTGCCACCTGTGGTTTTTATAATTTCCTACTTTGATGCAAATGTAATGAAAAACAATCAAAAAGTATTTTAGCTAACATCTCAGTGGTTGCAATCAATTTCCATCAAATTGGATTGTTTAGTTACTTGAAACAAGGAAATAATTAAAACAGTAAGTGGGATATTTCTATTGATTGTTCCTTTGCAAGCGCCGCAACCTCTCCAGGCCATTATTCTCAGGGCCCTTCAGCTTCTGTCACGTGACTTACATATAGGGTTGCCACATCATCCCTTTAATCCAGGACACATATGAATTACACAGGTTCTGAGGCTAATTTAATGCAGATGAGGCACCAAGTGAGTTTAATTACCACCTTAATCAGCCACAGAACCTGTGTAATCAATATGTGTATTGGATTAAAGGGATGATGTGGCAACCCTACTTACATACCTCCAAACTTTTTGAGATGGGAATGAAGGATACCTATTAGCAAAGGTATGTAGTCATAGGACACACCCCCTTAAAGGAGAATTATAAAAAAAAAGAAGATTAGTTAAACCCACAAGTGCTTTTTTACCACTTTTATTCTTTTATACTGGCTTTTGACATGTAAAAATGCAGCAATTTAGCAATTGGATGAAAGGTTTAGCACTGGGAAACACTTTTTTGAAAGATAAGTAGTCCATTTTATATACAACTATATGGATCAGGCCAAAATGAGGGACAAATGAGGAGGAAAGAGGGACAGAGGGACTTTGTTCCAAATCAGGGACAGTCCCTGGAAATCAGGCACAGTTGGGAGCTATGGACTTGTGAAGTCACTTTCAAAGCCAGAGGATCTCTGGGAATGCCAGACCAGAAGGCGCCATCTTTGCACATGTTTGCATGTAACATAACGGTATTACATTTCTCGGACAGTGGTTATGTTATCCTCTGCTCTGTCAATAGTAAGAATTTTAGGAGCGTTGGCATGCATTTCATAAAATGCATTAAAGTAGTAAACCTACACTAGTGCCTGGTTTTAATGTGATTCGGAAGGGCTTTATGTATGCATAAAATATAGGGGGGAAAAACTGTGTTCCTCCCAGCCACTAGGGCTGTAAGCAACACAGCTGTTAACAAGAGTGCTGACTGTTATGTTAAAAGCCGCTAAACCCTTTTAGCAGCTTGTATAAAGTGACAGGCAGCACTCCCATTAAAGTTGAACTTAAAGCGGAGGTCCGGGCTAAAAAAAAAAATTAAAAGTCAGCAGCTACACATACAGTAGCTGCTGACTTTTAATATTAGGACACTTACCTGTCCTGGAGTCCAGCGATGTCGGCACCCGCCGCCGATCTTCGGATCGGGGGACGGGTGCAGCCGCCTCCATCGCGGGTAAGGGAACCCGGACGTGTAAGCAGTACAGCTTCACGCCGGGCACCTTACCGCGCATGCGCGACCTCTGCCGCACTCTGCTACTGGCCAGGCGGCCAGTAGCAGAGCGAGCAGGGAGGAGGGAGCCGGGCTGCTGACGTCAGTGGCCTCGTCCGCTGGCCAGAGCTCCCGGAAGTGTGGAAAAGGACACCTGTCTAAAGACAGGTGTCCTCTTCCCCCTCCCCCCCGAAAGGTGCCAAATGTGACACCTGAGGGGGGGAGGAATCCAACCAGCGGAAGTTCCACTTTAGGGTGGAACTCCGCTTTAACCCACCCATTGAAGAAAGTTCAGGTTAGAAGAAGATGACATTTAAGTTTCAAGCATATCTAAACACAAAAAATAAAATGTAATATATTGCAACTTTTCAGTCCATAGATATTGTGGCTGCATTATATTCTTTTCGTAGTCTTCTTTTCTCTTTATTCTCACCTGGTGAACAGGTCTTTTTCACACTTCCTGTCTTAGAGTGGCTATGCTCCCTCCTCCACTGTATTTATGCAGCATAGCCACCATTGGGAAACAGCATTAGCAAACTGTAGAAAGGTAGATGAACTAGCAGATTTATCAGTGACTAAAAAATGAAAACCTAACCACAGCTAATACTTTTTAAGCAGTTACAGCAACAGGTTTTAATTTTTTTTTTTTTGAGGAGGGGGATATAGGCTTAGACATCCACTAACCTACTAGGTGCATCACCTAACATAAGTGATTCACTCATAGTTGTATGTCTGCAATACTTTTCCTTGTAAGTTTTGCAATCTTTATTATTCTTTGTTTTGGTTGAACAAATAAAAACATTGCCCACGAAAAGCCAAACATTGTGTCAGTGTCAGTGTTAAACGACTTGTCTCATCCCTCTTACTGCCACTTTTCCCTGTCAGCTTTACCTGTAATAGGCAGTTGGAAAACTGCAGACTTATGGCCCGTACACACGATCCGAAAATCGGACGAAAAATACCGCATACGATGCGATTGTACGATAATCAGATCGTTAGTACACAGCTTACAAGAGCCGATCATGACAGTTCATCAGATAATATTCGATCGGACATGCATGAAAATTTTGATCGCATGGTACCAGATCGTACGATTTTCGTTTAATCAGTACAGTTGTCATCCGAAAATACAGTACAATACAGATACACTACAACACATGACATCGCTTCAGATTATTTATTCTGTCGTACAAGAATTTTTGTGACATTAGTACACTCTTCCAATTCAATCTGAGACTAGCATGCAAAAAAAATGGACGCTCTGTCGTCAGATTTTCGGATCGTGTGTATAGGGCATTAGGGTTCATTCACACGGATTGCCAGGGGGTTGTAAAAACAGGCAGTTGAGCTTTGGCTTTCTTACTCCTGACTGCTCACCTAATGAATAACATGCTTAGGGCTGTACGCATGCTGTGGCCATAATGCTTTTGTATAGGAGGATTTAGTTCTACTTTAATATACACTATATTGACAAAAGTATTGGGACGCCTGCCTTTACACGCACATGAACTTTAATGGCAACCCAGTCTTAGTCCGTAGGGTTCAATATTGAGTTGGCCCACCCTTTGCAGCTTTAACAGTTTCAACTATTCTGGGAAGGTTGTCCACAAGGTTTAGATGTGTGTCTATGGAAATGTTTGACCATTCTTCCAGAAACGCATTTGTGAGGTCAGGCATGTGGATGAGAAGGCCTGGCTTGCAGTCTCTGCTATAATTCATCCCAAAGGTGTTCTGTCAGGTTGAGGTCAGGACTCCGTGCAGGCCAGTCAAGTTCCTCCAGCCCAAACTCGCTCATCCATGTTTTTATGGACCTTGCACTGGTGCGCAGTCATGTTGGAACAGGAAGGGGCCATCCCCAAGCTGTTCCCTCAAAGTTGGGAGCATGAAATTGTCCAAAATGTATTGGTATGTGTTAGGAACTGCTATGATAACCCTCGGCTATCATCTCTCTGTCAGTCTGCCTTAAGCTTGGGCGCCCAAGGAGAGCCGTCTTCACCCCAATGATCACAAACAAACACAAAGCATGGTGAAAAACAGACTCTAATTTTACTGGCATGGTGGGGGTTTTTATACCCCTTTTAGACAAAGAAATATATAATTCATACAAGGGAGGGGATATGTAATTACGTGTCTTAAAGAAAAAAGAATAGTTGTCTTGTATAGCAGTTATTAATATTTTCTCATACGCTTTCTCATATAGAGACACTAAGAGCAACTTTTTATCTGGACAATACGTTCTCTTCAAGGTCTGTTCTTTCACACCCCAGCCAGATGGCACATTCTTTCAATGTGGCATGCAGAGGAACAAAACCTTGCCGAGATGAACAGAAAACATTGTCAGCATAAACTTCTTAAAGCAACATTTACCCTAACAAGATGGAGTAACTAAGGATAATAGGTTTTCTATCATCTACAGTTTTCCCCTCTTAAAAACAACACTATTGTTTTTCTCCATACTTCCAGGACCATACTAGACATTGTCAGAAACATATAGTTTCCTAGGGAAATTAATGGACATAGAACTCTTGGATCTTTTATTTACTGCAAAGAGAGGGCCATGTCCATCCT